>OX393560.1:51002789-51349391 GCA_947650365.1 Chamaelirium japonicum
TATCGCTTGTGATTGGTAGCCTTGAAATATAATCTTTCTTCATTTGTTTCTTATCAAGTTTGTCCATGGCGATCTACAAAACTGACTAGCATTCGTTATCCTCCTGTTGTCATTACTGTATTATACAATACATAACCACATAAATTCTTTATCTAACAAAAAGTACATGCTATAAAATTTATTTAGGCTTAGTAGTAATCACATTGTCTTCTTCTCCTTATCCTTCTCTTTCTTCTCCTTCTCATCGTCCATCTCCTCATGCTTCTTCTTCTTCTCTTCCATATCATAAACCTCCATCCAAAGTTTCTTATGCAACATTAGCAAGATGGTTCAATTCATTTATGTCACCTTCTTCCAATGGGGAGGAAGGCTTATGGGAAACCTCTTGCTCCTTCCCTTTAAACACCCTAATTTTCTTTTACAGAGAATAAACTGTCGTTTACAGCGTGGAGACCTGCAACTCGACAATTCTTCTGCCCTTGCCCCATCTCTTCTCACCCTTAGACTTACCTGCATCAATCATCACAGAAGAAGATGGATAACTGTGCTCATTATCAATTTTAAGCTCTTTTCCCTCAATATCAAGCTCCATGTCCCTATTCTGCAAATATACTTTATCAAATCTTCGTTCTCATAGTCATCGCTAGCTGACTCATATTCTACCAATGAGTAAGATTGCATCAGTTCCTCCTTAGTCCACTTCTAATCTTCGACAATTTCAACCTGAAAAATATAATATAATGATATTGATTAGTAAATATATATTTAAAAATGAAGGATAATTATATAAAGAAAAAACTATATACCAACTGTAGATCTTTCGACAATTCATCGTACTTGTAATATACAAAGTTGTATCAACTGCAGATCCTTAGAATTTTGGGATCCTTCAACTTCGAAGCACAAGCACGACCTAACTTGGGAATCTTTTCAAGTACTCAGGACTGCCAATATTAAGTTTAATATATTATAAGAAAATGATTGACAACTATGTAGAAATACAAAGTTTAAAGATCAAACTATATACCTGGAAAGCAAGCACGCATCCAAATACATTATACTTGATTGGATTCTTATCATCCTTTAATGCCCCTTCCATGTCTGCTTTTATTATAGCCTATGTTACCTAATGGATAAGCATTAAATACCTCAAGGTTATTCAAAGCCAAGAAGTGCATTCGTATTATTAACATTATTGGCACCTAGAACGTAACTCTCCAAAATGAGAATCAAAGTCAACTTCAAAACATCCTCCAAATTATGTTGGTGATCCTCAAAGTGTTTAATTTTATCCCACAACATTGCATGTGTACTTATTTCCAAACAATTCCCGTAATCGTGGCTTTTATTGTTGTGGCAGTATGGATAGCTTCGGACCCTTCATATATCTTAGGCCTGTCATTACAGAGAACTCACCAACTGTAAATGTTAACTTCCTCTTTCCTATCTTGAATAAAATCTCACCACTCTATGCTGAAGTAAGTAGTGAGTGACCATCGGTAAAAACATCGTACCTGATGCTTCACACTCAAGAAATGACCAAAACATGACCTAGAAAAGAAATCCAATACATCTGAGTTGTTCTTAAAAAGATTTTTCTCTATATAATAGCTCGTGCACCTTCTAACAGGTTTGGGTATCTTCTCAACTTTCTGTACTACAAGTTTGGGCTTTTTCTTACCTTTCTGTAAATTTTCTTCAATTGACACTATTTTCTCTATTGAATTTTTTTTTGTACTGGATGACGGAGATGTCCTTTTACTTTTGACTGATATCGGAGTGGATTTCTTCTCTTCTTCATTATCAACTGACACTTTCTACTTTGTTTTCTGTTCTTCACTAAGGGAGAGGAGAGTGAAAGGAAGAGCAGATCAAGAAAGGGGTTTTTTTTCTGGCCATATTTCTCAATCAGGAAGGGGACGGGCAAGAAAGAAGCACCATCAATGGCCTCAAGACGTCATCAGGCTCTGGTTCCTCAGTAGCAGAGAGGTGAGATTGGAGGAGGACGAAACCCTCTTCCTTGAAACTATTTCCCTCTCTCCAAAAAAAAAAAAAATTTCTATCCCATTTTCTTTCATGGGTCTTCATTTCTTCACTCTGTGGATGATGATTCGGTTCAATTTTCTTGCGATTCTTTCTTCTACAGATTTTATGAATTCTGGGTTTTCCAAGAAATGTATCGTTTCTCAAAAAAAAAAAAAGAAGAAATGTATCAATCCCCTGTTCTTGCATGGGGGGGATGTGGGTTTTTATTCCCCTATTATTGTCTTCTGTTGAAATTTTAATTCTGCTTCAGATCAGTCATGATGATGGGTATTCTCTTTTTCAATTGGGGCTTCCATGATTTCCGGTATTTTTTTGGTAAAATTTCAGTGATTGTCTTTGCTAAGATTTTCTTTTAAAGCTAATGCTTGTGCTTCTCAAACTATTTCATGGAATCGCCTCCTCTTTTGAGGATTCTTGGTCATAGATGAAGCCTGTGAAGGATCTTTTGGTTTCTTTCTTTCACTATCCATAGATGGCCTAATGATTGCAATTGCTGTCCTGCAATCCATTAGGTGGGGGTGGCAAGCCGAAGGCGCCGGAGCAGATGTGAACAACCGTCGAGCCCTCGAAGACATCGGAAATGTGGTCAACCTGCGAGCCATCGAGGGGTGAGAGAGCACCTAATCTTGCGCTATTCAAGATCCATATTTCTCTTCATGTGTTTACTAGTTCTGATAATTTTTTTTATTGACTCTTTCGGATCAGGAAGCCGCCGCAACCGCTGATTGATCACACCCGGTGACTAGGTGTGCTTCAGCACTGACCCTCATTGTGCTACCTGATCTGATCCTTTTCTACTTTGTTCAAGTTATCTCAATTGGTTCAACTTCGATTTCAGAAGTTTTGGTGCTCAACTCCTCCTCGCAAACTGGCAAGCAGCTGCTGCCGTCGCTAATCGGGTATATATATTGCCTCCTTCGATTCTTCGTTCACTCGGGTTGTTACCGATTGGAGCTGTAAAATAGATGAATCTTCAGTTCATGTACTAACCATTTTAATGCGCAGAAACCCGGAACATTTCCCGATGGAGGTGCAGGAAAGGGCTGCGTGAACGCAGGTAAGCAGAGGGTTATGATGATTAAGCCCAAGCTGGAGGCAGTCATCGAGATCAGCCCAGACACCGATGAGGAAATAAAGCAGGCATCTGTTGTTAAAATGGCTTCTCATAGCTCATCTTCAAGGAAGAAGAAGGTTAACACCCTCACCTCGGTGCTTACTGCTCGTAGCAAGGTAAACAATATTTACATTGTTTGGGTAACTCAAAGCAGCCTGCATGTTGATCTGCATCTTTTTCACAAACTATTCTTGTTAACCCAATTAATGTACTGATGCTCCGAAAGAACCGGTTCATGATATTGATGCATCCAATCACGATGATCATTTGGCCGTCACAGATTATATTGGAGACATCTACAAGTTCTATAAACTCTTTGAGGTACATCTTGTTTTCCCGCGCCCGCTGCCTTTTGTGTTCATCAGCTGAAAAGTGTTTGTTGCTATTGGTGATGCAGCACTCCAGCCGGCCTCATGACTACCTGGACTCACAGGCAGAGATCAATGAGAAGATGAGAGCAATTCTCGCTGACTGGCTGATTGAAGTGCATCATAAGTTCGAGCTGATGCCCGAGACGCTTTACCTCACGTTCTACATCATCGATCGCTACCTCTCGTTAGAAACTGTCGCCAGGCGAGAGCTGCAGCTTGTTGGGGTGAGCGTCATGCTCATCGCGTGCAAGTATGAGGAGATATGGGCTCCGGGTATATAGATACAATCCCAATTCATCCTTTCTTTTGGTTTTTCATATGATCTGTATGCTGTTTAGCTAAATCGGCATTCAGTTCTAGGTCAATAATTTCATATGCATATCGGATAGGGCTTATAGCAGAGAGCAAATCCTGACTAAGGAGAAGGGGATTCTGAACAGTCTGGAATGGAATCTAACAGTTCAGGTTTTTCTCTCAGGCGCCGCTCGAGGTTTCTCACTTCTCCATCTGCAACAAAGAGAAGAGATTGAGAGAGGGGGGGGGGGGGGGGGGGGGGGGGGGGGGGGAGGGAGGGAGATCTCATCGAACGCTGGCCGTTCCGTCCCCTGAGCGTGAGCGCCGGCCGTTCCATCCCCTAAGCTCGAGGGAGATCTCCTCGAGCGCCGGCCGTTCCGTCCCCTGAGTTTGAGCACCGTCCCCTGAGCGTGAGCGCCGGCCGTTCCATCCCCTAAGCGTGAGCAGCGGCCGCTTCGTCCCCTGAGTGCATCTGCAGTAGAGAGAGAGAGAGAGAGGATGATCTCCTCTGCAGGTAATCTTCACATCCAATTTCTTCTCGTTATTGTATATTAAAATTTGAGTTATACACCCACTTTCTAAAAGTTTGAGTTATACACCCACTTTTCTTAAAATTTGAGTTATACCCCCACTTTTATGTTAAAATTTGAGTTATACACCCACTTTTCTAAAAATTTGACTGTACCCCCCCAATCCGTGACTTGATCGTGATCAACCAGTTAAAAGTGCATTTTTTCGTTTAAAGCCCTTAACTTAGTCTTCACGAAGGGTCTGGCCATCGACACATGTTATATCCATCCCTTTGGATGGTTTTTTCGGTTGTTGAGATCTACAGGCCACCGGGAGAACCCCAGAGGGCTCCCATCATAAGGGCTAAGTGATCAAATGGGTGGGAACAGTGTCGATGGCTGGACCCCGTACCACGGTGATTCCATGGTTCAGGGTGACTATTTTATGTCATTCGTTTTTTTTTAAAATTTGAGTTATACACCCACTTTTCTTAAAATTTGAGTTATACCCCCACTTTTATGTTAAAATTTGAGTTATACACCCAATTTTCTAAAAATTTGACTGTACCCCCCCAATCCGTGACTTGATCGTGATCAACCAGTTAAAAGTGCATTTTTTCGTTTAAAGCCCTTAACTTAGTCTTCACGAAGGGTCTGGCCATCGACACATGTTATTTCCATCCCTTTGGATGGTTTTTTCGGTTGTTGAGATCTACAGGCCACCGGGAGAACCCCAGAGGGCTCCCATCATAAGGGCTAAGTGATCAAATGGGTGGGAACAGTGTCGATGGCTGGACCCCGTACCACGGTGATTCCATGGTTCAGGGTGACTATTTTATGTCATTCATTTTTTTTATTGAATTACACCACCCACCTTTATGTCGAAATTTGAGTTACACCCCCACTTTTAATTGGTCGCTCACAGTCAAGTGACGGGTTGGGGTGTAAAGTCATATTTTTAGAAGTGGGGTTGTAACTCAAATTTTGACATATAAGTGGAGGTGTAAGTTATAAAAAAAAAAACTTTTTTTAGGGCACTGATCCTCTAAGGTTATTAGCTCAGAGAATCAGATAGGTTATAATCACAGCCGTTCACTTGGGGTAGAGTGCGATTCACTGGTCGGTTGTGATTCAGTTGCGACCTTAACCTCTGAGGTTATAACCTTAGACAACCGTGCCCTGCTTTCTCTAATTCCACTCTCCAGTCTCCAACGGCTATATTTAGGTTCCGCTCCCAGCTTCCCCCAGCCGTAGGATCTCATCGATGTCAACCGTCTAGATTCAAAGGAATTCGACCGTTGAAACACCCCTCGCCCAAATAAGGAAATTCCCATGCCCACCCACCCCTTTTTTACTTTTTTAATAGAAAGAACTCATTTGAGCCCGAGATCAGAAGCGCAGAAGCGAGAGGATAGTGAAAGGAAGAGCAGATCAAGAAAGGGGTTATTTTTTCTGGCCATAGTTCTCAATCAGGAAGGGAACGGGCAAGAAAGAAGCACCATCAATGGCCTCAAGACGTCATCAGGCTCTGGTTCCTCAGCAGCAGAGAGGTGAGATTGGAGGAGGACGAAACCCTCTTCCTTGAAACTATTTCCCTCTCTCCAAAAAACGAAAAATTTTCTATCCCATTTTTCTTTCATGGGTTTATCTTCATTTCTTCACTCTGTGGATGATGATTCGGTTCAATTTTCTTGCGATTCTTTCTTCTACAGATTTTACGAATTCTGGGTTTTCCAAGAAATGTATCGTTTCTCAAAAAAAAAAAAAAAAGAAATGTATCAATCCCCTGTTCTTGCATGGGGGGTTGTGGGTTTTTATTCCCCTATTATTGTCTTCTGCTGAAATTTTAATTCTGCTTCAGATCATTCATGATGATGGGTATTCTCTTTTTCAATTGGGGCTGCCATGATTTCCGTTTTTTTTTGGTAAAATTTCAGTGATTGTCTTTGCTAAGATTTTATTTTAAAGCTAATGCTTGTGCTTCTCAAACTGTTTCATGGAATCGCCTCCTCTTTTGAGGATTCTTGGTCGTAGATGAAGCCTGTGAAGGATCTTTTTGTTTATTTCTTTCACTAGCTTGTGAAGGTCGTAGATGAAGCCTGTGAAGGATCGATGGCTTAATGATTGCAATTGCTGTCCTGCAATCCATCAGGTGGGGGTGGCAAGCCGAAGGCTGCTGCCGGAGCAGATGTGAACAACCGCCGAGCCCTCGAAGACATTGGAAATGTGGTCAACCTGCGAGCCATCGAGGGGTGAGAGAACACCTAATCTTGCGCTACTCAAGATCCATATTTCTCTTCATGTGTTTCCTAGTTCTGATAAATTTTTTATTGACTCCTTCGGATCAGGAAGCCGCCGCAACCGCTGATTAATCGCCCGGTGACTAGGTGTGCTTCAGCACTGATCTCCTTGTGCTTCCTGATCTGATCCTTTTCTTCTACTTTGTTCAAGTTATCTCATGTGGTTCAACTTCGATTTCAGAAGTTTTGGTGCTCAACTCCTCCTCGCAAACGGGCAAGCAGCTGCCGCCGTCGCTAATAGGGTATATATATTGCCTCCTTCGATTCTTCGTTCACTCGGGTTGTTACCGATTGGAGCTGAAAAATAGATGAATCTTCAGTTCATGCACTAACCATTTTAATGCGCAGAAACCCGTAACATTTCCCGATGGAAGAGCAGGAAAGGGCTGCACGAAAGCAGGTAAGGAAAATTTCCCGATGGAAGAGCAGGAAAGGGCTGCACGAAAGCAGGTAAGGAGAGGGTTATGATGATTAAGCCCAAGCTGGAGGCAGTCATCGAGATCAGCCCAGACACCGATGAGGAAATGAAGCAAGCATCTGTCGTTAAAACGGCTTCTTATAGCTCATCTTCAAGGAAGAAGAAGGTTAACACCCTCACCTCGGTGCTTACTGCTCGTAGCAAGGTAAAAAATATTTACATTGCTTGGGCACTCAGAGCAGCCTGCATGTTGATCTGGATCCTTTTCACATACTATTCTCGTTAACCCAATTAATGTCAGGCTGCTTGTGGACTAACTGATGCTCAGAAAGAACCGGTTCATTATATCGATGCATCCGATCACGATGATCATTTGGCCGTCACAGATTATATCGGAGACATCTACAAGTTCTATAAACTCTCTGAGGTACATCTTGTTTTGCCTCGCCCGCTGCCTTTTGTGTGTTCATCAGCTGAAAAGTGTTTGTTTTGCCGCGCCCGCTGCCTTTTGTGTTCATCAGCTGAAAAGAGTTTGTTTCTATTGGTGATGCAGCACTCCAGCCGGCCTCATGACTACCTGGACTCACAGGCAGAGATCAATGAGAAGATGAGAGCAATTCTCGCTGACTGGCTGATTGAAGTGCATCATAAGTTCGAGCTGATGCCCGAGACGCTCTACCTCACGTTCTACATCATCGATCGCTACCTCTTGTTAGAAACTGTCGCTAGGCGAGAGCTGCAGCTTGTTGGGGTGAGCGCCATGCTCATCGCGTGTATGAGGAGATATGGGCTCCAGAGGTATATAGATACAATCCCAATTCATCCTTTCTTTCGGTTTTTCATATGATCTGTATGCTGTTTAGCTAAATCGGCATTCGGTTCTTGGTCAACAATTTCATATGCATATCGGATAGGGCTTATAGAAGAGAGCAAATCCTGGCTAAGGAGAAGGGGATTCTGAACAGTCTGGAATGGAATCTAACAGTTCAGGTTTTCCTCTCATGCGCTACTTGAGGTTTCAGGTTTTCCTCTCAGGCGCTGCTCGAGGTTTCTCAGTTCTCCATCTGGAACAAAGAGAAGAGATTAAGAGAGAGGGGGGGGGGGGGGGGTCTCCTCGAGCACCGGCCGTTCCGTCCCCTGAGCATGAGCGCCGACCGTTCCATCCCCTAAGCTCGAAGGAGATCTCCTCGAGCGCCGGCAGTTCCGTCCCCTAAGTGTGAGCACCGTCCCCTGAGCGTGAGCGCCGGCCGTTCCATCCCCTAAGCGTGAGCGGCGGCCGCTCCATCCCCTGAGTGCATCTGCAGCGGAGAGAGAGAAAGGGAGATCTCCTCTGGCAGGTAATCTTCACATCCAATTTCTTCTCGTTATTATTTGCATATTACATTGTTTATTTTTTCCATTCCTAAAAGTTTTGAATGCAAAAATTAAGGGTTTTGATTGGTTTGATAATCTAGGGTAAGGAGGCTTTAGATGCTGTTTGAAGATAATCATAGAGTCTTTATAAAAAACTCACTATTATTTAATGGAAAGTCTTGGATATTCTTATTTGATTGTTGTCACCTTATCAATGCTTATTTTTTACATTGGCAATTTTTTACATCTTTTCAGTTTAATTGAGATATGTAAGGTCATTTGAGAGGAGTATTAGCATACTCTCTCATGAAAATTTATTTTATTGGAGAAGCTTAGAAAGTCATTGGAGAGGAGTTTAGTCATTGGAGAGGAGTTTTTGTATTCTTTCTTAAGTTTACGAAAATTTATCAAGTTTAAGAAAATTGATCCAAGTTGTCTATTTGTGTTGCAGGATTTCGTGATATTTATTGCATAGCCTAGTTGTGGAATTATGGCTACAAAGGTACATGCTCCAACCCTAATCTCTAAGAACTAATGCATTTGTGAATTCATAAATCCCATATTTGGGAATATGTATGTCATGTATCTATGCTTTAATGAGATAAAATTTTTAGCCCTTTGTGGCCTATCATGTGTTTTTTCCTCATATGTCACAATGATGTAATAAAATTTTATAGTTTGAATCTCATGGGTTTTTTTTTATAATTAGTTTTTTGTGTTACTTGCTATTGGTATGTTTCTCCGCTTAGAAGGAGTGTTAGGACTACGTCCTCTCGTCAGACCTCAGCTTCTATGCTACTAATGAAGGATCCTACAAAAAAGCTGATGACATCTCAAAAAAAGAAGACAAATGCAGCTCCGTCCCTTAGTGAATCTCATGTATTTTTTTCTTATAATTAGTTTTTTATGTTACTTGCTATTGGTATGTAGAATTCTCTGCTTAGAAGGAGTGCTAGAACTATGTCCTCTCGTCAGACCTCAGCTTCTATGCTACTAGTGAAGGATCCTACAAAAAAGTTGATGACATCTTAAAAAAAGAAGACAAGCTCCGTCCCTTAGTAAGAACAGAAAACAAAGAAAAAAGTAAAGTTGTCGGTTGATAAATGAAGAAGAGAAGAAATCCGCTCTGACATCAGTCAAAAGCAAGAGGGCAGCTCCGTCATCCAGTACAAAAAAAATTCAAAAGTGTGGAGTCAATTGAAGAAGATGGACAGAAAGGTAAGAAAAAGCCCAAACTTGTAGTATAGAAAGTTGAGAAGATACCCAAACCTGTTAAAAGGTGCACGAGCTATTATATAGAGAAAATTATTGATCTTTTTAAGAACAACTCAGATGCATTGGATTTCCTCTTTAGGTCATGTTTTGGCCATTTCTTGAGTATGAAGTATCAAGTACGATGTTTTTGCCGATAGTCACTCACTACTTTTTTCAGCATAGAGTGAAGGATAATGAGATTTCATTCAAGATAGGAAAGATAAAATTAACATTTACAGTTAGTGAGTTCTCTGCGATGGCAGACCTAAGATATGAAGGGCCCGAAGCTACCCATACTGCCATAACAACAAAAAGCCATGATTACAGTAATTCTTTAGACATAGGTACACAGGCAACGTTGTGGGATAAGATTTAAACACTTTAAGGATCACCAACATAATTTGGAGGATGCTTTGAAGTTGACTTTGATTCTCATTTTGGAGAGTTACGGTCTAGGTGCTAACAATGTTAATAACATACGTATGTACTTCTTGGCTTTGATTGATAACCTTAAGGTATTTAATGCTTACCCATGGGGTAACATAGGCTACAATGAAAGCAGGTATAGAAGGGGCATTAAAGGATGATAAGAATCCAATCAAGTATAATGTATTTGGATGCATGCTTGCTTTTTAGGTATATAGTTTGATCTCTAAACTTTGTATTTGGATGCATGCTTGCATTTTAAACTTGATATTGGCAGTCCTGGGTACTTGAAAAGATTCCCAAGTTGGGTCATGCTTGTGCTTCGAAGTTGAAGAATCCCAAAATTCTAAGGATTTGTAGTTGGTACAACTTTGCATATTACAAGTACGATGAATTGTCAAAGGATCTGCAGTTGGTATATAGTTTTTTCTTTATGTAATTGTCCTTCATTTTAAAATATATATTTACTAATCAATATCATTATGTTATATTTTTTAGATTGAAATTGTCGAAGATTTGAAATGGACTAAGGAGGAACTGATGCAATCTTACTTATTGGCAGAATATGAGTCAGCTAGCGATGAATATGAGAACGAAGATTTGACAAAGTATGTTTGCAGAAGAGGGACATGGAGCTTGACATTGAGAGAAAAGAGTTTAAAATTGATAATGAGCACAGTCGTCCATCTCCCTATGTGATGATTGATGCAGGTACGCTTAAAGATGAGAAGAAATAGGGCAAGGGCAGAAGAATTATCGAGTTAGAGAAGAAAGTGTATGAACTTCTCTTGCAGGTCTCCACGCTGTAGACGACAGTTTATTCTCTGCAAAAGAAAATTAGGGTGCTTAAAGGAGAGGAGCAAGAGGTTTCCCTCATGCCTTCCTCCCCATTGGAAGAACGTGACATAAATGAATTGAACCATCTCGTTAATGTTGCACAAGAAATTTTGGATAGAGGTTTATGATATGGAAGAGAAGGAAAATGAGGAGATGGAAGATGAGGGGAGAAAGAGAAGGATAAGGATAAGAAGACAATGATTACTACTAAGCCTAATTAAATTTTATAGTATGTACTTTTAGTTAGATAAAAAATTTATGTTGTTATGTATTGTATAATACAGGGTGATAATGGCAAGAAGAGGATAAGGAAAGCTAGTCAGTTTTGTAGATCACCATGGATAAATCTTGACAAAAAACAAATGAAGAAATATTATATTTCAAAACCACTCACAAGCAATAAATGGATGAAAAGCCTCTCAGAAGAAGAAAGAAATATTTTTCTTAATTTCATGAATGGAAATAAAAATAACTTGTAAGTATCTTCCGATTAGATGTTTGTTATCATTCATATATTATAACTTATTTAATATAATTTATTTAATATTATTTTTAGGAAGGCTCCGTATATAAATAGTGTCAAGATCACGCCCGATATAATTTCTGAACTATACTCCTCACTTAGTTGGGTGACAAGCGATGTAAGTTTTTTAATAGTAAATAACCTGTATTTTATTATTATTAAGTTTTCTAAATATTGTCTTCTGCTACAGCATGTGAATTCATACTCATACTATCTTGGAGGATAGACATATCATGAAGAAGTCGAAAGAATCCAATGCCACCTCCAATAGGTTGCATGACGTCATTCTTTTGGGTATGACCATTTCACATAATTTTCATAATAATATATTTGATATAAGTTTTCTAAATCATATTTGTTTATTATAAATAGGCGTTTATTCAGTCATCTGCAAGAGATTATAAAAATTTTTAGACCAAATCTTTGGAGAAGAAGAATCTACCAAATAAGGAAGAGGTAGCCAGAATTTATGGGATTTTCAATGGTTGGTGTAGTAACATCAAAGTATATGTCAACTTAAAAGATAAGATACTTGATAAAGATGGAAATTTATTGAGATTGTGGGATTATTCTCATGTCCTATCAACCAATCAACTACAAAAGAACTTATTAGTATTTGGGGGTGGTATACATGAAGGAAAGATTGATCATGTTGGTGGACTCCTTGGACAAAAACCCCGAGAATACTTATTGAGCGGATATAAATAGTTTTCTTTATATCTTTCCTATTATACTGTATAGCGTAGGTGATGAAAAGGCTTTGATTGGAAAGAAGTGGGAGGTGCAGAATTGTAACGAGAAAATAAGGCTAGAATAGAATATGTAAGATTAACTTATGCAAACTATATTAATTTTAATTCAATAAACTATAATATTTGTTCATCAAGATTTGGAAAGCAATTCTTCTTCGGATAGCAGTCATGTTGGTCTGTGTGAAATCAATCTTCCATCCTGCTATCAAATAGTGTGCATATGCCAGCATGAATACTCCACAATCAATCCTGAAACATTACAACATATAAGGTAATCAAATAATAATATTATAGTTTATTAATTAAAATTAATATAGTTTGCATAAGTTAATCTTACCCATTCTCTTGTAGCATCATTTTCTCGCTACAATTTCACACCTTCCACTTCTTTCCAATCAAAGACTTTTTATCACCTAAGCTATACAGCATAATCGGAAAGATATAAAGAAAACTATTTACATCCACTCGATAAGTATTCTTGGGGTTTTTGTCCAATGAGTCCACCAACATGATCAATCTTTCCTTCATGTATACCACCCCCAAAATACCAATGAGTTCTTTTGTAGTTGATTGGTATCAGGACATGAGAACAATCCCATAACCTCAACAAATTTTCATCTTTATCAAGTAAGTATCTTACCTTTTAAGTTGACATATACTTTGATGTTACTACACCAACCATTGGAAATCTCATAAATTCTGGCTAACTCTTCCTTTTTGGTATTTTCTTCCCCAAAATTTTGGTCTCAAATTTTTTATAATCTCTTGCAGATGACTGAATAAACTCATATTTATAATAAACAAATATGATTTAGAAAACTTATATCAAATATATTATTATGAAACATAATGTGAAATGGTCATACCCAAAAGAATGACGTCATGCAACTAATTGGAGGTGACATTGGATTCTTTCGACTTCTCCACGATATATGTCTATCCTCCAAGATAGTCATGTATGAATTCACATGTTGTAGCAGAAGACAATATTTAGAAAACTTAACAATAATAAAATACATGTTATTTACTATTAAAATACAGGAGTATAGTTCAGAAATTATATCGGGAGTGATCTTGACACTATTAAAATACGGAGCCTCCCTAAAAATGACATAAAACAAATTATATTAAACAAGTTATAATATATGAATGATAACAATCTAATCGAAGATACTTAAAAGTTATTATTATTTCCATCCATGAAATTAAGCAAATATTTCTTTCTTCTTCTGAGAGGCTTTTTATCCATTTATCGCTTGTAATTGGTGGCTCTGAAATGTAATATTTCTTTATTTGTTTCTTATCAAGATAGCCTTCCTTATCCTCTTCTTGTCATTATCACCCTGTATTATACAATACTAGTGCATGCCCGTGCCTGTCGGCACTGCAGCGGGCCGCCTTCGACGGCAATACACCTGTCAGTAATGCAGCGGACCGCCTTTGGCGGCAAAACACCCTTCGAGCATCATAGCATCGAGCACGATATTGCATGAGATTGGTTCTCTATGAGGTCAGGGTTTTAGGGGTAGTCGAGAAGAAAGAGAGAGAGAGAGCATGGGGGAAGAGAGAGAGAGAGAAATCGAGGCTTTAACCGTTCGATCGGTGTGAATCGGACGGTACAAATCTTTTTCGGCCCGGTTAAAAGCTTTAACCGTTCGATCGAATGATCGAACGGATGAGATCCGTGAGATGTCATTCGAATAGGGCAAAAAAAGATGATTACGTTTCATCCTATTCGAATGAGATCTGCCGTTCGATCGGTGTTAATCGGACGACACAAATACTTTCCACCCAGTTAAAAGCTTTAACTATTTCTGGCCGTTTGATCGGTATGAATCGGACGGCACAAAACCTTTCCGCCCCGGTTAAAAGCTTTAACCGTTCGATCGAATGATCGAACGGATGAGATCCTTGAGATGTCATTCGAATAGGACAAAAAAATATGATTACGTTTTGTCCTATTCGAATGAGATCTGACGTCCGATCGGTGTTAATCGGACGGCACAAATACTTTCCACCCGGTTAAAAGCTTTAACCGTTTCCGGCCGTCTGATCGGCATGAATCGGACAGCACAAAATCTTTCCGCCCCGGTTAAAAGCTTTAACCGTTCGATCGAATGATCGAACGGATGAGATCCGTGAGATATCATTCGAATAGGACAAAAAAGGATGATTACGTTTTGTCCTATTTGAATGAGATCTGCCGTCCGATCGGTGCGGTACAAATACTTTACACCCGGTTAAAAGCTTTAACCGTTTTCGGCCGTCCGATCGGTATGAATCGGACGGCACAAAACCTTTCCGTCCCGGTTAAAAGCTTAACCGTTCGAGATCTCATTCGAATAGGACAAAAAAGTATGATTACGTTTTGTCCTATTCCAATGAGATCTCACGGATCTCATCCGTTCGATCATTCGATCGAACGGTTAAAGCTTTTAATCGGGGCGGAAAGGATTTGTGCCGTCCGATTCATACCGATCGGACGGTCGGGAACGGTTAAAGCTTTTAACCGGACAAAAAGGATTTGTGCCGTCCGATTCACACCGATCGGACGATCGGAAACGATTCTCGCATTATAGCATGGAGCACGATATCGCATGAGATCGGTTCTCTGTGAGGTCAGCGTTTTAGGGGTAGTCGGGAAGAAAGAGAGAGAGAGCATGGGGAAAAGAAAGAGAGCATGGGGAAAGAGAGAGAAATCGGGGCTCTACAATTAAGGGGAGGGGGGACCACGCGCATAGGTGGCAGCTCTAGGTAATTAGCCATCGGTGGGAAAAACGCGTGAGCAATAGAATTAATACCTACTACGCCCTCAATTTTTTACATAAAAACCCTCAATTATATTATAAAATATAATTTGTTCACAATATGGTCATTCGTTCATTTAATTATTATTCTTCTCAATCCCACCCCTCCATCTTAACTCTATCTAATCTCAACGGTTATGATCACTGTTTTTTTTTGTCTAGTCAGCAATTGGTACCATATTGTCCTAGTCAGCAGGTTCCATATTGTCCTAGTCAGCACAAAACCCCCTTCCCTTGTTATATAGATATAACCACATAAATTCTTTATCTAACTAAAAGTACATGCTATAAAATTTAATTAGGCTTAGTAATAATCACATTGTCTTCTTCTTCTTATCAAGGCTCTTTCTCCCCCTTCTTATCTTCCATCTCCTTATGCTTCTTCTCCTTCTCTTCCATATCATAAACCTTCATCCAAAATTTCTTGTGCAACATCAGCAAGATGGTTCAATTCAATTATGTCACCTTCTTCCAATGGGGAAGAAGGCTCATGGGAAACCTCTTGCTCCTTCCCTTTTAAGCACCCTAATTTTCTTTTGCAGAGAATAAACTGTCGTCTGCAACGTGAAGACCTACAAGAGAAGTTTATGCACTTTCTTCTTTAACTCGACAATTTTTTCTGTCCTTGCCCCATCTCTTCTCACCCTTAGGGTTACCTGCATCAATCATCATAGAGGGAGATGGATGACTATGCTCATTATCAATTTTAAGCTTTTTTCCCTCAATGTCAAGCTCCATGGTCCCTCTTCTGCAAACATACTTTGTCAGATCTTCGTTCTCATATTCATCGCTAGCTGACTCATATTCTGCCAATGAGTAAGATTGCATGGGTTCCTCCTTAGTCCGCTTCAAATCTTCGACAATTTCAACCTAAAAAATATAATATAATGATATTGATTAGTAAATATATATTTAAAAATGAAGGACAATTACATAAAGAAAAAACTATATAGTAACTGCAGATCCTTCGATAATTCATCGTACTTGTAATATGTAAAGTTGTATCTACTGCAGATCCTTAGAATTTTGGGATCATTGAACTTCGAAGCACAAGCACAACCCAACTTGGAAATCTTTTCAAGTACAGACTGTCAATATCAAGTTTAATATGTTATAAGAAAAATGATTGACAACTACGTGAAAATACAAAGTTTAGAGATCAAACTATATACCTGGAAAGCAAGCACGCATCCAAATACTTGATTGGATTCTTATCATCCTTTAATGCCCCTTCCATGCCTGCTTTCATTGTAGCCTATGTTACCCAATGGGTAAGAATTAAATACCTCAAGGTTATTAACCAAATCCAAGAAGTGCATATGTATGTTATTAACATTGTTGGCACCTAGAACGTAACTCTCCAAAATGAGAATCAAAGTCAACTTCAAAGCATCCTCCAAATTATGTTGGTGATCCTCAAAGTGTTTAATCTTGTCCCAGAACGTTGCCTGTGTACTTATTTGCAAAGAATTCCCGTAATCGTGGCTTTTGTTGTTGTGGAAGTATTGGTAGCTTCGGGCCCTTCATATATCTTAGGCCTGTCATCACAGAAAACTCACCAACTGTAAATGTTAACTTCCTCTTTCTTATCTTTAATGAAATCTCATCATCCTTCACTCTATACTGAAAGAAGTAGTGAGTGACCATCGACAAAAACATCGTACCTGATGACTTCAAGAAATGGCCAAAACATGACCTAGAGAGGAAATCCAATACATCTGAGTTGTTCTTAAAAAGATCAATAATTTTCTCTATATAATAGCTCGTGCACCTTCTAACAGGTTTGGGTATCTTCTCAACTTTCTGTACTAAAAGTTTAGGCTTTTTCTTACTTTTCTGTCCATCTTCTTCAATTGACTCCATTTTCTCTTTTGAATTTTTTTTTGTAATGGATGACGGAGCTGCCCTCTTGCTTTTGACTGATATCGGAGTGGATTTCTTCTCTTCTTCATTATCAACTGACAACTTCACTTTCTTCTTTGTTTCTTATTCTTCACTAGGGGATGGAGCTGCCTTTGTATTCTTTTTTTGAGATGTCATCAGCTTTTTTGTAGGATCCTTCACTAGTAGCATAGAAGCTGAGGTCTGACAAGAGGACGTAGTCCTAGTACTCCTTCTAAGCAGAGAATTCTACATATCAATAGCAAGTAACACAAAAAACTAATTATAAGAAAAAACACATGAGATTCAAACTACAAATTTTTATGACATAGGAAAAAACACATGATAACATAGGCCACAAAGGGCTAAAAATTTTATCTCATTAAAGCATAGACACATGACCTACATATTCCAAAATATGGGATTTATGATTTCACAAATCGATTAGTTCTTAGAAATTAGGGTTAGAGCATGTACCTCTGTAGCCATAATTCCACAATTAGACTATGCAATGAATATCATGAAATCTTGCAACACAAACAGACAACCTGGATCAAAAGATACTCGATAAATTTTCTTAAACTTGAGAAAGAATACAAAAACTCCTCTCCAATGACTGAACTCCTCTCCAATGACTGAACTCCTCTCCAATGACTATCTAAGCTTCTCCAATAAAATAAATTTTCACGAGAGAGTATGCATTAACTCCTCTCAATTAAACTGAAAATATGTACAAAATTGCCAATGTGAAAGATCTATAACAAGAATTGATAAGGTGACAATGATCAAATAAGAATATCCAAGACTCTCCATTGAATAATAGTGAGTTTTTCATAAAGACTATGATTATCTTCAAAAAGCATCTAAAGCCTCCTTACCCTAGATTATCTAATTACATCAGCATAATTACACCACACAAAATTTACTTGTTGTAGAGCATGTGCTATGCTCCATATATGCTCCACACCAGTAATATCTCAGTTGTCTATTACTGGGGTGGAGTTATGGAGCATGTAATATACTCCATTTATGCTCCACAATAGTGACATTATTGGGGTTGAGTTATGGTGTATTTACATTCATTGGAGCATATCATATGCTCTAATAACTCCACCCCAATATCACTGTTGTGGAGCATATATGGAGCATATAATATGCTCCATATATCTCAGCTGGCTATTACTAGAGATATTACTGGTGGAGCATGTATGGAGCATATCATATGCTCTTGGAGCATGTAATATGCTCCATTTATGCTCCACAACAGTGACATTATGTTGTGAGCAATTTTAGTCATTGCAAGACAGCTGGTGGTACCTGCTTCAAAAGTTCTCTTGTACATTAAACTTATGCTCTTGGATTAGCTTCGCCAACACTTGGTGCTACAGAGTAAATGAAAATACTGATCCAGAATATTTTTATTATGGGGGTAAGCTTTTACTTTCTTTGTTTCTTCTTGTCCTTCAGCATGAACATTCTCTAGACAATAGCTAATCATCAGTATGCTCATTTCATTGTTAGGCAGGATTGGGCAACTTGACCAGTATGACTTCTTTTTGGGTAGTCACAAATAGGACGTACAACTTGCTTGAGTTTGCATTGGATTTACCCAAGGCAAACCAACATGGTTTTGAGAAGCTTCATATGATGTTGGAGAGTATTTGTTTAGACTTTAGGCATACGTTTCCCTATCGACTATTAAACTCTCAAGTATGGGGATAGGGTTTTTCATCTTTTGTTGTTTTCAACTACCTTAAAAGAGAGAGCTTGCCCTTGCTAATACAAAAAACCACAAATGAGTTCTAAGAAATTGGGTAGAGGAAATCTAAATTAACTATGATAAGAAACGTGAAAAAATGAAAACAAAATATTTTAAGTTGAATGTCGAAATTTGCTATCTTATTTGGATTTGTACTCATTAATCATAGACAATTCAGATTTTAAAATCAAAATTCAAAAAATGTCAATTCGTTTAAATCGGATTTCAAAATCAGATTTCAAAAAATGTCAATTCTTTTAAAAAATTGATGCATCCGATTTTGCAAAATGAATTTGGATTAGGCTTGGGTATGGGCATTTTGAATCAGATTTTTAAAATGGCATTTTGAATTGAAAATCCGATTTCAAAATCAGTTTTTTACAAGAAAGATTTTTCTATTTCCCAAATCTCGTGTACTTATAGTAGTTTTTACAAGAAAGGCTTCAAAGAGGGTCGTGATAGCCCAACGACAGTATCTAGAGGGAGTACGATTGCAGGCTACAACGAGGTGGCAACAACGAGAGGCTTCAAAGTTGGTAGATTACTGTTTGCAGAGGTGACACGACTGCAAGCTGAGGAAAGCCGCCGCCACCGTCAGATTGCCGAAGTTGCACGGAGGCACTTTTGACACAATTTGGCAAAATAAAATTGTTTAACAGGAGTACAAGTCTTTAAAGAGGGAGTCAAGAATGCACTATTGTTGTCACTTCCTTGTTGTCAGGACTCTCTTAAAATTGTTTTTACAGGAGTACAAGTCTTTAACGTTCTTCATTGGGTGTAGTTGAAATATGTGGGTTGAAATATGTGTGGTGACTATTATTATATGGAACTGGTTTTTTTTTTTTTGTTTTCAATTAAGAATCAACCGTCCATTGTATTCAAGAGGTGGTTATTGGGTTTTCTTTTTGGTTGGTTGGACTTGAATGCTCCCCATCAAGAGCATGAAGTGGTGCTTTGTTTGTTGTTTCCCCAAAGTTTGAAGTATATGGTTTTTGTTTTCCTAAGGTTGACGTGTAGCAAATTCGAGCCAATTGATGATGGGTTTTGGCTCTCTCTCTCTCTTATTATTTTTATCCCATTAAACAAATATAGCCTTAACCGATGGATTTGATTGTTTTCAGAGCAAGAACAGAGTTCAGTGATTGGGGTGAGACATCGGTGAGGAGTTTGATGGTAAAAGCTTAGAATGTTTTTGAGTTTTTCTTTCAGATACTTGTGCTAAGATCTGTGGTGGGTATATGTGTGTTTGGTTAGGGTAGCATGGGATTTTAAAATCAAATTGGAAAATAGGGAAATTGGGCTCCATAAATGCTCCAGGAGTATATATTCAGAGTCCTATTTCTGTACTCCAGGAGTAGAGCATATATGTTACAAGAGCATGTGATATACTCCAGGAGTACATTAGACACACTGCTCACACCTCCAAGCAATTGGTTATTTTAGATGAGGAGACTTTTCAACTAAAGAAGCTAAAAGATGAATACATGGTATCTTTCCATGTATGAGAATGATCCTCCCTCAAAGGATACCTTGGATTTCATTAAAGTTTTGACTCTAATGAGGAAAGGGAGAGTTCAATGAAGACTAGAGATGACCCACAATGCCCATAATGGATCCGAGCATATCTTAATCCTTGAGAGGTGGAGTAGAGGCTCAAGGCTAGGTTCGGGTTTCTGTTTTTTTCCTCCCTGAGTCTCGTATATTTATGAGGCTTTAGGAAATTATGGCAAAGCATACAAGTGAAATGTAATGTACTTAAATGTATTCTCAGTATTGTACATCATCAACATATTAATTCCATTCTAAAAAAATATATGAGAATGCTTTTATTCACAAAAAAAAAATTGGCATACCTCATGTGCTCTTAGTTTTGAGTCTTTTGACATATTTATGAATAACTTCGAGTAACTTGTTTGTTTGTAGCGGTTTTGTTAAATGGAAATCCATTCCCGAGAGAATAGTCTTCTTTTCTTCCTCAGATGTTGAATGAGCAGTAAGCGCAATAATCGGAATGTGATGGCCATACTGTTTTTCCTCTGCACGTATATGCCTCGTTGCTTCATAACAATTCATTATTGGCATCTGAGAAGTAAGCAACTCAAATGAAGGGTAGTATTTTATAGCTAATCAAGATCGTAATAAAAGATTCTAGAAAAAGACTATTGTATCATGGTAATTTGTAGTCTTCTAAATTGATTGAAAGAAAATCGTCAAGAAAAACAAGTTGGAGCACACTTATTGCCTAAATACCAATAGTGATCAAAATTACCAATTCATACACTGATCAAGAAGATATAAGCATAAAGAAAAATTCATAGCTAAACATAATATTGCCAAATTTGAATGAAAATAAGAAGTTTTATACAAGACATGCAATATAATTAATTCTAGAGAAAAAATTACTATATTATGGAATGTGGCATATCCCGAGTCCAGACATTTTAATCTCTATTAACTAAATATATGCAACTATATGGGTTTGTAGTTAAGTTAATGCCGAATTTGAATGAAAATAAGAAGTTTTATAAGTGACATGCATTTTTATTAATTCTAGCGAACAAAAATATTACTACATTATGAATAGTGGCTTGTCATGAGTTTTATCATTTTAATATCTATTAACTAAATATATGGAACTATAATGGTTATAGCAAGGTTAATGCCAGAATTTCATCACATATTGTATGAAACAATTAAAATTTTATAAGCACAACCAACTACTTACTTCTATTGAAAACTTTTAGTAAACAGAACTATGCAAGTTATTTATTTTTTCATTTCGTAAGTTATATTTAATTCCTCATTTACTTTGCTTATGGAGATCCAACTTTCTCGAAGTTTCCTGTCTATGTATTACTTCTCAAAAATCAATTTATTTAAGAATTTGACATTATCAATGTGAGATGAACCATATACATAGCAATATAAGGATATTGATTGTAAAAGCCATGGCTACAAAAGAAAATTCAGTGACAATTTAACAAGAAAATAATATAATTCAATAGTTCTTAATGCTTATTTTAAGAGAGACCAATATGATGTAATAAATTAAGCTTAATACTGGAATTATTTTTGCCTTCATTAACAATTATGTATCTTATACAAATTATATTATCATTTATACATTTAGCACTATCAATCTTACACAATGATTAATAAATTACTAGGAAATTAGTATTACCTCACAATCCATAAAAATAACATTGTAAGGAAAGCTCTCCGATACTTCTTGCTTTTTGGCGCTTCGATCTTGGGCAGGAATTGTTTCTCTCAAAGCCTTCTTGATTAAATTTAGCGCTTCCAATCCATTTTCAGCAGATTCAACAATTGCACCAAGGCGTGAAAGCTTAGTTAACGCAAGAAGACGCAACATAGAATTATCTTCAACAAGTAAGATGCTCAATCCGCTTAAGGGCTTGTTGTCATTTTCAGATGAATGTGGGTCTGTAGATTGTTGTGCACCTTGTAATGTATTTTCAATCACCACGTCACATGTGTGTGCATCGTTTGCTTCAAAATCTTGTAGAAGTTGTAGCAGTGCATATAGACGAGAAGCATGGAATGGTTTTTGTAATATACACGGTGCTTGCCTGTTACTTCTGAGCTCAACAGTGGAAGTATTCAAATCGACCAACCAAACAACCTTATATTGGATATTATGAAGGCTTTTAGCAAAATCCATTATGGCTGTACATATCTCTGAGAAATTTCCATAACTCAAGTCAATGATAATTAATATGGAAGTTGGCAAACCTCTATGTCTTGTATTCTTGACATCCTTGACAGTTAGAGGTAAAGTATGATTAGTCTCATCTATACTACTAGCAAATCCTTCTTTCATAAGAGTACTTAGGGATGTTGTTCTGTTCAACGAAATGCTAAGTTTTGCCGAGTCAAATCTTCCAAAAGCATTGAGATCATGTTTAATCTTCTCTAGCGTAGAAGAAAGAAGATCCCAATGATGAATCTCCCACACTTTAATTCCAAGACTCATCATCCATCTTTGAACGGTTAGGAGACGACGGCTAGGGTTTGGAGAGGAACAACATAATTCCATTGAGGGACTCAAGCCCAATATATGTACAGTAAACCCGACCCGACTATACAGTAAACCCGACCCATTATATTTACATTAACACTCCCCCTCAAACTCACGGTGGATCATGAACCGAGAGTTTGCCTAGAAAATGCCTGAAGCGAGCAGTCGTCAGTGGCTTCGTCAGAAAATCAGCAGTCTGCTCCGATGAGGGAATGAAAGGCAGGGAGATGGTGTGGTCGATAAACGCCTGGCGAACATAATGACAATCAACTTCAATATGCTTTGTTCGCTCATGGAAGACCGGATTGCTAGCAATCTGAATAGCACTCCGGTTGTCACAGAAGAGAGGAGTGGGCCCGGATATCACCACTCCTAAGTCGAGCAGAAGACGGCGAAGCCAGACAATCTCGGCAGTGGTGGAAGCCATAGCCCTGTATTCGGCTTCGGTGCTGGAGCAAGCAACAGACTCCTGCTTCTTGCTGCGCCACGAAATCAGTGAGTCACCCAGAAACACACAGTATCCTGTAGTAGATCGACGAGTGTCTGCATCTCCTGCCCAATCTGCATCGGAGTAGGCACGCAGTACCAACGGAGAGGTGGAGGGAAACAGTAGTGAACGGGTGATGGTGCCCCGGAGGTAGCGGATAATCCGGAGAACAGCTGCATGGTGTACTGACCGTGGAGCCTGAACAAACTGACTGACAATGCCTACAGCATGGGCAATGTATGGCCGGGTCATGGTGAGATAGACAAGCATCCCAACCAACCTCTGGTAGCGAGAGACATCCTGGAGCAACTCACCATCTGTAGCGAGAAGCTTCAAATTGAGCTCCATGGGTGTGTCAGCAGTACGTGTGTCAGTAAGCGCAGCATCAGCAAGGATGTCGGAGATATACTTCTGCTGTGAGACCAACAGACCACGAGATGACCTGGCAATCTCAAGGCCCAGAAAGTAGCGAAGAGAGCCCAGATCTTTCATCTCAAACTGACTCTGGAGGTGCCGCTGGAGAGAGGCGATGGTGGCACTGTCATCCCCAGTGATGATCATATCATCCACATAGAGGAGAAGAACTGCAATGCCCTGACTGGAGGAGCGAGTGAACAAGGCATAGTCGGAGTGACGCTCAACAAACCCGGCGGCCAGAACTGCACTGCGAAATCGCTCAAACCAGGCACGAGGGACCTGCTTGAGCCCATAGATGGCTCGGCGCAACCGACACACGTGCCCTGGAGGAACTGAAGTGCCCGGAGGAGGAGCCATGTAGACTTCCTCGGAGAGATCACCGTGGAGAAACGCATTGGTGACATCCATCTGATGGAGAGGCCACCCTCGAGCAACTGCCACAGCTAAGAGGGTGCGCACAGTAGTCATCCGAGCAACCGGAGCAAACGTCTCCTCGTAGTCAATCCCATACTCCTGGGAGAAGCCACGAGCAACGAGGCGAGCCTTGTGCCGCTCAATGGATCCGTCAGGCCGAGTCTTGACCTTGAATATCCACTTGCAGCTAACAGGCACCACCCCGGAGGGACAAGGCACCAGCTCCCAGGTCTGGGTCCGCTGAAAAGCCTCAAGCTCAACTGACATGGCCTGCCGCCACTCTGGATGTAACGCTGCCTCACGGTACGATCGGGGCTCCCGATGGGTGTGTATAGCAGTAAGAAAGGCCTGAAAGGATGGTGAATAGGAGACACTGACAGAGTAGCCAGAAGAGTCAGGAGAGTCAGAGGGAGAAACAGAGTAGCCAAACTTGTCAGGAGAGTAGTCGTATCTGGCAGGAGGGTGATGTTTGCGCGCTGGGTAGCGCCGAACAGGAGCAGGATCCACGACCGGGGAGGAGGGGGGCAGCAGCATCAGGCGAGGGAGTACCAGTGTGAACCGACTCTGGAGGAGGAGCTGCAGACCGACGAACATAGACACGAGTAACAGGTGGTGGTGGAGGTGGCGAGGGAGACGGAGGAGGTGGTGGTGGTGGTGGTGGTGGTGGTGGAGGTGGAGTAGGCGTGGATGGGGCAACAGAAACCGGGGGTAGAACAGGGATGTGGAGATGTGAGGAGGGTGAGGAGGATGACACAGGAGGCAAGGAAAGATTCCGAGACTCAGGGGAAAAGTACGGGACATCCTCAACAAAGGAGACGTGACGGGAGACACGGATCCGACGAGCTAAGGGATCATAGCAGCGATACCCCTTGTGCTCCCGACTGAGTCCCAAGTGAACACACCGAACAGACCTCGCAGAGAGTTTGGTGCGCTCATGGGGAGGAAGAAGAACGAAGCACGTGCAGCCAAACGTGCGAAGAAGAGAGTAGTCAGGTGGACTGGAGTGAAGGCGCTCGTAAGGGGTGGCACCGGACAGAGCAGACGACGGAGTGATATTGATAAGGTGGACAGCCGTCATGACAGCTTCAGCCCAGTAGGAATGAGGAACAGACGCAGAGAGAAGCAGGGCTCGTGCAGTCTCAAGGACATGATGATGCTTGCGTTCGGCAACGCCTTTCTGCTCATGGGTGTGAGGACAAGACTGCTGGTGAAGAGTGCCGTGAGACTGAAGGATCTCACGCTTCTCAGAGGAGAGATACTCCTTGGCACAATCAGACCGAAAGGTCTTGATGCGCCGACCAAACTGAGTGTGGATCATAGCAGTAAATCTCTTATAGATGTCAGGTATTTCAGATCGATGACGCATAAGATAGACCCAGGTGCACCTAGAATAGTCATCAATAAAACACACATAATACATATAACCCGATAGAGATGCAACAGGAGCAGGACCCCAAATATCCGAATGAACTAAATCAAATAAAGCAACAGACTGGGAAGTACTAGCAGAAAAAGGAAGAGCTAGATGCTTTGCCAGTCGACAACCCGTACAAACGGAGAGGGGGGAGAAAGACGCTCGACCCAAAGCGCCCGACCGGAATACGCTTTTGAGTCGATCACTTGATATATGACCTAACCTGCTGTGCCACAGGTCGGCATCAGAGGTGACAGACATGACAGACGCAACTGAAGACACATGGAGATGGTCCAACTGGTAGAGTCCTCCTGCCCTACGGTCTGACCCGTCCGCGAATCCTGCACAACACAAACAGAAGGGGTGAAGGTGACAGTCAGGCCAGAGTCGCAAAGAGAACTGATAGAAATCAGATTAATATTAAGACGGGGGGCATGATGGACATGGGATAGGGTCAGGCGACCAGAAGGGTCAGAGGTGGTGGTGATGGAGCCACATTGCGGAATAAGGACGAGAGTCCCATCCGCAGTGCGAACCTCCTGGTGGGTGGTAGTGGGAGAGCAGTCCGTGAGGACAGTAGAGTCAAAAGTGAGGTGACAGGAGGCACCCGAATCGAAGATCCATGGAGCAGTAGTACCAGAGGTGGCAGACAAGCCGTGCGCAGTCGTGGAGCCAGTGGAGGCTAGGTGGCGAAGAAGGAGCTCCTCGAGGCGCTGAAGGCGGTCTGGCTCAGACGGAGAAGGTGCTGTGGTAGCAGTAGGGAGCATCGAGGCCTCTACAGTAGCCGCTGCACCGCCAAAGTGGCGGAAGGAAGACGAACCACATCCTCGGCCCCGTCCACCTCGACCGCCGTGGCGATCGTCGTGAGAGGTCGAAGACCAGCGGGGGGATCTCTCATCCGGACCCCAGCGGGGGTTGCGTGGAGGACGTGTAGGGCACTCGCACTTCATGTGGCCGGGCTCCTTGCAGTAGTGACAAAAATCAGCCTCATCGGAGAACCCGGGTGCTAGGACAGTGTCGGGGCTGGGAGCAAGTGGAGGAGGACGAGCACCCTGAGTCTGAAGGCGGGTCTCCTCGTCGACCAAAGCGAGTAGAGCATCCTCTAGCCGAGGGAGTGGCTCACGGTGCAGGAGCTGGGCAGCTATGAGAGCAAATTCCGGCCGAAGCACTGCCAGGAACTGGTGCAGGTAGCCCTCGTCAAGGAAGCGCTGGAAATCTCGGGAGCGAGGGCAGGCACACCGCTCCGGGATCAGTGAGTCCAGCTCATGCCAATAGGCACTCATCTGACTAAAGAAATCCTGAATGGTGCGCTCCCCCTGACGGGCCGACTGTGAGTCACAGATGAGCTGATGCCGGCGGGCGCCTCCGCGCGGGAGAAAACGGTCCCGGAGATACTCCCACATCGCGCGCGCTATCGGAAGGCGGCCGATGGGAGCAAGGAGTGGACGAGCAACAGAGGCCAGAAGGTACGCCCGGATGGCCTGATCGTGGCGGCGCCACGTAAGAGCAGCAACGGTGGTGGCCGTGGTAACAGGCGCAGTAGAAGACGCTGCAATGCTGGAGACAGATGAGAAACCGGAGTAGTCAGGGGGAGGAGTATCCTCGCCGGTGAGGTGACCCCACAGATCACGACTGGAGAGATCGGCCTCGACTGTGAGAGACCAGTCAGGCCAGTCGCTAGCCGATGACAACTGAAAAGAGACCGCCTTCAGCGGTGGAGATATCGCAACGACGGACGGTACGGCTGGAGAAGCCATGGAGAAAGCTCAACAGAGGGCTGGAGGTAGGGAAGGAAAGGGTGCGGGGAGATGTCTGGTGTGGCAGAGGGGGCCGGGAGAGGCTACGGGTGGTGCGGAGGGGCTGCGGGTGGTGCCGAGGGGGTCGGGAGAGGCTGCGGGTGGTGCGAAGGGGCTGCGGGTGGTGCGGAGGGGGTCGGAGAGGGCTGCGGGTGGTGCGGAGGGGGCGGAGGGGCTGCTGGTGGTGCGGGTGGGGTCGGAGGGGGCGGAGGGAGGCTGCTGGTGGTGCGGGTGGGGTCGGAGGAGGCTGCGAAGGGTGCGGAGGGGGTCGGAGAGGACTGCAGGTGGTGCGGAGGGGGGTCGGAGAGGGCTGCGGGTGGTGCGGAGGGAGCGGAGGGGGCTGCTGGTGGTGCGGGTGGGGGCGGAGGGGGGGCTGCTGGTGGTGCGGGTGGGGTCGGAGGAGGCTGCGGATGGTGCGGAGGGAGGCGAAGAGGGCTGCTGGTGGTGCGGGTGAGGTCGGAGGGGGGCTGCGGGTGGTGCGGAGCAGAGGAAGGGGGCCGGAGGGGGTTGCCGGAGGTGCCGGAGCAGAGGAGGGGGGCCGGAGGGGGTTGCCGGAGGTGCCGGAGCAGAGGAAGGGGGGCCGGAGGGGGTTGCCGGAGGTGCTGCCGTCGCCCTAGAGCTCTGATACCATGTTAAGAGACGACGGCTAGGGTTTGGAGAGGATCAGCATAATTCCATTGAGGGACTCAAGCCCAATATATGTACAGTAAACCCGACCCGACTATACAGTAAACCCGACCCATTATATTTACATTAACATGAACAATTCTTCTTGTTTCATAGCCCTGAACAAAAAGTAGGGAGTGAATACCTTCTATCTTGAGACCTTCTATCTTGAGACCTTTCTTGAGTGCCTTGGCCCAAAGACTTGATTGAACTTTTGCATGAACCCCTATATTTTCAGCACTTGTAGTAAATGGAGTTTGTACATATAACTGATTTAAGACTTGGATGCTATGTGGATCTGTGTTTTCTCCCTCTGCATCATTTGAGGACAATTCATTTGACTTCAGAAAAATGTTGAACTTAAAACAAGTTCCACTTTCACCAGGTTCTTTATCTAGTATGCTGATTCCACCACCCATTAGGCGCACCTGCAAAAATTGAAAACGGAATCAAGTAATGCAATACACATTAAACTATTTGAAGTGCAGAATATGCATAAATTTGTAGTAAAAAACAGCTTTATATAATTATGTGCACACAATAAAAAATATAAAATTTACTCACAAAAGATTGAACAATTCCAAGTCCCAAACCAGTGCCTTCATGTCCACCGAGTGTTGATTCTTTCACTTGAACATAATTCTCAAAAACAGATGCTCTCTTTTCCTTTGGGATTCCCATGCCAGTTGTGTGTACTATTCCCTCTTGGAGCCGGCAAAGCAACAGTCGGAGAGAAGGAAGGGGGGGATCGGCCATGCAACAAACACCCCCCCCCCCTCTCTCTGGGTCGGCATGTAGCCAGAAGGAGAGGGGGTCGGTCGGTCACCAAGGAGGCACCCCCCCCTGGGTCGGCATGTAGCCAGAGGGGGGGGTCGGTCGGTCACCAAGGAGGCACCCCCCCCTGGGTCGGCATGTAGCTAGAGGGGGGGGTCGGTCGATCACCAAGGAGGCACCCCCCCCCCCCTGGGTCGGCATGTAACCAGAGGGGGGGGGTCGGTCGGTCACCAAGGAGGCAACCCCCCCCCCCCTCTCTCTCCTGGGTCGGCATGTAGCCAAAAAAGGGGGGAGTCGGTCGGCTGGTCACCAAGGAAGCACACCCCTTCCCCCTCTCGATGGGACGTGCAACGAGCCGAGGAGTGAAGCAGCAGTCGAACACGGAGGTCTCGCAGTGCTGACAACGCTCCGCGTTTCCGGGCCAAAGTGACCAGGTGTCAACCGCGCGCCACGTCACCGCGGCGGTTGAGCTCATTGCGGGGACACGTCAACCGCCCGATTTTCGCGGAGCGCCGTAACCGTCACCCCGCCACTATAAAAGGGGACCTACCACTTCAGCAATGAGGAGGAATAATTCTGGAGGAGACGCTGCCCGTTTCGTCCCGATTTTCGCGGAGCTGCGGAGATCGGTCGGTCTGCACCCAGAGGCTGTCTGCGGAGGTCGGTCGGTCAGCACCCAGAAGCTGTCTGCGGAGGTCGGTCGGTCGGCAGCCAGACACTATTTGCAGCGACCTGCAGACAGACGCTGTCTGCAGCGGTCAGTAGTCAGAGTGAAATTGTAGAGGTCGGTAGTTTGGGAGACCGGTCCTCAGGGTATGTAATTGGGGTTAAGGTGAGAGATTGTAACCGAAAGAATAGTCTTAGTGCATTCTCACCCCGCCCGTGGTTTTTTCCCCTTCGACGTTGTGAAGGGGTTTTTCCACGTAACCACCGTCTCTTCTTTGCATTTGGCTTGTTGGATTGTGCTCGCCACCCGAACCGCCCGGTTCGACTAAAAACCCCCCACAATTTTGGCGCCGTCTGTGGGATAGTCTTCGAGACTTCCTACTAGAGCTTTCGACTGTTGACCCGTGGGTGTCGACCAGTCCGAGGCTACCTGCAACCAGCAGTCCACGACCACACGGTTGAAGAACGATGGCCGGTGGACCGTATCGTACCCGCTCGACGTCGCAGCTCCCGTCCGAAGCCGCACCACTCGGAGATGCTAATGACGTCGGGCGTCTTGTTCAACCATCAGCGGACACGGAGCGCGCAGTCCCGCTGGTGAATCCCATACTGGGGGTCGGGGACTCCAGTCAAGCTCCGGTAGCAACCCTGGCTCCACTAGCCGGGGGTCTGTCGGAGGCTTTTCTGGCCACAATGATGATGACCCAACAAGCTCTCACCACCCAGCTTCAAACGATGCAGCGCAACTACGAGGAGTTGCGTGACTTCGTGCGGGCCGCACCGACGGGTGGTCTACTCAACCAGGGCATATTGGCCCAAGCGGGACAGAGCCTCCCCACTCAAGCTGCCCTACCAGTGCAAATGCAGCCGCAACCAGTGCCTCAGGTGGAGGTCAGGGTTAATCGCTCGGTGGAGGTCCAAAGTGCGAATCCCGATGGGCGAGACTCGAGTAGCCCAGAGCCTGCGGAAAGAAACAAACACGCTCGAGCGGCGTCGGCACGCTCAGATGTCTGGTCCCGGCTCGGGGCACACCCCCGACAGCCGCCTGCCTCCAAGCATCACTCGAAGACGGACTCGGCACAAGTGCATCGCCCGAAGCGAGACGGAGAACTTCATCATCAACCGAGTGATAGTCATCGCACTCGGATGACGCCAGCCAGTCGGCAGCCGGCTCATACTACTGACCGGAGGAGCGTACACGAACGCATTCGGGTACATGCGTCGGAGCGACTCGGGGAGCGAGAGGAGATCCAGCGAGACCGACCGGGGGTCCAAGCTCCCGACCGGTTGGAGGAAGTCGCCATCCGAGGAGCCACACGATCGCCGCTTGTCGAGAAGCTACTCCGGGAGCCATTCCCTCGAGGATGGAATCCTCCACGCCTTCCCAAGTTTGACGGATCGAAAGACCCGGTGGAGCATGTACTGGCTTCCGGGATGCTCTGGTCCCGCATGAGGATGATCATATCCTCTGCCGGACCTTCGCCAACAGCTTGTCGGGAACCCCCCTCGAATGGTTCCACAAGCTTAGGCCCTCGTCCATCTCCTCCATCTCGGAGTTGAGCACGCGGTTCATCGACCAGTACCGATGTAATCGTCGGGAGCTGAAGACTCTGGAGTCACTCTTTGGGATGAGTATGACCCAGAAGGAGACGCTCCGACAATTCTACCATAGGTTCAGGTCCGAGTACCTGAGCTTGGCGGACGCAGACGGGCAGGATCGCATGGTGATCGCGGCCTTCAAGAACGCCATTCAGCCTGCCCAGCTCGTCAACGCGTCGCTCATCAAGCGAACCCCGGAGACGATCGACGAGCTGTCGCGACGCGTCGAGAAGTACATCAAGATCGAAGACGCAGATCGCAAGAGGAAGGCGGTGGAAACCAGAGCCCCGCACCAGGGCTACCCCAAGCCAGCTGCCGTGAAGAACGTCAACAAGCAGCAGGGGGAGGCGACGCGGCATGACGCGAAGCAGCAGAGGCAAGACAGGCCCACGAGGCCACAATGGAACAGGGAGTTCACAGTACTGAACGCCCCCATTGACCAGATTCTGGAAGCTATCAAGGGCGAACCATACTTCAAGTGGGCGCAACCGCTTGAACCTGGAGAGAGGGGAGCCAGAGATGCATCAAGGTACTGCGAGTACCACCAGAGCCAAGGTCACACTACCCTGCAGTGTCGGGCGCTCAAACATCATATCGAGGATCTCATTGAGGCCGGCCATATTGGCTGCTTCATTGACCTCCCTCAACGTAAGAAGACTAAGGCTGTGGGAGAAGTCCAGCGTGGAGCGACGGCACAGCGCTTACCGGGTCCTCCGCCAGAAAGGCGTCAGTTCCGAGAGGTAGATGCAGTCTACGGGTTCCATGGCCCGATACCATCATCAAATGCCGTCGACCGACAGGTGCGGCGTATTGAACAAGCAAGGCAAGTCCACCATGTAGTGCTCAACCCTGTCATCCGTCCCGAGCCAAGAGTGGAAGCTGCAGTACAGTTTTCGGCGGCTGATCTGGTCGGAATAGAGAGGCCTCACAACCATCCCCTGGTCATACGGCTCCAGATAGCCAATTGTCTTGTGAAGAGAATTCTGGTCGACGCCGGAAGTTCGGTAGATGTGCTCTTCCTCAGCGCCTTCGACGCCATGCAGCTAGATCGCGGACAGATGACCGAGTCGTCGTCGACGATAACGGGCTTCACGGGGGAGGCTGCAAGGGTGGTTGGTGAGATCACCCTCCCGATCACAACAGGGCATCTCACTAACCTTACCCGGTTCATTGTGATTGAAGCTCACTCGGCGTACAACATCATCTTCGGAAGGCCGTGGCTCCACCACTTGGATGCGGTCCCCTCGTCGGCCCACCAGGTAGTGAAGTTTTGGACCGATAAGGGCGTGATGAGTATTCGAGGTGACCAGTCCTCGGCAGCCAAGTGCGAGCTCAGTGCCATCCATCTGACGACGACATGCCAAATCGAAGGAGGAGAGTCAGGTGAAGGCGGCACTGAGTTGGGCATCCTCAACCTTTGGACTACGAAGAGGAGTCAAGAAGCTCCAACGCACCAGTACCTCGCTCGATCGAGTGAAGGAGCGCGAGGAGGCCAAGCACCTGAGAAGATCGACCTGTCAGTTGAACTTAAAGAACTGACAGTGTCGGGGGACTTGCTGAAGACCGACATGTCAGCTGAACGTAAAGAGCTGACAGTGTCGGGGGACCTACAGAAGACCGACCATTCAGTTGAATGTAAAGAACTGAATGCGTCAAGGAGCTTGAAGAAGGCCGGTCAATTAGCTGAACTTAAAGAGCTAACTGGTCCGAGCAATCCGATGGAGATTGACCTACCAGCTGAAGGTAAAGAGCTGAGCAGGGTGACGCACCCTCAGAAGACCGACCGACCGGTTGAATCTAAAGAACCTGACGAGTTGGAGAGCCCGAATAAGAAGTGGGAGGAGTCGCCCGCCGTCGAGCCAATTCTGCCCGTGGACTTAGGAGAAGCGGGCCATCCGAGGATAACTTTTCTCGGGTCGCAGCTGCCGAAGCATCATGCCGAAGCTATGACGACGTTTCTCAAGGCAAACCTGGACGTGTTCGCATGGTCAATTGAGGATATGCCAGGCATCCACCCCGAGGTAGCCTGTCATCACCTCAACATTCGAGAAGGAGCTGCACCTGTACGTCAGAAGCCCCGGTCGCTAGCACCGGAAAAAGCAGCAGCTGTCAACATGGAGGTAGAGAAGCTGCTACGAGCGGGCATCATCAGAGAGTCTCGGTACCCGAAGTGGATCGCTAACGTGGTCGCCGTCCCCAAGAAGTCAGGAGCCATTCGGGTCTGCATCGACTTCACAAATCTCAACCAGGTATGCCCAAAGGACAGCTACCCGCTACCGCGCATCGATACCCTGGTGGATTCCACAGCGAGACACGAGAGGCTCTCGTTCATGGACGGCTACTCGGGCTATCACCAGATCCCCATGAATCCGGAAGACCAGGAGCACACGACCTTCGTCACGGGTCGAGGGCTCTTCTGCTACAAGATGATGCCTTTCGGGCTGAAGAACGCGGGAGCAACGTACCAGAGGCTGGTGAACAAGATGTTCGTTGACCAAATCGGAAGGAACGTGGAGGTCTACGTCGACGACTTGCTGGTGAAGAGTCAGGCTGAGGATATGCATATGCAAGACCTGGAGGAAACCTTCGCAACCTTGCGGAGGTACAGTATGAAGTTGAACCCGGCCAAGTGCGCCTTCGGCGTGACGTCGGGAAAATTTCTGGGATACTTGGTCACCCGACGGGGAATCGAAGCCAACCCGGAGCAGATCCGTGCTTTGGAGGAGATGCCGTCGCCCAAGTCACGAAAGGAAGTCCAGAAGCTTACCGGACGGATCAACGCCCTCAATCGCTTCATTTCCAAGTCCTCAGACAGGTGTCGGCCTCTGTTCGAGAGGCTGAGTAAGCTCGCACCTTTCGACTGGGACCAACGCTGTGAAGAAGCATTTCAGGAGCTGAAGACGTATCTTGGACGACCCCCTATCTTGACAGCCCCCCAGCCAGGTGCAACGCTGGGGGTGTATCTTTCGGTATCAGAGGCAGCAATCAGCGTTGTACTGATATGCGAATGTGAAGGAGCGGAGAGACCTGTCTACTACGTCAGCCGCATCATGACGTCGGCTAAAACTCGGTACGCGCGGATCGAACAAGTAGCCCTGGCGTTAGTGTACGTGTCAAGGAGGCTTCGCCCGTACTTCGTCGCTCACCCCATCGAAGTCATCACTGAACACCCCCTGAAGGAAGTACTGGATAACTCTACTCGGGCAGGTCGGCTGAGCAAGTGGGCTGCAGAGCTGCAAGAGTTTGGTCCTCGGTACGTGCCTCGGAAAGCAATCAAGGGCCAAGCACTTGCGGACTTCCTCAGTGATTTCCCGACGGAAGACACTGCACCGGTGCCGAAGACGTTAGAAGACCTGTCAGCAGCTGCCTGTCGACCCATGGGAGTCGGTGCGGCAGCAGGACAGGAGGACGAAGGAAAAGGCTGGAGATTGTTCGTGGATGGCTCGTCGTGCGCAGTCGGGAGTGGTGTGGGGGTAGTCCTAGTAACCCCCGACCACACGAAGCTCGAAAAATCAGTGCGGCTACTTTTCCCGACGACGAATAACGGAGCGGAGTACGAGGCGATGCTGACAGGACTGGAGATGGCAACAGCGCTGGGGGTGACCAGCCTGCAGGTATACGGCGACTCCCAACTGGTAATCAATCAGATTACCGGTAGGTATGAAGCCCGCGACGCAAGGATGCAAGCCTACCTGAAGCTAGCCCGGGAGTTGATTGCCAAGTTCGAAGACATAAGCTTTCATCAGTTCCCCAGAGCAGAAAACAAGCAGGCGGATGCCCTTGCTAATCTAGCATCGGTACTCGGAGAAGACAAAGAGAAAAGGGTTTTCATCGAGGTGCAAGCTGAACCCCGAACTATCGGCCCCGCAGAAGATAGTTGCCTGACGAGGAGGACGCAAGCCATTGAGGCGGCCCATACTATTGCGGTCGGAGCGGATTGGATAGGCAGCATGAAGACGTACCTACTTGATGGGATATTACCGGAGGACGTCGATGAGGCCCGTAGAACTAAGGCGCACGCTCCAAGATACACCCTCATCGACGACGAGCTGTACAAGCGTTCGTTTGGCGGACCGTACCTCAAGTGCCTCACGAAGGAACAAGCGGCAGAAATCATGAAGGAGGTACACGAAGGGGGGTGCGGGAACCACTCCGGAGGAAGATCCCTGGCGCGGAAGATAAAGCTGCAAGGCTACTACTGGCCCACCATGGAAGCAGATGCGGGGGGATATGCGAAAAGGTGCTTGCAATGTCAAAAGCATGCTCCCTCCATACATCAACCAACAGAAGAGCTGCACCCAGTATCCAGCCCGTGGCCCTTCCAACAGTGGGGGTTGGATATTTTGGGCCCCTTCCCGACGTCGCCCAACCGGAGGAAGTTTCTCCTCGTCGCCACCGACTACTTCACCAAGTGGGTGGAGGCAATTCCGTTGCTGAAGATCGGGGAAGTTCAAGTAGGAAAGTTCCTATGGAGCAGCATCATCTGCCGATTCGGACTGCCGCGGGCTTTCGTTGCAGACAACGGGCGACAGTTCGACGCGGAGTCAATCAAGAAGTTCTGCGCCAGTAACAACATCAAGTTATTCTTCTCTACACCGCGGTACCCCCAGAGCAACGGGCAGGCAGAGTCGACGAATCGTGCCATTCTCGACATACTGAAGAAGAAGCTGGAGCAGAAGAAGGGATTGTGGGAAGAAGCTCTACCCGGAGTTCTATGGGCATATCGGATGACACCGAAGCGACCAACGGGAGAGTCCCCGTTCAGTCTTACCTACGGCTCTGAAGCAGTCCTGCCAACGGAAACCCTGGTCCCGACACAGAGAACGGTCGTAGCTGCCGACCCGAAGCTGAATGACGAACTCCTGCTTGATGGCCTGGACTTGCTGGAAGAGAAGAGGGAGAGAGCGAGGGCGCGCCTAGCTAACTACCATCAGGTCATCAAGAGGGCATATGATCGCAAAGTCAGAAAACGGGTATTCAAACAAGGGGACCTAGTTATGCGGAAGGTCTTTAACAATACCAAGGAGCTGGGAAGTGGCAAGCTGGGAGCTACTTGGGAAGGACCGTACATCATCGATGGTATGGGAAAAAACGGAGCCTACCGCCTGAAGACTCAAGACGACGACGCGCTGGCAAGGCCATGGAATACAGCCAATCTGCGCAAGTTCTACCAGGGTAGTTAAATGGGCAAGACGCATGTAACCGCTTTGTAACTCCGAATCTATTCAATAAAAATGCACTTGCTCAATGTTTTTGTTCATATGAGTGAATAATGGTTAACCGAGGCAACCTAAACCAAGTGGAATATAACACTCCGAGCGAGTTCTACCACTTGGCCGACCGGTCGACAGGTCCCTGCGAAGGGCGAGACCGGCCGGTGAACAACTGGAAAGATCGGTCGACAGACCCTGTCAGGGTACGACCGGTCAACCAGCCTAAACCAAGTGGTACATAACACTCCGAGCGAGTTCTACCACTTGGTCGACCGGTCGACAGGTCCCTGCGAAGGGCGAGACCGGCCGGTGAACAACTGGAAAGATCGGTCGACAGACCCCGTCAGGGTACGACCGGTCAACCAGCCTAAACCAAGTGGTACATAACACTCCGAGCGAGTTCTACCACTTGGCCGATAAGTCGACAGGTCCCTGCGAAGGGCGAGACCGGCCGGTGAACAACTGGAAAGATCGGTCGACAGACCCCGTCAGGGTATGACCGGTCAACCAGCCTAAACCAAGTGGTACATAACACTCTGAGTGAGTTCTACCACTTGGCCGACCGGTCGACAGGTCCCTGCGAAGGGCGAGACCGGCCGGTGAACAACTGGAAAGATCGGTCGACAGACCCTGTCAGGGTACGACCGGACAACCAGCCTAAACCAAGTGGTACATGATACTCCGAATGAGTTTTACCACTTGACCGACCGGTCGACAGGACCCTGTGAAGGGCGAGACCGGCCGATGAACACTTGGACAAATCGATCAACAGAACCCGCGGGGGAACGACCGATCGACCGATGCAAACAAGGCAGGGTATATCACCCCATACTAATACAAGGGCCAGGTTCTGGTCGCGCGTCGTCGACGTGTAGTTACGCGCGTCGACGTGTAATTACGCGCGTCGTCGACGTGTAGTTACGCATGTCGTCGGCGCACGGTTACGCATGTCGTCGACGTGTAGTCAAGATACAAAATCCGAGTTTTAATAGCAAGACATCGACGTGAACTTGAGATGTAAAGTTGATGAAAAAGACAAAGATCATGGCATTCAGATGGAATATCAAGAGATCCCAACACAAACAAGAGTTTTGTTTTATTACATCGCGAAACAAAGTAAGGCAGCGAGTAAGATCGGTCAAGCGTCGCCCCCAGCTTTCTACGATCCCGACGGGAGCTTGCCGCGCAACTTCGCGACCTTCTTGCGCCATTCCACCGCCTGCTCCGCAAGAAGCGACTTGCAATCCGCGGTGTATTCAGCATGCTGCCTGTCAAGCGCAGCCTTATGCGCTGCTTTGGCCTGGTCAAGGGAGGCCTTCAACGCGGCAATTTCGGCCTCGTAAGCAGCTCGGGCGGTATCGGCCTCTGCACGCTGCTCCCTGATCGTAGCCACCTGCCTCCTGAACTTCGCCCACAGCTCGTCGTTTTCCACCTTAGCAGAATCCAACGCTTCTTGGAGCCCGAAGGAGTCCGAAGCGTTCTCCAGCGCGGCTTCGAGCTGAGCCTGGACTGCAGCAAGCTCTTCGGCGTGAACCCGTCGAGCTTCCGCCAGCTGAGCGCGTAGCTCTCTCGACTCCTGCCGAGCAGCCTGAAGGGAGTCCTTAAGCCGTGTCATCCTATGCATGCCCCCCTCGACAAGTCGACAGCCCGCCTGACAAAGAAGGAAACAACATGTACCACAGAGTTAATGGGAGAAGTTACTACTACGTGAAGTCAAAACATATCGTCGGCGTGTAGTTACACATATCGTCGACGTGTAGTCACACGCGTCGTCGACGTGCAGTCAACTCGTTAACGACTTAGACTTACCTCATGAAAGTCGTCGAGCTGACGCTCCCAGCTAGGACTACCCACGCCGGTATCATCTTCCTCTCCCTGATGAGCAGAGAGCCCGGGGGAACGGCGGTGAGATGTAGCTTCAGCAGCCCCGAGGGGAGAACGAGGAGGTGGCCCGGCGGCGCCCCCAGAAGCAGAGGAGGAAGGCGAAGGCATAAAGTCCCGGACCTCCGCGCGATCGAGCCTTCTAGCGGTAGGGGCAGCAGGTGGTGCAACGGTAGGTACAGCAGGGGGACCGCGGGGTGAAGCTCGCCCACGCGACCCAGCCGAGCCAGACGGCATGGCTCGCTCGTCTCGCCCGAGGGAAGGAGAGAGACTATAACCGGAAGACCTCTCCGAGTCTTCTATCTCCACGTGCTGCTTACCCGTCGACGGCACGTCCTCTACCCAGTCGTCGGGGAGGGAGCGAAGGTCGTCGGCAGCAGCACGTCGCATGGAGCGAGCGAGAAGAGCGCGTCCAGCATCTTCGTCACTGGAAGACTCGTTCAGCAAAGCTCGCCTCCTTGATTTCCCCGTCGGCACAGCTACGTTGCGCGTAGCCGGACGGCTGCACTCGCCTGCAGCTTTAGTCGACTTCGCGCGCCGCCTAAAGACCACGCAGAGTTTAGATGTAGCGGTGTTTGGGTTGAAGCGTCTGACGGAGCTGACGTACCTGTCAGGAAGCTCAGAAGAGTAAGTAATGGGCTCTTCTCCCCTACCGGACGCCGCACGCTGTTTGCCTTTCTTTGAAGTGGAGCCGTAGGACCTGACGACCGGTAGCTTCGGAAACAGCTGCCGCCAGTCGTCGTCATTGTTCGTCACCCGCTTAATAAGTTGGTCAAGCTTTTCCTCAATAGCCTCAGGGCACTGAAGCTGCTTGGAAGGGTAGTAGTCCTTGATGGTCGCGGCGAGATGGGAGATGTGACCGGGGACTTTGAAGCGACCCCTCCAGGGTCCCCCGACAACGATGGGGCACTCCTTCCAACCCCTCACCGTGTCAGATAGACCCCCAATGGGAGGGCGGCTGCCTGCGCGCGCCTGCAGGCTGAAGTACGAGAAGACGCTGCCAGGCGTTACCTTGTAATCCTTGATGAAATATTTCTTCAAAAGGTACGTGATGCAGAGCTGCTGCCCCGCCAGCACTTCTAATTCTTCTATACAGCGGAGGATCCTCCAGCCGTTGCCAGCTATCTGGCCAGGAGACACGTTCATGCGCTCCAGCAGACGACCAGAGAAGCTCGCCAGGGGAAGTCGCAGGCCGCAGCGAAGCTGGCCGAGCGTGACGACAGTGCGGTCGTTGTCTGACGGGTCCAAAGGACCGGTAGCGAAGGAAAGCGAAATCACATCTGGAATACCGTATGCTGCCCAGACCTTCTCCATCAGAGGGAACTTGTTCACCATCGAGAACCAGGTGAAAGTCATCTTCGCCGCAGGTACTCGACGTGTATCCAAACGAGCCGACACGCAGGTACTCGACGTGTATCCAAACGAGCCGACACGCAAGTACTCGACGTGTATCCAAACGAGCCGACACGCAGGTCTTCGGCGTGTATTCAAGCGAAACTTCTCCCAAATGAACCTTCAGCCGCAGAGGAAAGATCTGAAGCAGAGGAAAGAAATGAACCATCTGGCTCCTATTTATAGATGAAGTTGGAGCTGGATGGGTTCGAATTTCGAGGAAGCGAGGTGGCGGCGCCCGGTGACGCCATGTGGCGAAAAATCAGAAAAAACCCAGACAGCTGTTTTTGAGTTGCAACAGCCCCGAACTGAGGCGGGAACGCAAACCGAGACGCGCATGCAAACCGAGACGTGCACGCAAACCGGTGCGGGCGTGCAAGGCGATGCTAGCGTGCAAGTTGAGGCTGCATGCAAATCGAGGCGAAGTGATCCTGACCGGGCGAGACCGAAGACCGTCCGGTCAGGAGGGGGTATTGTGTGTACCATTCCCTCTTGGAGCCGGCAAAGCAACAGTCGGAGAGAAGGAAGGGGGGGATCGGCCATGCAACAAACACCCCCCCCCCTCTCTCTGGGTCGGCATGTAGCCAGAAGGAGGGGGGGGTCGGTCGGTCACCAAGGAGGCACCCCCCCCTGGGTCGGCATGTAGCCAGAGGGGGGGGGTCGGTCGGTCACCAAGGAGGCACCCCCCCCCCCTGGGTCGGCATGTAACCAGAGGGGGGGGGTCGGTCGGTCACCAAGGAGGCACCCCCCCCCTGGGTCGGCATGTAGCCAGAGAGGGGGGGGGGGTCGGTCGGTCACCAAGGAGGCAACCCCCCCTCTCTCTCCTGGGTCGGCATGTAGCCAAAAAAGGGGGGAGTCGGTCGGCTGGTCACCAAGGAAGCACACCCCCCCCCCTCTCGATGGGACGTGCAACGAGCCGAGGAGTGAAGCAACAGTCGAACACGGAGGTCTCACAGTGCTGACAACGCTCCGCGTTTCCGGGCCAAAGTGACCAGGTGTCAACCGCGCGCTACGTCACAGCGGCGGTTGAGCTCATTGCGGGGACACGTATACCGCCCGATTTTCGCGGAGCGCCGTAACCGTCACCCCGCCACTATAAAAGGGGACCTACCCCTTCAACAATGAGGAGGAAGAATTCTGGAGGAGACGCTGCCCGTTTCGTCCCGATTTTTGCGGAGCTGCGGAGATCGGTCGGTCTGCACCCAGAGGCTGTCTGCGGAGGTCGGTCGGTCAGCACCCAGAAGCTGTCTGCGGAGGTCGGTCGGTCGGCAGCCAGACACTGTTTGCAGCGACCTGCAGACAGACGATGTCTGCAGCGGTCGGTAGTCAGAGTGAAATTGCAGAGGTCGGTAGTTTGGGAGACCGGTCCTCAGGGTATGTAATTGGGGTTAAGGTGAGAGATTGTAACCGAAAGAATAGTCTTAGTGCATTCTCGCCCCGCCCGTGGTTTTTTCCCCTTCGACGTTGCGAAGGGGTTTTTCCACGTAACCACAGTCTCTTCTTTGCATTTGGCTTGTTGGATTGTGCTCGCCACCCGAACCGCCCGGTTCGACTAAAAACCCCCGCACACCAGTATCATCTACCTCAAATATAAATTCAATAGAATTATGATCATGCTGAACATGATTAAGGGCATCAAAGGCAGTATAAGCATCTTCAACTTTCCAAAAACACTTTGACATAGGGTACATTAAGTTGAGAAAGTGGCATCCACGTTTTTGAGAAAGATTAGAATTTTCTAAACTTGGCTTCTTGCACCAAGCACGTACCACTACATGTCCTTTCGATGTGAACTTCACTGCATTGCCAAGAAGGTTATCTAAAATTTGTTTAAGGCGCTTGCAATCTCCTTTGACATTTGAAGATCTCAGAACAGAGCAATCACACGGATCTCAGATAATCTCTAGTCCTTTTTGAAGAGCTACAACATGAAACATATCAACTGATTCCTCAAGAACTTGAGCTATATCAAATTCTACCTCTTCTAGTTGCATCTTCCCTGCTTCCACTTTACTTGTATCAAGAACAGTATTTAATATCCCTAGCAAACATGGTGACAAAGAACAAATCAATTGTTATATTAGCATCTTATAATTAAATACAACTTCCAATGAATCTAAATCATAATCTATTAGTGTTATTCAAAGCACAGAGTAGTATAGTATAATCAATTTGAAAGAGAAAATGTTCAGTATAAGAGCATCCTACACAGGTTAAGCTAAAAGAACCCTAAAGTTTATGAAACTGGAATCCTTAAATTAGATATATACAATATCACTAGCTTACCCAGAAGCTTTGATGCACTCATTCATCTGGACCAAATTTCTATCAAATTCAGAATTCGTTGGGACATCACCTCGACAAAGTTCTATTAAACCTGTAATTCCTGCAAGAGAAGTACGCACATCATGGCTAGCAGTTGCGAATGCCAAACTCTTGTTCATACGTTTCCTCTCGGCTTGCTGAATTGCCTCCTTTTGCTTAATGAGGTTAGCACGTAAGAATGTCTCTTGCACTTGGAGTCCTCTGAGAAGTTGTAAAACAATATAGCTACCAACAACCAGAATGAGAATCATAAGTGTCACAAGCGAGACTAAAACGATCTTCAACTTTTCGAAGAGATATATAATAGGAAAACTCATCACAGAAACCTAGAAAATAAAAAACAATACCAAATTAGAGAAGGCATGCACGAAATACTATAAGGATTAAAGAAAAAACATTGCATGTATTAGCACAAAAAAGAAAAAAATCATGAAGTATTGAATTTCCAAAGTCATACCAGTTGGATTCCTGCAACAGCAAGAGGAGCACAACTAAACTCATATCTCTTGCCCCATATGTTCAAATCAGAAATCAATGGTCTGGTGGTCATATCTGTATAGCTATCACTTTGGCATGGAACATTGAAGAATTCTTCTGTCTCTATAGTATCATTCCGATCCATCATGTGCACAGTGATCGTATCATTACTAAGCACATAACTAGTATGTGGAGGTCCAGTTTCAGACAACAGATGTCCATCTTTTGTAGCTAAGTATAAATACCCACCATGGAGGTCAATGCTTGAAATATAATTTGTAAAATCTTTCACCAAAACTCCTAGAAAAACCATTCCTTTTTCAGCGACAGGAGCAGTGAACATAAACATTGGCTCTCTTGATTTATCCCATTCAAATCCCCATGAAGCATACCCACTCATGCCCTTTAATGCACCAGAAAGCCATATAGATTCATTGGGTTGTAAGTGATCCATAATAATCGCATTACCGTATACCTCACCGCTATTTGCATTTGCGGGCTGACTGTACCAATGATATGTAGTAGAATCATTTGAAATTTTAGTTGTATTAGAGAATATGGTGCGAACCTGATCTCCTTCCTGGAAATATGTGAAGATTATCTGATCCTATATAAGATATTTGTGACACCCATGAGATCGTTGCAAAAGTATAAACAATCTTGGCGCGACCTGCAGACCAATAACCATATTATAAATACTATCTACCAAGAAAATATCATTATACTGAGCTTCTACGTACCTTGTTCTCTATAACAGACTAAGAAGAATAGTCCGTATCTGAAGGTGAACTGAGGGTCGTTGCAATGCAGGTTACAATATCATTTGCTTTAACCAAAAGGTCAGCTCGATCCTGGACGTGTGCGAGCAACACCCTATGGGTGTCATCAAAGATGTACTGCATAGCATTTCGGGCATGCCAGGTCATGAGACCTAATGTGGAGATCAAACAGCAACCCAATATAACTAGCACCTGCATACATGGATGAAAACAATAGATCTGAAGAAAGACACAATATGGATAAGAATAGATATGAATGAAGAAATAATCCATCATAAGAGACTAAATTCCCTAAAAACATTCTAGGGATACTTTGTTTTATTTGTTTAAGATAGTATGCAACATATAAAGAGGGATTATAAGAAATTATCAAAGGGCACATAATACAGACATTCAATGCAAGCTTGGGCTTCTTCATTCTACATGGAAATGAAACAAAAGAAGTATTAGCATTTATAAGGGAAAAAGCTAAGGCATGCCAAAACCTACATATATATGAGTAAGCCGGCCCGTTTTGGCCGGGGTTCCTTTTTGGGTGTTTGCGCCATTAATTAGGCATAGATTGTATATCCTTCTTTCTTCTAATAAACAGGTAGGGGTCAAGCCTAAACTTCCCCTGATCTAATAAGAGGGATTAAATTCTCGCAAAAAACAAAAAGGGCTTTTTTTTCAAAATATTATTAAAAAATAAAATATTTAACGAAACAGCGGCTGACCAAAACTATTTACCAACCTAGCGCTCTGACAGCCACGTGGCATGTCAGCGCCGTAAAGCGAACACGAGTTTTTTTTTTTCTATTTCAAGTAGAACCCGGTATTTGGAATATTGGGTTTAAACCCGGTATTCCAAATACCGGGTTTACCCAAAAATCCTGAGAGAAAACAGCTACGTATGAAAATCTTATAGAAGAGGCTTCAGTTAAAATCGGTATCCAGATTACTGGTTTTAAACCCGGTAATCCAAATATCGGTTCTATTTGAAATGAAAAAAAAAAAAGTTCGCTCGCTTTACAGCTCTGACATGCCACGTGGCTGTCAGAGCGCTAGGTTGGTAAATAGTATTGATCGGCCATTGTTTCATTAAAAAATTTATTTTTTAATAATATTTTGGAAAAAATTCCAAACAAAAAAAGAATATATTCCTAGCAGAGCTTGTTTATAGATCAGAGCAGTTGATCATTCAGAAAGAAGAGCATGTAAAGTATTTGACTGCATCCATGGAAAACTTACCTATCATTGGCATTGCTTCTCTGCTGCTGCTCCATTGGTGTCGAATGCTTCGATGGCAGAATGCCCGGGCTAATGGTGTCTCTGCGAGGAGAAATCAATGGTGACAGGGATCAGCATATAAAACACAACAGGAGATGAGCATGTCTGATCGACCTCACCGCACTCGAAAGTTTAAAACTTTATATCATGGGGAAGAGAATACGATTCAAAAAAAATTTAAAACTTTATACCATGGGCAAAGATAAACACACACACACAGATGCATGCGCTGAATGAGAGAAATGTACAGTCACACAGAGAGAGAAATGTACAGAGAGAAATGCAGTGATAGGGAGAGAGATGCGGTGAGAGAGATCGTGTGGTGTGGGTGTGGGTGTGTGTGAGAGAGAAACCTGTGGGGAGAGAGAGACAGAGAGAGTCTCTCTTAATCGAAACAGCAAGCCCTCAAGACAAGATAAAAAGGGAAATATTATTCATACCCCATAAATCTGTAATTAGCCCCCATTTCCAAGAAACTTGAATACACCCCATTTTTTTTTTTCATACCCCATTCTTATCCCAAAAATACCCTTCCCCCTTACACCCCACCTTCAATACACCCCAGTTAAATGGCCCACCCCAACTTGATTATACCCCAATCAAACACATACCCCCTTAAATATACCCCAATTATATGCACTCTTGAATACACCCCACTCTTAAATAAACCCCATGCAGTTGGCTGATACTTGAAGGCACAAGTAGAGCTGCAACTTGGGCGGGCCAACCTGAACCCAACCCGAGTCCAACCCGAACCCAACCCGAATTTGGGCGGGCTAATCCGAGCCCAACCCGAATCATTTCTCCTCGACCCGATACGAAGTTAGCGGGTCCGGGTCAAGGCTAAACGGGTTCGGGTCGTAAACGGGTCGACACGATAGACCCGTTTATTAAACGGGTCGGGTCCGGGTTTAGGGTCTGGACACGGTAGACCCAGGAAGACCCGTTTAGTATTCAATAGGTCATGTCGGGTCGGGTCTACCAACAATCCGATACTATAATATATAAAACCAGTGGGTCTTTCGGGTCAGGTCGGGTCAAGTCGGATTGGGTCGGATCGGGTCAACTGAATAGATCCGAGTGGTAAACGGGTCTTATCGGGTCTTATCGTGTCTACCTGTTTATTAGCGAGTCGGGTACGGGTTTAGGATCTAGACACGATTAGTTAAACGGGTCGGGTCCGGGTCTAGGGGTTTTGGACACGACACGAAACTAGACACGACACGAACCCGACACGACACGACTCATTGCCACCCCTAGCTGCAACTTGGGCGGGCCAACCCGAACCCAACCCGACTTTGGGCGGGTTAACCCGAACCCACCCCGCACAACCCGACGGGTTGGGCGGGGCTAAGTTTAAACGAACATTGGGTTGGGTTGGGGTACAAAAGACGCTGAACAGGGGCTTTGGGGTTTGGGGTATAAAAAAAAGGGCATTGTTGGTATTAAAGGATTGTTGAGTAAGTTATTGAGAAACGCTAGGGATACGGGGGCTAATTACAGATTTTTGGGGTATGAATAAAATTTGGGAAATATTATTCATACCCCAAAAATCTGTAATTAGCCCCCGTATCCCTAGCGTTTCTCAATAACTTACTCAACAATCCTTTAATACCAACAATGCCCTTTTTTTTGTACCCCAAACCCCAAAGCCGCTGTTCAGCGTCTTTTGTACCCCCAACCCAACCCAATGTTTGTTTAAACTTAGCCCAAGCCCAACCCGTCGGGTTGGCCGGGTTGTGCGGGGTGGGTTTGGGTTAACCCGCCCAAAGTCGGGTTGGGTTTGGGTTGGCCCGCCCAAGTTGCAGCTAGGGGTGGCAATGAGTCGTGCCGTGTCGGGTTCGTGTCGTGTCTAGTTTCGTGTTGTGTCCAAAACCCCTAGACCCGGACCCGACCCGTTTAACTAATTGTGTCTAGATCCTAAACCCGTACCCGACTCACTAATAAATAGGCAGACACGATAAGACCCGTTTACCACCCGGATCTATTTAGTTGACCCGATCCGACCCAATCCGACTTGACCCGACCTGACCCGAAAGACCCACTGGTATTATATATTATAGTATTGGATTGCTGGTAGACCCGACCCGACACGACACGACACGACCTGTTGAATACTAAACGGGTCTTCCCGGGTCTACCGTGTCCAGACCCTAAACCCGGACCGGACCCGACCCGTTTATTAAACAGGTCTATCGTGTCGACCCGTTTACGACTCGAACCCGTTTAGCCTTGTCCCAGACCCGCTAATTTCGTGTCGGGTCCTGTCGGGTCAAGGAGAAATAATTCGGGTTGGGCTCGGATTAGCCCGCCCAAATTCGGGTTGGGTTCGGGTTGGACTCGGGTTGGGTTCAGGTTGGCCCGCCCAAGTTGCAGCTCTACTTGTGCCTTCAAGTATCAGCCAACTGCATGGGGTTTATTTAAGAGTGGGGTGTATTCAAGAGTGCATATAATTGGGGTATATTTAAGGGGCTATGTGTTTGATTGGGGTATAATCAAGTTGGGGCGGGCCATTTAACTGGGGTGTATTGAAGGTGGGGTGTAAGGGGGAAGGGTATTTTTGGGATAGGAATGGGGTATGAAAAAAAAAAATGGGGTGTGTTCAAGTTTGCTGGAAATGGGGGCTAATTACAGATTTATGGGGTATGAATAAAATTTCCCTAAAATTTCCCGATAAAAAAAAAAAAAAGGAAGAGTTGGTGAGCAGTCCCCAACAAGATATCAGTTTTCGCTAAAGCCCCCAACATGTTGTGGACAAAAATACTGTTCAAATCAATTTAAATTTTCAATTAGTTTGCCGTTGGTTTCTCTGAAATTAACCTAACTGGCCGAGCCTTCGAATCGCTCCAACGCCGGATCTTGTGGCCGGAGCTACTCGTAGCCATCGGATTCTAATTGACGCCGCCGAACCGAACTGAATCTAAACCTAACCTAAACCCAAGATCGGCCATGGGATGAACCCTAAACCAAGGATTTCTAAACCTAACCAAACCTATCCCCTCTGACCCCGTTCCTTCCTATCTTCGCCGCTGTCGCCGCTTCTGCTGCTCTTGCCGGAGATCGCCATGGAAGCTTTGCTCAAAGAGACGGTAGCTATAGGCATTTGTGGGTTTCTAAATAAAATCAGGAATCTAACGTTAATACAAATGTTTTGATGTCCTATGGCTTTGAGATTTGTTCTGTCAGGGAGTAATCATCAAAGATTTGTTCTGTCAGGGACTATTGTGGAGCATAAGTGGAGTATATTACATGATCCAAGAGTAGACATTCAGTCTTATTTTTGTAATCCACGAGTATGATATGTTACATGCATTGGAGCTGTGATATGCTTCATAAATGCTCCAAGAGTATACATTCAGAGTCTGATTTCTGTACTCCAGGAGTAAAGCATATATGTTACAAGAGCATGTGATATGCTCCAGGAGTACAGTAGACAGACTGCTCACAACATAATATTACTGTTGTGGAGCATAAGTAGAGTATATTACATGCTCATGGAGTAGACATTCAGTCTTATTTTTATGATTCAGGAGTATGATATGTTACATGCATTTGGAGCTGTGATATGATCCATAAATACTCCAGGAGATGCATTCAGAGTCATATTTCTGTACTCCAATAGTAGAGCATATATATATTACAAGAGCATATGATATGCTCCAGGAGTACATTAGACAGACTGCTCACAACATAATATCATTGTAGTGGAGCATATTACATGCTCCAGGAGTAGACATTCAGTCTTATTTTTGTGATCCAGGAGAATGATATGTTACATACATTGGAGCTGTGATATGCTCCATAAATGCTCCAGGAGTATACATTCAGAGTCTTATTTATGTACTCCAGGAGTAGAGTATATATGTTACAAGAGCATGTGATATACTCCAGGAGTACAGTAGACAGACTACTCACAATATAATGTCACTGTTGTGGAGCATAATTGGAGCATATTACATGCTCCAGGAGAAGACATTCAGTCTTATTTTTGTGATCCATGAGTATGATATGTTACATGCATTGGAGCTGTGATATGCTTCATAAACGCTCCAGGAGTATACATTCAGAGTCTTATTTCTGTACTCCAGAAGTAGAGGATATATGTCACAAGAGCATGTGATATGCTCCAGACCACTATTTCAACACAATAAGTATAAGTTTTTCACACCACAAAAAGTAGAAGTTTTTCACAATTACAACCCACCAATTTATGATTGACACCAATATTTTTCAAACCACTATTTCAACACAATAAGTATAAATTTTTCACACCACAAAAAATAAAAGTTTTCCATACCATAATTACAATAGAAGAAGTAGAAGTTTTCCACATCATAATTACAACGCAAAAAGTAGAAGTTTTCCACATCACAATACAACCCACCAATTTATGATTGACAGCAATATTTTCCACACCACTATTTCAATACAAAAAGTATAAATTTTTTACAACACAAAAAATAGAAGTTTTCCACACTATAATTATAATAGAAGAAGTAGAAGTTTTCGACATCACAATTACAAAACAAAAAGAAGTAGAAGTTTTGATAATTTTTTTTTCTACGGTGAAATCACTATAGCAATTGTTACTCAATTCAGTTATAAAGAGTAACAATTGCCATAGTCGTAGCAAAGAGAAACAATTTGGTCATAAAAGATTAACAATTGCTATATTGATTTCACTGTACCAAAGTTTTTTTTTATTAAATCTTGTTTTTTTTAAAAAAAAAATTGTTATAGTGAAATCATTGTAATAAATGTTACTCTATATTACCGAAATGTTACTCTTCATCTGATTTCATTGTACAGATGTGCGTGACTAGGTAAAATGATTATTTTCAAAATAGTCTAAGGGTAAAATGGACCTTTTCAAAACATAACCTGGTGTAACATCATCTTTTGGCGTTCCTATCACTATACTGATATGTTGTCAAGGACTTTAGGCACATTACCCCTTTTTTTAGGGGGGGGGGGGGGGGTTTACTCACACCCCCACTTTTATGTTAAAATTTGAGTTATACACCCACTTTTCTAAAAATTTGACTGTACCCCCCCAATCCGTGACTTGATCGTGATCAACCAGTTAAAAATGCATTTTTTGGTTTAAAGCCCTTAACTTAGTCTTCACGAAGGGTCTGGCCATCGACGCATGTTATTTCCATCCTTTTGGATGGTTCCGGGTTGGAGAACCCCAGGGAGCTCCCATCATAAGGGCTGGGTGATCAAATGGGTGGGGGCAGTGTCGATGGCTGGACCCCGAACCACGATGATTCCGTCGTTCGGGGTGACTATTTTATGTCATTCGTTTTTTTTATTGAATTACACCACCTATACACCTTTATGTTGAAATTTGAGTTACACCCCCATTTTTAATTGGTCGCTCACGGTCAAGTGATGGGTTGAGGTGTAAAGTCATATTTTTAGAAGTGGGGTTGTAACTCAAATTTTGACATATAAGTGGAGGTGTAAGTTAAAAAAAAAAAACTTTTTATTGGCCACTGATCCTCTAAGGTTATAAGCTCAGATAATCAGATAGGTTATAATCACAACCGTTCATTTGGCGTTGAGTGCGATTCACTGGTCGGGTTGGGTTTAATAGACGGTTGTGATTCAGTTGCGACCTTAACCTCTGAGCTTATAACCTCAGACAACCGTGCCCTGCTTTCTCTAATTCCACTCCAACGGCTATATTTAGGTTCCGCTCCCACCTTCCCCCAGCCGTAGGATCTCATCGATGTCAACCGTCTAGATTCAAAGGAATTCGACCGTTGAGACACCCCTCGCCCAAATAAGGAAATTCCCATGCCCACCCACCCCTTTTTTAATAGAAAGAACTCATTCGAGCCCGAGATCAGAAGCGCAGAAACGAGAGGAGAGGGTTTTTTTTTTCTGGCCATAGTTCTCAATCAGGAAGGGGACGGGCAAGAAAGAAGCACCATCAATGGCCTCAAGACGTCATCAGGCTCTGGTTCCTCAGCAGCAGAGAGGTGAGATTGGAGGAGGACGAAACCCTCTTCCTTGAAACTATTTCCCTCTCTCCCAAAAAAGAAAATATTTCTATCCCATTATTCTTTCATGGGTTTATCTTCATTTCTTCACTCTGTGGATGATGATTTGGTTCAATTTTCTTGCGATTCTTTCTTCTACAGATTTTACGAATTCTGGGTTTTCCAAGAAATGTATCGTTTCTCAAAAAAAAAAAAAAAGAAATGTATCAATTTCTTGTTTTTGCATGGGAGGGATGTGGTTTATTATTCCCCTATTATTGTCTTCTGCTGAAATTTTAATTCTGCTTCAGATCATTCATGATGATGGGTATTCTCTTTTTCAATTGGGGCTGCCATGATTTCCGTTTTTTTTTTTTGGTAAAATTTCAGTGATTGTCTTTGCTAAGATTTTCTTTTAAAGCTAATGCTTGTGCTTCTCAAACTATTTCATGGAATCGCCTCCTCTTTTGGTTTCTTTCTTTCACTATCCATAGATGGCCTAATGATTGCAATTGCTGTCCTGCAATCCATCAGGTGGGGGTGGCAAGCCGAAGGCTGCTGCCGGAGCAGATGTGAACAACCGCCGAGCCCTCGAAGACATCGGAAATGTGGTCAACCTGCGAGCCATCGAGGGGTGAGAGAGCACCTAATCTTGCGCTACTCAAGATCCATATTTCTCTTCATGTGTTTCCTAGTTCTGATAATTTTTTTATTGACTCCTTCGGATCAGGAAGCCGCCGCAACCGCTGATTAATCGCCCGGTGACTAGGTGTGCTTCAGCACTGATCTCCTTGTGCTTCCTGATCTGATCCTTTTCTACTTTGTTCAAGTTATCTCATGTGGTTCAACTTCGATTTCAGAAGTTTTGGTGCTCAACTCCTCCTCGCAAACGGGCAAGCAGCTGCCACCGTCGCTAATAGGGTATATATATTGCCTCCTTCGATTCTTCGTTCACTCGGGTTGTTACTGATTGGAGCTGTAAAATAGATGAATCTTCAGTTCATGCACTAACCATTTTAATGCGCAGAAACCCGTAACATTTCCCGATGGAGGAGCAGGAAAGGGCTGCGCGAAAGCAGGTAAGATGGTTATGATGATTAAGCCCAAGCCGGAGGCAGTCATCGAGATCAGCCCAGACACCGATGAGGAAATGAAGCAAGCATCTGTCGTTAAAACGGCTTCTCATAGCTCATCTTCAAGGAAGAAGAAGGTTAACACCCTCACCTCGGTGCTTACTGCTCGTAGCAAGGTAAAAAATATTTACATTGTTTGGGCACTCAGAGCAGCCTGCATGTTGATCTGCATCCTTTTCACATACTATTCTCGTTAACCCAATTAATGTCAGGCTGCTTGTGGACTAACTGATTCTCCAAAAGAACCTGTTCATGATATCGATGCATCCGATCACGATGATCATTTGGCCGTCACAGATTATATCGGAGACATCTACAAGTTCTATAAACTCTCTGAGGTACATCTTGCTTTGCCTCGCCCCCTGCCTTTTGTGTTCTTCAGCTGAAAAGTGTTTGTTTTGCCGCGCCCGCTGCCTTTTGTGTTCATCAGCTGAAAAGTGTTTGTTTCTATTGGTGATGCAGCACTCCAGCCGGCCTCATGACTACCTGGACTCACAGGCAGAGATCAATGAGAAGATGAGAGCAATTCTCGCTGACTGGCTGATTGAAGTGCATCATAAGTTCGAGCTGATGCCCGAGACGCTTTACCTCACGTTCTACATCATCGATCGCTACCTCTCATTAGAAACTGTCGCCAGGCGAGAGCTGCAGCTTGTTGGGGTGAGCGCCATGCTCATCGCGTGCAAGTATGAGGAGATATGGGCTCCGGAGGTATATAGATACAATCTCAATTCATCCTTTCTTTCGGTTTTTCATATGATCCATATGCTGTTTAGCTGAATCGGCATTTGGTTCTAGGTCAACGATTTCATATGCATATCGGATAGGGCTTATAGCAGAGAGCAAATCCTGGCGAAGGAGAAGGGGATTCTGAACAGTCTGGAATGGAACCTAACAGTTCCCACCCCCTACGTATTCCTCGTGCGTTTCGCGAAGGCTGCATTGTGTGATAAAGAGGTGCGAGACGGCTGAATAGTTGTTTCAGATGCAATGCTCATGTATCGAAAAATCTTTTCACGCAATTTCCTACTGAATTGCAGATGGAGCACATGATTTTCTTCTTTGCTGAGTTGGGCCTGATGCAGTACTCGATGATCATGTATTGCCCGTCCATGTTTGCTGCTGCTGCAGTCTATGCAGCCCTGTGCACTCTCAAGAAGGGGGGCTGTCTCTGGAGCAAAACACTCGAGCGCCACACCGGATTCACCGAGCCACAGTTATTGTATGTTCGATTCCTTGAAGACTACTTCCATCGAACATGGAGTAGCATAACATACTTATGGGGCCAAATTTTATTGTTACTTATGGGGCCAAATTTTATTGTGTTGGGTGCAGGGGCTGTGCTCAGATCTTGGTGGGCTGTCATTCAGCGGCACCAGAGAGTAAGCTGAAGGTTGTGTACAAGAAGTACTCGAGCGTGCAATTTGGAGCTGTGGCATTGCATCCTCCGGCGACAAAACTGCTTGAGGAGTTGAGGGCTTCAGCTGCACATGAATAGTGTTAGCGGGGTGGCGCCAAGCTACTGATTGGTTGATTATTCTTTAGGTTTTTCGTTCTGGGTTTTAGAGTTGGTAGTGGTAGAGAGGAGGAGAGAGGGCTAAAATCAGGTAAAATCATCTTATTGTTGATGAATAGGGCTAGGTAGTAGTGGTAGAGAGATGAGAGAGAGAGAGAGAGAGAGAGAGAGGTAAGGGAGATTTGTTTTGTGTTTTTTGGTCCATACTCTTCTCTCAGGAGTACTAAAACATTGGCATGGGGGGTGGTGGAACACATCTGTTTATTGTTGAATGTACTTAGAACTCTATCATACCTTTCATTGTGAAATTGCATGATCCCATCCCCCCCCCGCTCTCTCTCTCTCTCTCTCTCTCTCTCTCTCTCTCTCTCTCTCTCTCTCTCTCTCTCTCTCTCTCTCTCTCTCTCTCTCTCTCTCTCTCTCTCCTACCATTGAAGTGCAGTTTTCTATCATGGCATTGAATTGTTAAGCTGATGAATTTTGTTGTTTGATCAGTAAGGTATGAGGAGAAGCTTTGCTTTTTGTTTTTTTTGTTTTTGCATCTGATATTATATGTTCTCGCTTAACTTGTTACCATATTTTTCATTTTCGATCTGGGGGGAAATTATATAATCATCTCTAGGAACACATCTTGTTCATTGGAGTGGGATAAACAAAATCCTTTTATTTTATTTTGGACTCAATTGCTCGATGAAGTTGCTTAGAAATTTATGAGCAATGAAGGGCTGAAAGCTCTTTTGTTCTTCCACAGCTTAATGTATAAAAATCTTTCACTGATTTGGTAAATATTTCACCATTTATATTGAATCACTATATAATAAACCCTTTTCGATTTATATTGAATCACTAGTATTATCAATCACTAGATATGATATCATTCATTTTAGGGGGTTTTAGTTGAAGGCCAACTCACCCTATTTCGATAACCCTTGCTTAAGTTGCGTTTAGCCTTAAGTCCCCCTACAGTGATTGCTACAGTGATTTCACTCTGGCAACTACATTGATTTCACTGCAACAAAACAACAATTAAGTTGAGAGTGATTTCACTATTAATATAGTGAAATCACTGTAGTAACCGAATTGATACTCTGCTACTCGAATTGATACTTCCAACCGAATTGTTACTATGCTACAATGATTTTAGCATATTAACAATTCGGTTGGTAATGATTTCACTATAAATCATTGATGTGACCCTGACCTAGGCCAAGCCCAATAGGTCGACTACATGTCCAGATGCTTGGGTAGAGCGGATAAGGCCGTATCTGTCAAGATTTGAAAGTCTTTAGATTCATATTTTATTTGATTTGGTTGGGTAGGATTTAAATTATGGTTATTATCTTTTGAATTTATTAGAGTATATTTGATTTGATCTTGTCTAAAGTCTATTTAAAGGTCCCCATTAACCATTGGAGGACAGATTATGATTAATGAATAAATGGATGGTTGTTGCCATTTAGGCTCATGGATTTGAGTCTTCTAGATCTCTTCCTGATGAATTTCATGCCCCTTCTCATCTAACTCACTTCCTGATCGATTTCATGCCCATTCTTCTCTGTCAATATTCTTACCTCCTCAGCCTTCCCTCCGAGTGATCTCGTATCACTAATTATCATTTACAAAGAAAATACCAAAAAAAATACACTGACTATATCTCCACCTCCGTCACTCGCCTTCGACAACACATTCCTACATCAATCAATGTAGCAACCGAATTGATACTCTACTGCCTCGGGCTAATGCAAGGTGAACTGAGCGGGCTAGTGGGGATGGCCATCCAAGGGAGTGGCCATCCACTAAACACCTTTTTTTTGGGTGCCCCCAGGTTTTTTTTGTTCTAGTTACTTTTGGGGTGTGTGTGTGTGTGTGTGTGTCAGAGAGAGAGAGAGAGAGAGAGAGAGAGAGAGAGAGAGAGAGAGAGAGAGAGAGAGAGAGAGAGAGAGAGAGAGAGAGAGAGAGAGAGAGAGAGAGAGAGAGAGAGAGAGAGAGAGAGAGAGAGAGAGAGAGAGAGAGAGAGAGAGAGAGAGAGAGAGAGAGAGGGAGGGGGGGGGGGGGGGGGGGGGGCTCCGAGGATTCTTTCGGGCTCCGAGGATTCTTTCTTTAGAATGGCAAGGTTTCTTCTCTATGCCCCAAGCTCCCCTTTTATAGTAGGAACTGGAAGAGGACCTTCAACACATGACATGTGTCTCTCCAACTGCTACTTTTACATTGGTTGAGCTAGTAGCTCATCGTGTGCTGAAAAATGTTGGATGTTGGGTGATGCGGTGGCTTGTGCCATAGATTCCTCCACGTGGTGCTATTTGGTATGGACAAAGTGTGTTTGTTGACACAGAGTGTGCAATCCCTTTACGTCTCATCCCCTATGTGCTGCTATAGGATTCTTCTACAGTCTTCGACTAGTAGCTGTTTTGTGGTCTTGGGCTAGTGGTTGGTCTGGGCTATTGTGCTACTCCAGGCTCTTATGTGGTCTTAGGCTAGTAGCTGCTTTGCGCTAACCTGAGCTAGAGCTGCCTCTGGCTTAGAACTAGCCCTAGGTGCTTGTTTCCCTCCACGAGCACTTTGGTTGTGCTAATCCGCCCTTGCCCGGTCTATTGAGGCACCGAGCGGGGATGAATATTTTATACACCCCACATCTATAAAACCCTAAGTTTTATCTTTTACCTTTACCAACTTACGCAAATTCATTATTGCCATAGCATCAATCTCGATAGCATTAAATGCTATTGAGGTCGCATCCCATTGGCAAAGAACTTGTCGTCCACCTGGCAGGTCGTGTGATATAGAATCTTGCGGCCCTTCCATCTTCCTCCCCTTTCTGGCAGGTTTATCTGTGCTCCTGTGGCAATATTAATTCGGACCTTGGTCTATCTTATGCTTTAAGCACCAACCGTGATGTATGACCAAGAGGTCCCTCAAAAAAACCCCTATTTACTTATGTCATTTCTTGCTCCTTCTAAACAATTGATTTATAGATCGACACATTACAGCAAGTAGCATGAACACCTTCTTTGTCTTGAAGAAAGTGTTGAGCGGATAGTCCCACATCAGTTAGGGGTGGGAGTATTGAGGGGGCAACCGTTGAAGATGGGGACTTATCCGCACACGATGAAAGGCATCCGCAGAGAGAAAGTGGGTGTGATGAGATGAGGCCACTCAATTGTGATGCAACACGAAAATAGTATGGCGCGATTTATATGCACCCACAAACTTAAGGTTGGCACCCTCATCCTCCTCCGCCCCCCTCCTACTCGTGCAGAAACCTTAAGCATGTATCGGTACTGACGGCGGCTACAGAGTCGATTGGCAGCCACACCTCCGACACATTTCCTGGTACTTAGGGTTTTGGCACTGGGAAGATGTAGGACGAGAAAAGAGACGGAAGGAGGGCAACATCGGAAAAGGGGCGGCAGGGAGGGGACAACAGCGGAGGCGGGATGAGGTCAGCTAGGTAAGGGATGAGTGCAATTTAGATACTAAAAAAATTTTAAAAAAATGAGAGGGTGTCGAGCGTAACCGGTGGGTGCATATCGAAGCGTGCAAAAAAAGTATCCACAGCCTCTAAGAGTAATGCTATAGAACTTGGTGTGAATGCCGATGCACCCAGCGCTGGCCGACGCCCCCACACCTTCAATCTCAATCTTCCTTCCTTTCTTTGTGGCGAGTTTATCTGTAATCCGGTGTGGCAACACTAGAGGCAAAGGTATGGTTCGAACCTTGGTCTATCTGTGCTCCAAGCACTAACATGCAATGTACTGACCATGAGGTCAATTCAAAAAAACAAAACACAACTCAAGAAAAACTGCAAGCAGAAGAAAGCAAGGTTTAGGTAATTAAAGTTCATCTAAAGACTACCTGTACACCCACAATAAGCAACAAGTCTTGTACATTTTAGTTGAATTATTCTTATCAATATGTCGGCACCAACCTACTTATTTTTGGATCAGAATGCACCTGATCGGTGAACCCTCTGCGCCACGCAGCCTCAGAGGCAAACAATGCAAAAAGTATACCCCGGCCTTGACGTTATCCAGTTTTAAGCCTTCCACCAGGATAATTTCCTGAAGCAACCCACAAAAAACCGGCAAATGAAGTGAAAATGAAATGATTGGTTAGCCAGCCAAAAGAAGTATTTATTATTACATAAAAAAATGTCATAGTTTCTATAGTTCATCATCAGCAGCAGCAGCAGCACCAGCCAAGTCTTGCACCATCAAGACGGGTGGACTATAAGTAGGATTGACAAGATCTTTTCCATCCCACACTGGGATCAATCATCTAAGATTGGTGCCACAAACCTGAACAAGGCGACTTGGCAATAAAGAGCATGCCGATAGTTGATGGGCAAGGAGACCAACATTGTTAATTATGCGGTCTATGATCATGCAACTAGGGGGAACCGTCCAAGTTTCACCTAAAATATGAAAGAGTCCAGACGAAGAGGCTACAAGGCAAGATTCGGAATAGGGAATGACAATTCATCTTTGTGGCACAAATTATAAGCTAAAGATCGTAAATAAAAAAAGTCTTCCATGTCAAAGTTTCTTTAATTTAGTATCTGTGTTATGTACATTCTCATAGAGCACGACCTAAAACATTATTTAACATGAATTTCATAACATATCAAGAAAATTTAAATATACATTAGTTGACATCTAATAGTATAATACCAAAATGGAAGCCTCCAACCTCCGACACCTTTATAATGTTCTCACATTTCATATTCCAATGGACGGTGATGGTTGTTATTTGGAAACGTTCCATATTTTACTAGCCCTTTGTTGAATTTGAATGGCTGCGCGTGTGAAGAAGAGGTCAAAGGAAAACTATCATTAGTGTAATCAGAAATCAAAGAGCAATTAATGAAGACAACCTCAACCCGTTCATCTTTTCCATTGAGGATTGTTGAGCTGTACACATGATTTTTTTTGCATTATTAAATGCATTCAAGATGTGGGATTATCATGGGATGCCTTTAAGCCATTGTTATTCAACTCGCATGTAGCACGATCCATTTATTTTAAGCTGTTGTTATTCAACACTAACTTAAAGGAACCCGAGCATCGCCGGGGGTTCAAGCTAGTGTGATTAATATCTATTTGCTCTTTTCAAATGACCTGTACGATATCTTAGCTAGTATTATATAGATTAAGTTCGTACAAGTATAAGGCGTAAACTCATTATGAAAAATCATGTAATATCATCATATATTTGGCTTCATGATCTTCCAATTTCCAATGTTCCCTCCCAAGTTAACATGGTATCAAGAACCTACTTACCATATTGCAGTTCGTTACTGTTCTAGGCTTACCGTGAGAGATCAAAGATATGCTAGGAGTTCCTATTGTGGGTTGTGATTCCCTATACACAGTATTGCCCATATTTTTTGTATTGGTTGATGCTGGATTAATGGACTCAAACCATTTTTATAACCTCTTTGTTGCAACAACTTGTCTGTCATCTTTGCCACTTGAATGTGTTCTGCTAAATTTCCCGTTGCCATTTTTTCTTTGTTGTTGTGATGGTTTACCTCCACACAAGATCTTTGTGATCAAGAAGTCATGTAGTTCCTACATCCTTTTTAATCCATGGGCGAGACTCTACTAACTGAGGTCTGCTAGTCTTTTCTAGTGATAGTCTGTGTAAGTTCACCTCTGGCCAGTGGGGCATCACTTCGCATTGGTGGCATCCCCTCAACATTTCTTTATACAAGGTGCGGTCTCTGTTTTAGTTTCGGCTCTCCAGCTCTGCTCAGCGAGCAAACTATTCAGCACTATTGCAGAGTTACTTCTTTGCTACCTCTCCTTTTTTCCACTTCTTATGCTTCTAATGCGGTAAGGTAAGAGATCCACAAGACGTGTTTGGCACCGTGCCTCTACCAACATGCGCCCACCACGGCATCACCTATGTGCCCTTGAGCCCCTCATAGTTTGTGCGCGTCCTATTCGGCGTCGGGCTTTAGTTCTACATGCCTTGGTGTCTTGCACCCTACACATGCCACATGTTCAGCATCGGACCTTTGAACCTTTGCACGCATTTGCATTTGTGGGGTTTGCACCCCAGGTTCGTGCACACTTGCACCTTAAGCTTTGCACCCTTATACTTTCGTCGAGCTATGCTTTTTTTAAACCACGCTTCTTTCTCGGGATACCCTTTTCTCGAGTCGTGCACCGTCCTGTCCGATCACCCTTTCGTAGGTCAGGCACCTTCCTGTCCGATCACCCTTTCGTAGGTCGGGCCTATATTATGGTTTAATCACTCCCTTGACTCACATTGTCTCGAATGTTGTCCATTCTCGTAGTTGATCATAAATGTCGTCCTTGTGTTGGATTGATCTTCTTTGCGAGTTTCTTTGGACTATCTCAATGTTTTTCGTGTCTACTCTCAGGTTCATTGTTTGTCTCGGACTTCTCTACGGCTTGGTATTTGCTCTGATGATGCTTGTTGTCTCCATACCTGGAGTTGCTTTATGGGTTCACTCGGCCTCATTGTTGCACTACATATGAGACATTTTGCATGTCAGCCTTGTTTTCGATGTCATATATTACACATGAATGTAGTTTTGAGACCAACTTCGGCTTGCACATTAGCCTAGCATGCATGTGGTTTGCATCTTGCACCTCTCTTGCTTGTTTTTTCCACGCCTTGCGCCCAGAACTATTTTAAAACCCAGCTACCTTCCTTGCCATGTTTGATATTTATTGGTGGCTTGCATGTTGCCTTTAGACTACGGTGCCCACTTACAGGCTCTAGCATTATCTGCATGAGGCATTGCACTGCTGCTTTACGCCAAGTTATAGACTTATAGTGCCTAGCAAACATCATCAGACTCTTTAGCTTCCAATTCTTCATTGTGGAGGTCATTATTCCAACAACATTATCGATCAAGATTTCTTTCCAAGTTGGATCTCGTTGTGTGTTGCTTCCATGGTTACCATCTAGAATTCTACCACAGCTTCTTAGTGTGTCTTCTTGTTCGTTGCTGGGGCAACACTTGGATGACCACGAGTGGGCTTTAAGGGGGTCGAGTCACATCTGCTTGTCTTCCTTGACTTCCTCCTACCACATTTTCCCCCTCATGGCGGGCCGAGCTGCGTAGTGGCTTGACGAGTCATTCCCTGCCCCTTCAACAGCTCGCATCCCCTAGGAGCAGGATACCTGTCCACGCCCTTGGCGGCTCAGCGCCCCCCTGGGCAACTCATACCCCTGAGGAAATGTCAATCATTAACAAGAGATCTGCATCACTGATTTTACAAGAGATCTGCACCACTAGTCCCATGTAAATATCTATTGTCGTTGGTGATGAAGCTGGCCACTTCATCTGAAAGACTGGCAAAACTACTAAATTTTGAAATATTACCAGAATTTCTTCCGAAAATTGAAGAAACATCCCTATATTCGAAACCCTTATATACCGTGCAAGTAGAATTTACAAAAAAACTTATGAGAAAAATATCAAAAATATCAGCGGAATCCAAGAAACCAATCTGCTTTGGTGTTCAAACCAATCTGCTAAGCAGTACCATTATGATCCATATCACATAACACTAACAAGATTTGGTTTTCTAACACCAGATTTAGGGACTCAATCACTGAATTTATCGGATCTACAATCAGAAAACCAGGTTGGAATGTTGATGGAATCATTTGAATTATGGATACGTATCTGCACAATAAGCATAGAATCGCATGCTACGTAGAGCTCCACACTACTAGATAGTGTAGAAATGTTATTTAAGTGTTCTAAATTGTGTATCTATGTTTGATTTATGATTGACCAAGATTTTATTGCAAAATTCCTTCACTTAAACAATATTTCCATCATTTCTACGTTTCGACTGTTATGCATCTGCATAACGTCTATGAAATAGATACTATATGGAATTTCTCATCCCTATAGTGTATAAATGTGATCAAAGTGTTCCAAAGTGTGTATTTGTGATTGTCTAGAGTTTCATTGACAAATACAACCAGTAACCAGTATTTCCATCATTTCTATAAAACTGCAATATTTCCATTGTCAAAATATTTCCAAGCAATATTTCAATGGCCTACATAGTCGAAATATTGGTCAAACTCAAATTTCAAACCTTGACTATAACATACTTGACCTCTATACGAATATACGATAGGGTGATTTATCTCAGTCACATAGGTTGTTGACTCAAAGCCAGTAAGTTGGTGTATCAATAATATGCTGAATGGAACCATGATGAGTATGAATCAAGAAATATTGTGATCATTGATTCAATTACCTCCTCTACTAAATGAAATAGGTACCTAAGGAATTCAAGAGGCAAATATCTAATTTGATAGACAGTAAACTAGGGGTGGCAATGGGTCGTGTCGTGTCGGGTTCGTGTCGTGTCTAGTGTCATGTCCTGTCCAAAACCCCTAGACCCGGACCCGACCCGTTTAACTAATCGTGTCTAGATCCTAAACCCGTACCCGACCCGCTAATAAACGGGTAGACCCGGTAAGACCCGTTTACCACCCGGGTCTACTCAGTTGACCCGATCCGACCCAATCCGACTCGACCCGACCTGACCCGAAAGACCCGCTGTTATTATATATTATAGTATCAGATTGCGGGTAGACCCGACCCGACACGACCCATTGAATACTAAACGGGTCTTCCCGGGTCTACCGTGTCCAGACCCTAAACCCAGACCCGACCCGTTTATTAAACGGGTCTATCGTGTCGACCCGTTTACGACCCGAACCCGATTAACCCTGACCCAGACCCGCTAACTTCGTGTCGGGTCGTGTCGGGTCTGCCGTGTCAGGTCCGAAATTGCCAGCCCTACAGTAAACACATAGTGGTCCCAAGCCCTACTTACGAATATCAATTAGTGGAGGGGGCTTGTTTGTAGTTATTTAGTCGGACAATGCCGATTATAATTCACAATCTCATAGTGTAGTTATGCCTATTTAGTGGAGTTGGATATGATCAATTGGTTTTCTAATTGTGTCATGAAATGGCTAAGACAGTAGAAGGCCAATTTGAATCCAAGTGTGGGAAATCTAAAGATCCACTCCATACTCTAAAGCGAGCATTGTTTACATATTGGGTCAACAGTCAAGACAACGAAACCAGACACACACTATTTCCAGATCTTCAGGACCAGCCGACTTTCCTCTTAGTGTGAGTGCATGGGCTGGCCAAACCACAAAGCTACGTCGATGGGAGACCTACGGTCGGTCATGGGGTATCCGATTCCCAACTAGAGGTTAGAGGTTGACCACTTGGAACCATCTTGAAAGGTGCAACAAGAGCCAACCACCTAAAAACCTCCCATGGAAAGAGTTCGCATTGACTACACTAAGTTCCAATTTGCAGTACTCATGCATAAAGTTTTGAATTTTTATTCAATTCTATAATTAAAAAAAATGCTTCTCAAATAAAATCTTCTTCTTACCCCTCTTTGCAAGGTAAATATACCTGGAACCTTCTATGGAGGGATCCTAGGGGTCAGCCCCATGGTCTCCAACTGATAGCTTAGTTGGTAAGAAATATGCAACCCTTACATGCATACATATGGTGTCCTTACATGCATACATATGGTGTCCTTACATGCATACACCTGGAAACCTTCTATGGAGAGATCCTAGGGGTCAGACCCTTGGTCTCCAACTGATAGCTCAGGTGGTAAGACATGCAACTCGTGGCCTTGATCGAGGGTTCAAATAAGTGCTACGGCATTTTTCCTCCCGCTCTATAGTGGCAGGCCTCCCTCTAGTCTTAGTGGCGAGCTTTCCTACTGTGGGGCTATTAAAAATCAGGGCATTCCTATCGCTCATGGCGAGTTCAACTCTTGGTTCATCTTGTGCCTACACACTAACAGGTGATGTACATACAACTACGGTGGTCCCTTAAAAAAGATGGTTATTCTCCAAGATATGATTTCTCTAGATTCCAAGAGGATCGACCCCAGTTATGGATAAGAATTCTCTCTTACAGTCAAGTCATCACCCAAAATCCAAAGGAGGGCATCTGAAGTAAGATCGGCAGGTCTCTCAACTTATTTATCATTTTTATACTTCAGCAATATGGAACAACAGCATCCAAGTATTCTAGATGATTCATGTTTATGTATTAGTACGTGTTAATCTTGATAGATCACAATAAGCATGTGGATCAAAGATCATGGTTTATAGTTTCTTAATTCTTCATTTGTAATCCAATTCATTGCAAGTAAATCATGACCTAGGGTGTCATTCAAGGTTCAAAATATCAGTACGTATCTTATCGGTTGGTACATACCATATATTGATCTGTACCGATACGATATCAGCCTGGTATCGGTCATATCAAAGGTACTGGTCTTTGTGCCCACTAGTATGATTGGTAAGTACTGGTTGATACGTACCGGTCGGTTGTTTAGCCTGTTTATAAGGTTTTTCTCACTCGTGGGTTCAATCTTTAGGCTTTTTTAGGGCATATTGGCTTGTGGGGAGTTGGGGAAGAGCTGATCTAGGATTCCTAAGAAGTTTTCCATGTGATATTGACGAATTGAAGCCCGCTTTTCTCCTTAATCTCTCAAAACTTCAGTTTGTGGAGAAATGTATGATTTTTCCCAAAAAAATTCATGTAAATCATTTTGAATTTGTTCTTTAAGTAAGGACCTAACATTTAAACAGTTTCTAAGGTTAGATCCATACACTTTGGAGGATCTTTGCCTCAAAAATAGTAAATCCTCAAATTCAGATGATGGGTCAATTATGAATATGGGGGTATGAGTCACGAACTTATGACTTATGGTTATGACTCAAAACTTACTTTGCCATTAGTTTTATATTTATTATACTGTTATGAGATGTGACTCGCAAACTTATGACTTATGCTTGTACTATGTTATGGAATCATTTCACTATCCATGACTTGTGTTTAGGACTTATGGTTTCTATTTATGAGGTATGAATTTCGTTTCGTATCATTCATTGCTTATATGAAAGAATACCGAAGTACGGTTCATAATGCCTGGCAATGAAGAGGAGTCATATAAACAAGATTTCACTATCAATTTACAAGCTACACCACAAGATTCAGAAGTCTTACAATCGACATCAAAAATAAAACAAAATGCCAGACATTGAAGTGCAGTCAGTTTGCTAGCAAAGTCATTTGATGGAGGGAAAATTCATAGTAAAGCAATGTTGGCTAGCTGAAAAAAAGGACATTTGTTTATAGTGAAACTGTAAACTATATGACATCTCCTCAGTAGTATACACTCAAAAGAAGATTAAATGCAAGGCAATTTTTATTCACAGAGAAAAAAAATCTGGTACCCTGTTTTCAAGAAGAACCAAATGGGAAGGGATCAAGTTGTCAAATGCAGCAACAGATAAATAGTCAATCCCTACACAATAGAATGCAAGATTAAGTTACACCTGATAAATCAGACATAAGAAGAAAACTGGCAGTAATCGAATCACTCAATATGGAGAAAAGTTACTAGATTACATCTGAGCAAAAAATGAAACCCCAAAAAAGACGGAAACATACTGATCACAAACAATAAACGAAATGCAAGTAAGCTCTGCAACAGATAATGTCTAGATTTTCTTTCTTTTATAGTGAGAATGTAATTGGAGGATACCACCCTAAAATGTCAAAGGACATACAGAACAAATTGAATGTCTTATGAGGCGAACTAGTAACTGAAGTTTAGTATGGCATTGCTAGTCAAAAACATTTTTGTGGTAACAGCGTTAACATTCATGCAACCTGGCGTAAAAATATACACAATATAATATACATAATGTTCCAATGAATGCATAAATAATAGAGAATGATGCATTCACGTGTTGTGATATATTATGCTTCCAAAATCAAGATAACACTCAGGGAAATATATTATGAGTCCAATAGATAAATAGATACAAAGTTGATCGCAACATTGAAAGTTAGTTACCGTTCAGAAAATGAAAAAATAAATAGCCAACATATCATGAATTATGATATTCTAATTAGAGTTCACGAAAATTATAACTAGACAGTATTACTTATGCAGATCAGAGACCCGAAGAGAGTTGTATGAAGACATATCATAGAAGACGGTGTCGGATCTGAGATCCAATACTTTCAGCAGATGCAGAGCAGTTGATTTAGTTAGCAAAGTGACCTTGTTTATTTATTCAAACATGCATTCAGTTTTTAGTCATTATTTTCATGTTATGGACCCGACAGGTGCATGAATTGCTCGAGTCTAAGTCGGATTTGAGCCCAGTTTATGATTGACTTGTAGAAGGGCAAAAGGAAAATTATGGGAAAGAAAAAACAGAGGTCACGGTCTCTTTTTTGGGTTGCCATACAGCTTGCACACGGAATCATCCACACGGGTTCCACCCACGGGTTGGACATAACATCCGCCTTTGGTATGTCCTCTCTCTCTCTCTCTCTCTCTCTCTCTCTCTCTCTCTCTCTCTCTCTCTCTCTCTCCTATTTATGTCTCCTCTATTTAAAGACTTGATGTATTAGGGTTTGGTAGTTTATAATCTTGAATACAAATTTGAAAGTTCATTGTGGCTGCAATTTTATTCTTGTTCGTGGGAAAAAAATAGAGCCACTGTGTGAAATCATGTTACTGGCGCGATGTCAAAGGGGTGTGAAGCCTCCTTTATCCACGTACCTTCGTTTTTAATCTCACTTTGGTTATGTTGGAAGATTCTTTACCGCATATCTGATTCCCTACAACCCACGCTTCTTCCAAAGCCATAAATCTTTCTTGCCGGAATTCCTACTTGATGGAATTTTGAAACATACACCTTGTTTTAGTCGTAACTCATATGATCGAAATCAAGTGAAATTGGTTTTATTTGAAAGATTAGATCCTTAACTGTAAAAAATAACTAAAAGTCCCAATTTGTAGACCCGAATAGACCCCAGATTTGACTGATCTTCAGAAATGGACTGAAATTTCAGATTTGGGAATTTAGTCGTTTAGTGTTCTTTTCCCATACTTGGCTTCCCAAAAACCCTGACCCATCAACCTTGCTTAAAACCTAACCCTTCCTACATCGTATTTGCATCCGCTTAGGACTGATTAGAATCAAATTGAATACATGATTTAGAACAAGCAAGGTGTTGCGTGACTTGCGTCTCCCACACTTGACACGATTGCGACTAAGATCTTGAACTAATTGTATTTAAAGTTATAATCTATCACATCTTAATTATTTTTCAGTAATTCTTAGTTGTTAGCTATCTCTAATTGGAAATCTGTAATCTTTGATAATATCGGTGTTAGATAATCTAGTTGCTTTGTTTATTATCTTTGAGGATTTCAGCTTTCATCTTAAGCATTGCATCTTAGTTGCATTGCCCTAGATTAGTTAAGGCCTATAGGATCATCTAGTTTCCATAGGTTAGAACCTTGGAGCCTTAGTTGGTAGTAGCATTATCATATAACATCGCATAACTTTATCATAATTCCAATTAGATTGCATTAGAACCCTCTCCTAGAATCGTCCAACATCATATTGGTATCAGAGCCTTAGGTTTTAGAACATATGGCTACCCACACGGAGCAACATTATACAGGGCACATTACCAATTGGCAGAGGGAAGACTTGTTTCTAGAACTTCGCCAATGGGTCGAAACCCTAGAGTACTAACTTGTAGGGTGGGTCAAATAGAAGACGATCCCCCTACTGAAAATGTGGAAGCACTCCATGATCCAACTCTTCAGTTGGAGGAAACAATGCGAACAACGCAAATAATGGAAACAATTATAACAATGCAAACATCATGAACCCCGAGAACAATGCTCGAGGGGTGAGGCAAGGACCAGTGAGATATAACCCTTGTCCGCCAATTTTGCACTGAGGCACCAAGAGTTGACTATCTGAATGCGAGGCCACAAGCACGAGTGCATGACCATCGGCGACGTGCACCCCATTGGGATAATCAGAATGATGATGGGTATGAAGAAGAATACTTCGGTCGAGGTCGACGATTCAGAGATCATGATGTGGATGTCATGAAATGGTTAAAAGTCAATGCTCCCAGCTTCGATAGTATGATGGCTCCTAAAGTCTTCAAGGACTGGTTAGCCGATATGGATGACTACTTTAACTGGTATAAGTTGTCGGATGACCAAAATATAAGATTCGCAAGAATAAAACTAATAGGTCAAGCGAAGATGCATTGGATCAATGTCGAACGCCAAGCAAGACGACTTGGTCATAAGGCGAATTGAGGACTGGTGAAAGAAAAACTGAAAGAGAAGTATCTCTCCACACTTTATAAAAAAATACTTCTAGAATCTGGAATAGTTACAGACCTTACGAGTTATGTCAGGGCAATCGACAGCAACTAAGTACATGAATCAACTGAATGATTTAATGGTACGATGTGAAATTAAAAAATGGTGAATACCTGAACTTAGCTAGATTCAAAACCAGATTACGTTCAGATCTGAAGAGGGAAACGCTACCCATATTCACTTGACTCAATTGGGAATTTGGAATAGCTGCAGACCTTACAAGTTATGTCAGGGCAATTGACCGCAACTAAGTACATGAATCAACTAAATGATTTAATGGTACGATGTGAAATTAAAAAATGGTGAATACCTGACCTTGGCTAGATTCAAAACCAGATTATGTCTAGATCTAAAGAGGGAAATGCTACCACATTCACTTGACTCAATTGGGCAAGCATATAACTTTGATCTTGATCTGGAACATATGATAAAAAAAAACCTTAACTGACCTTGGCTAGATTCAAAACCAGATTATGTCCAGATCTGAAGAGGGAAATGCTACCACATTCACTTGACTCAATTGGGCAAGCATATAACCTTGATCTTGATCTGGAACAAATGATAAAAAAAAAACCTTATAATAGGAGGTTTAGCTATCAAGCTGGGAAGTCATTTACTTGTAGAAATCAGGATAGCGATCATACTTCAAAACCGACCTAATCCAACCCGAGCGTCAATCAAGGTTTCCTTATAGTCAATGTCACACTCCTTTGGACCCTTGAGCCACTAGAATGAATTCATATGACTCAGTCTTCATCTTAACCAAGATCATATAGTGGATACCTATGAAAGATGAAAAGAAATAAACTCCAAAGTATGAATGCATTGAAGTTTACATAGCCTATTGCTTCTGGGGAAGTCCTGCAACCTATTAACCTCTAAATAAGTATGGCTTCCAACATGAACATATGGCTATCAATAGATTCCCATAAGACGGAGAAACTAAGGTGAAGTAATAAAGGTTGACCATAAGGTGAATGGTGGTCATGGGGTAGATAAGTAGCATGACCGTTGATTAGGGGAACATCAATAGGAATAGTGGCTAAGTGGGCTCCAGCGGATGATTATTTAAAATTTGCCTCCAATGATAGCAGTAGTTAGTGGAGCGGAAGGTAAAGGAAGAGTCAATAAAGTCAAATTTTCAGGAAGAAGATATTAAGCATGATTGGAAGAGATGGATAAATATCAACATAGTGAAGCTAACGATAGCAATGGAGGAAGAAAAACAAGAGGGCTACGAAGAGAATAGTATGAAGATGAGAAGACTAAATTATGTGAAATGCACAAACATTGCTATATAGGGTCACATGATCGATACCCTTTATGCTCAAGAAGGGGTATGCATTGAACAAAGGGAGCAGAAAGATTCGCATAGTCAGTGAAGAAAAAGAACAAAAATGGGTACTAAAATCCCATGAATGAGAGGATGGTGCTCAAGAACATAACCAACTGAAAGGAGAAAGGTGGACAATAACAAATGGTTGTACATGGTTAATGAGGTACTTGGCAATAAGAACATCTATCCATAATTATGTGGGTATAGAGAGAGAAAGGAGAAGGGGCATGCAGTTTCTTAAATCTAATGATGGCAAACGGTGTCTTAAAATATAATGATGTTTCCACTCAGGGAGACGATTTTGTTAGGATAATCCAAGGCACGGGCATAAGGGATGGTGCCAAAAGCAGCAAGATGGCCACAAAAAAAATGAGATTAATACTTTCAAAGTTGGAAGGAAATTACCTTAATAATCTTTAAAAATTGGGTGCATATAAATGAAGAGAAGTGTTGATAGATCTGAAGGTCAGCACAATTATGCATAAAGTATAATCAAGTAAAATGGAAGTGATGATACATGTGGAGTAGGTCAGACCTTAATAGCATTTTTCTTTTTCTTTTTGGTTCTACATATGCTTCTAGACTTTGGCGGTCTGTCATAGCAACTAAAATTTTATGGTCTATTTGGTGGTTTGCCACAGAAACTAGTTTTAAACATGTTATAAATGGAAAAAGAGTTCACAATATAAAACTGCTTGAATACGAACCAAGACAGTCAGACAGATGGAGTTGTATCTAAACCAGGCTCGACCAAATTCTCATAAAAGAGCCCCATGACTCCAACTCCAACCATAACTACTTGAACCTACAAAATAATTAATGACCCTAATTCCACCGCATAATGTTTCCAGTATGGAGTTTGTTGATGATAAAGGTGTGAGTGGTTTCGATGGGATGCCCAAGAAAGCAATCCATTCCCCAATTTAGCACTTTGTTCATTATAGAAGACTAAGGACCTGCCCAACCATGACATTCAGAATTCCCACTTCTCAGATAGCTTCAAGAGAGAATTCCTGATGGACTCCTCATTTTGAGAAAAACTTCCTATGAGATATTTCCTGGATGTGTCGGTAACTTCGATTGAAATGTAATTTTGAGTCATGTGTGATCAAGCTGATTCGTCAAGCAAGAAAGTGTTGGTTTGATGGAGGTTTTATTTGTATGCACACCAGATGACTCATGGAGATGTATTGTATCTTAGTGATTATGTATAGGAGGAGCAATGTTAACTCTATAAAGGGCCAAGAAAACAGAAAAACCTATCAATAAAGAAAATAAGGCCATAAAGCGCCTTTGGCCAAATTCTGTTTGGGAAAATAACCCTAATCACCCATAAGGTTTGGCATAAATACATTGCCACCCCCTCGGTTCTGAAAAAATGCACTGACCTTCCCTAAAATTTCAGTTTTCTTGACAGAAAGTTCTCCTTCATTGTTTAACTTTAACCATTATGTCATCCCAAAAAAATTTGGAGAATACCTGTGTTACCTTACTTACGTAGTTAAGTAAAAGACCAAAATAGCCCAACCAAGACATTGAACACATACATGCCCCCCCCCCCTCCCCAACACACACCCCCCAAATACACAACACGTGTATAAAGACAAGAAGGCCCTTCAAATACGGAAAATACCTGCCATAAATGATAAAGCGCCGTTGACCAAATTCTGTTTGGGAAAATTACATTAACCACCCCTGAGTTTGGCATAAATACATTGACACCCCCTCAGTTCTGAAATAATGCACTGACCTCCCTAAATTTCAATTTTCTAGACAGAAAGTTCTTCGGTGCTTAAACATTATGCAGACAAACATATTTGCATGATGATATCCCAAAAAATTTGGAAAATACATGTGTTGTGTTATCTTACTTAATTAAAGACCAAAATAGTCCAACCAAGCCATTGAACACATACATGCCCCCCCCCCCCCCCCCCCAACACACACATACAACACATGTATAAAGACAAGAAGGCCCTTCAGTGAGGGAGGGTAAAGTGGTAAAATGACATCCTATGTTACAAGGGAGGGCAATGTAGTTTTTCAAAAGATAAGGAGGTGACCTGTATTTATGCAAGCCTTAGGGGAGGTCAGTGTAACTTTCCATTTTGTTTTTTGACTCAGTATATCACTTGTCATGAATTAATATGGAGAAAAAGTTCATATACTAATCCTATCAACTCTAAAGCTTACATTCTAAACATGGTGGTAACCAAAGTTACCGAATGGACTGCACAGGTCAGTAGCAGAAAAAATCAGCTTATTCTTGCTTTAACTCCCTCATAAACTATGCCTCTCTTTCACAAGCATGGGTGAAAGTTGACCTCTAATTTTCCCAATCTTTCGGATTTATTACAGCACTGATCACAAGCCCAAAAAAAGTTAGATTAAGATTTATTGGTTATGTTTTAGCCATTTGAAGCAACAACTTGAAAATATCACTTTATTCAATTAATAGGTGTAAATGTACTTATGTACCAGTAATAAATCTTAAACAAAATGGATTATACTACAAATAATCATTGATACCTTAAATCATGACATGATTCAACACGTAAATGAACAAGATCAACTTACCAACAAGTTTGATGTCCGTGTTATCCACCAGCCATTGTGCTCCATCTTTCATGAATCCAACATAGCTTGTATCAAACTCTTTCTTCCACATCAGTTGCCTGCCAAGAAATGTAGTAAAATACGAAGGAAACATGTCACTTGTATGAATCCTACCTCATTATACTGTATAATTATAGGTCAAGGATACTATATTTTGCTCGATCATTTGTTAAATGAGTATACAGAATATCTTGTACCACATCCCTACATATAATTGAAATTCAGTTTTAATAATAATTGCATGTAAATTCCAATCTTTAATTTATAACAAATTTTGGGGCTTGCTTTATTCATGTCCAGACATCTCATCATTAGGGAAGTTTTACTTGTTTGCAATACTCAAACTTTTGATAGTCATACCCTATGATGTTTGAAACTGTCATCAAAAGTTAATTGTGAAACAAGACGAAAAAACTTTGTGCGCATGATTGTACAAATCGAGCATGAGTTATGTAAGACCCAATAACAGATATTACAAGCAGTTACTCGATGGGAAATATTAAATTTTCTTGCACAAACCAATATCCATATTTTATTTTTCTTATTTTTCCCTTTTAAATTTATCACTTTATGATTTACTGTCTTCACAATAACCAAGATATTTCAAAAAAATTAACATTTCCACTATTTGCCATTGTAAATATTAGCTAGTGACATTACATTAAAGTAATCCATAACTATTAAGATCCAAGAATATAAGAGAAATGGAAGATAATGATCAAGGGGTAAGTGTTTATCCATGTTGCCCAATATTTTGTTGATTGAGAAGAGTTCAGCCATAACATTCAAGATTAGGTTGTAAACTTGTAAACTATCTGTCTTGGCCCTCACAAGCCAGAATTATCACATGCATTCTTTAAATGAGTCTTCTAAACCACCCACGAGGCATTTCTTCACATGACTAGCTTGGCATTTGAAAGTCATTTGGCTTGGCTCGAAATGAATGTAGGTACCAATGTAGAACCGAACCATGTAAAAATCTTGAGTCCCCATTGTGCATGCTTGTGATCACTCACAAAAAATTTTGGTATTTGCTAATCAAACTCGTGATCAATATATATTTGACTTGTCTTTGGTAGACTTGAGTTTTAATTAGACGAGTATCATATTGCCTTATGGTTCCTGATTTTGCATAAGCCTATACATATTGTTTGACCTAAGATTACTTACTTCCAATTTACTAAATAGAACATCTCTAATATATCTCTTGGGTGAAAATAGGTTAAGTTCAAACTGGGCATAATCATTTGATAGACCTATTCACCCTACCTCTAGGTCTTACCGCTAGGATCTATTCGATATCCACATCGTCCTACAAATACTTACAATGCTACCAAAGCTTACCTTAGCCGGAATTAATTTCTCGCAATACTGAGCCATTTTGCCTAGCCGATGTTTTCTCAAGGTCAGACCAACTCTATAAATGACCAAACTTAGCTCACGCAACTACTTTAAGCCATTTGGCTCATTCGGCTTGAGCTTGTGTCTCATCAATTGCACACAACTAGCATAATCACATGCAACAACCAGAGGATCCCTTTCTCTCCATCTAAAAGGGTCTCAGCTGAGCTGATTAGATTGAACTAGCACATAATCAGATTGGACCAATCCGACTGAACCCAAATAGACCGAACCTACTCGACCTGAATAAAACTAAAATGCCGACAACATGTTGTGCACTCGTGTTTGTGCCTCAGGCAACCAGATGCACCCCAAGCATCGCACCGGGGTCGAGATAGGGTAAAACTTAGACTGATCCTTTGACGTACCACCATAGTTACCAAATAGGGCATTTTTTTGAAAAAAACACGTATAAAACACGTATCGATCCAAAGTAGTAACAAACAGGAAAAAAACTCGTTTTTTTGAAAAAAAACGTCTGTACACATTTTATACGCGTTTAAAACAGGAAAAACACGTATAAAACGCGTCGGGTTTGGTCCGGGTTTAAATTGGATTCGGGTTTTATTTTGTTCGTGCTTAATAAATGCATATGCTATATGTTTTGAACTTTTGATTACTTAATGTTGAAAAATGACATATATACATGCTTGGTATAATTTTTAAGATTTTTTTTGTTTTTTCCGATGTTTTTCCGTTTTCATCGTATATTTCCGATTTTTTTCCTTGCCGTTTTTTCCTGTTTTCCGACTTGGTAACTATGCGTACCACCAAGTATGGGCAACCCAAATAGATGACCTGGCAGTGCGGGAGTTGAGTGGAGTGCAGAGTGCGTTGACTAAACGTTTGTTACAAACTTTGACCAGCAGCGCAAATATCTACATAGTGAAAGGCTTTACAATTTATTTCGGTAAAATCCATCATGTGAGGGATACACACCCATGACCTCAACGTGTATATCAAGCACACTAACCGTACATGCATTATTTAATGCATTTTATTTGATGAAACGCATGGAAATGCATTATTTTAACAATTATTTAAAACATTGTTTTTTGAGAAAACCACAAAAATATTTCTAGTAAAACAAACATTAAGTAACAATGGATCCTATTAGTATTGGCTAACAAATGAGAGATTAGATTTAGTCAATCATAATTACTTGAATTGTTAGGTATCAGATACCACTTGATGCAGGCGCCGATAAGGTGCACTACAACCTTAAACCCTTTTAGGGTTCCCTTTGGTCAATAACTAAGATTTAGTGATCAATATAGCGACGTATAGCTCAAAAGGACAGCAAACATAAATTATCTCGCGCAGAACAAAAAGTCTACGCAGTCAACATAAAGCAGGTTTTAGATTTAACAATAAAGGACGCAATATTATCACAAACTAATTTCAGCAAGTAATAGATTCAATCGTAGCAATAGATATTGAAATTTAGCAGTAGGTTTGCATCAGATTTTTCACTAAAATAGGCTAAATACGCTTGCAAGGGTGACCGACAGACTAAAGATAGCAAATCTAATGAGTAGGCATATGTTACGGCTTCAACTAGCGATGAAAAGGGGCGGTGATGGCTGCGATGCGGAGCGGAGGCAATGGAAACAAATGAAAACGATGCGGATGCGATGGGAAAGTAAGGTAAAGGATAGATACTACCTGGGGTTTCCCGCCATGGGTCGATTGCGAGGATGCGCCGATGATCCCGCACACGGAGCAAGGCCGGACGTCGGGAGAAGCCGGAACCTTCGGAAAAACAACACCGAGGCCTTCACGAGACGAAGTCGCGGATGCGGCAAGGATCGGGGACACGAGTCTCTCCCGGTAGCTCTCACAAAGAGGCACGAATTTCAGCAATGATCAAAAACTGAAATCTCATTCTTTCTTCATCTTTTTGTAGAATTAGGGTTTTTCTTTTGGATGGCTAAGATCAAGGGAAATAAGAGTTGGATGGTGGGGATGCAAAGGACTAAGAAAGGCAAGGAAAAGGGAGAGAAACAAGGAGAAGAAGAGAGAGAGAAGAGAGGGAACGAAGGAGGGATCGGACGCCTCGGGATCCGCGCGGACAAGGGTAGCGGGCGGGTGGTTCACGGGAAAAAGGAGAGAGAGGGGCGGCATCACAAAGGGAAGCTCTATTGGGCTTAAGATAAGCCCATTTAACTCCTAATTGAAGCCCATAAGTTGCCACGTCATCTAAATTGAGTTATTTTGCTATCTAACCGTCGGTTTCGAGATATAATCTCGTCCGTCGGTACCCCGCAAACACACGCACCCAGATTTTTATTAATAATATGCAGAAACTCACCCGAGAAGACCCGGATTCAATCCGAAAAGCCCTCGGATGAGATCATGGACATCCCCCATGAATTGGGCAAGAACATAAATAGTACTAAGTGCTGAAATTAGGCCAAAAACATAGAAAACGGTCAAAAACTGAAACAAACGGCTAACACATCCCATATGGCTAATGTCCTCCACGCATAAAATAAAAACGACTGTAAATAACGGTCTCTGGCGATGATCCGAAGATGCAGCGATGATCTGATGATGCTGATCATGCTGCATCACCACTCTACATTCTCAGGACAGCAACTGTAAGCAATCACTTTGGTAGGACAAAAACCTCTCATAAGATAGTGTTACAACTGTGTACCAGATAATACAAACCGCTCATATCTTACTGGAACTATATCAATGAGAATCTCCTTAAAATGGTTTATTTTAACAAAATTAGACTGCCATATATTTTTCATGTCTAACCACTCAAGTTGGAAAGTTCAATAATAAGTTCCATGCATGCTTATTGCTCTTATAAGTTGGGTAGAAGGAGCTAGAGTAATGAAAGATTCCTTGTTGGGCAAGAGTTCTACATATACCCATAGAATAGACCATAACTTCAGGAAGTGAATTTCATAATGAATTCATATTGAGATGCACAAAAATGCTTACTTCTACAAACACAATGAACATATACCCATAGAATAGACTATAACTTCAGGAAGTGAATTTTATAATGACTTCATATTGAGATACACAAAAATGCTACTTCTACAAACACAATGAACATATGCAACACCAATTTCTCTAGCAATCATAAATAATAGGGCAAATTACAAAAACCTCCCCTAAACTATACATTGCATTTCATATTGCTCCCTCAACTTTTTTTTTTTGAACAATTTGATCCCTGAACTATGCTCTATCTACATTTAGCCCCCTCCGTCAATTTTTTATCCCGAAAATACCCTTATCGATTTCTAATGACTCAAAATTGTTTTAGAATATTTAACTTATGAGTACCATGACCAGGGTATTTTTGGAATAAAAATTGACAAAGGGGGCTAAATGAAGACGGAGCATAGTTCAGGGATCAAATTGTTCAGGGACCAATATGAAATGAGGTGTATAGTTCAGAGGAGGTTTTTGTAATTGTCCCTGAATAATAATACTCCCTACGATTTGCTCGTAGTACAGAACTTCTTCGCCTGGCACTTGTGCCAACACATGACTAGTCTACTAGCAAAGTGTTTTGATGTTTATGAGAAACTTTAAACAAATATCAAGGCAAACCGAAACAAATATAATCACTTTGGTTCAAATATATTGACTGATGTTGGTTGAAACCAATAGGTATTTAACACTGAATAGTGAATAGCATAAAAATATAAGGAAATACAAAAAGATAAGAATACAGTACCTGTCTGTGTTTAATGTTCTGAAAAGCACACGACGAACTCCTTTAGGAATATGTAGAGACTCCATCACTTCAGCTGATAATAAAAAAACTTCAACTGACTGAGCTAGACAAAATGGATTTAAATTATAGAAAAAAAAAATCAAGGCAACATCAACATGAAATAGGATTCTAAATGGCTTTCATCCACCAATCAGATTAGTAATGTTTAGAGCTCCACTCTAGAAGTGAGAGCAGTCTAAGAAGATAAGTTGTGCAGGAACAAACATTTGATGGAACATCTTTAGTCAGTTGACTCAGTTTGCAAATGCAAAAAAATTAATTATACACACCCAATGATGTGCAAGTCCTTGAAGAGTATTTTTAGCGCATAACATAGGAATATGGATAAACAAGCAGGTCGGCATCATTATTCAACCACCTTACTATAATTAAAAAACTTGGAGACGCACTCAAAAGTTCACTATGGTTCAAATAGATACTTAAAAACATCTTTTCTGATGAATAAAAGAAAGAAAAAAATATGGATTTGTTGTTGTATTCATGCAGGAAGGTGTCCTGGTTGTTTATAAAAATCAATGTGTGTATATATTTTTGTATGGTTATTACTCCTGCAAGACCTTCCCAAATATGGGCTTCTTGTCTATGAATAAACAAGATTTTTCAGATCCATCTTCCACAAAGTTACAAAGGTCTAGAGTTAAATACCTGATTCAGATGCAGTCCTTTAGAACTATGCTCCTTTTAATTATGTCTTAAAAAAAAGTATTTACCACCACTACAACATCAATCAAGGGTTACAATCAATTTGAGAAAGTTGCATCTAAGTCGATTTTATGTCATGTCCTGAAACTTTTAGAGAATCAATCGGGCTATATGGCAGGAAGTTCAAGAGGTAATTTTCTTACCTGAGCAACTTAAGCAAAAAATTGGAAGTGAAGAGAAAATCCACTCATGGACTCTCTTGACAAAGCAACTGATTCGAAGTATTGTGAGACAGAATTTGGTGAACGTTAAGTAAGAAAAAGGACATTGATACCATAAAGGACATGTAAGGATCAACAAGAATTAAGAGGAGCTGCTGCAAAATAAGTGAATATAGACACGTTATAGCAATGGTAGGCATTGCCAATCGAATGTAGAGGTAGCTTGTAGACATATCTAATATAATTGGAGCCACACAAATGAAGTGGATCGGTGCTTCAGTGCTTCTACTTGTTAGGTGATTAATACATGCCTTTGATATAAGGAAAATTTCTAAGATGGCTGTATTGCTTTCATGGTGTATGGTTCACATTGGAGCAAAATGAAGACCCAAATATACACGATTCAGGTGGCAAGGATGAAAGTTTGAGGTGGGTGTGTGGATAAACCAGCAATAATAAGATGATGAGTTAGTACATTAAAGGAAGCTTAACAATCACAACTATTGTGGATAAAGTGGTAGAAAAAAGGGAGTTGGGGTGGGCATGGGCACACCAAAGAAGAAATGAGAAGTTACTAGTGAGGAAAGGGGCTTGGTCGTGCATTGAAGGTTCAAGAAAGGAGCTAACATAAGAATCCTAAGATAAGATGGAAGATGTAAGAAGGATTACGAAAAGCAAGTGGTTAGAATAGGTGAAGCCATTCATAAGAATAATTGGTGAAAGGATTCTAAATCCCACTCAGGATAGTTAGGAATTAGAAAAAGGCTTAATGGTTATGTCAATATTCATAGCTTTCAGATTTCTATGAGCGGGGATGATCTTGAACTTTTTTTATGAGTATTGTTACATTGTGAAACTTGTCAAGATACTTTATTTTTCTCTTCTTGGATTATCCATTCTGTCATTTCCCTTGCTAAATAATGTAACAATAATCTTTTGACTGAAACAAAATTAGAGCCACAGAATGTTGGTACCAGACTATGTTGAGAAAGTTGAACTTTGCTTTGTTGCATGTATCCCATCTTCTAAATTGGTTTCATGATAGAAGGTTCTCCACGGGGTCATTTTTCGCACGTCTACCTTTTAAGTATGTATTTACACAGGAAAACAAAATACTTCTATCACCAATTTGGTATAAACCATGTCAAGCAGAAATATGTGAAACAAGACATGCACATTATACGCAAGCAAAGTGATTTCAAGACAAATATGGCTCTCCATTCAATTCACTATATGCATAATATTGCAGGAGAGTGAAGGAACAATAAATAAAGCTTTTCATTATATTGTGGTTCAGAAGCTTTGTCTAAGAAGAACGAAGTTTTTTCCTAAGAACAAAATCAGTTTTTCCCCCATATAGACATTTTGGAGATAGATGTTAAAATAATATGCTCTGGCCTCAGCAGTTCAATTGTCGGATTTACCTGTAATGTTCTTATCTCTAGGGACATCCACTAACAATGCAGGACCTGTTTGAAAATCAACAAAATTAGTGTTAGTGATATCAAAACATGGCATACACATTATTGTGCCAATATATGTACCTCGCAAACATTTTTGAGAAGGGAGAAGAAAGAATCGTAATGATACTAAACAAAACGTAGACAAAGGAAAGGACAGCTAATACTTACGAATGAGACTCCATAATGGTAATCATGAACTGCTTTAAAAGCATATCCTTTTTAACTCCAATGAGATATGTTGTCTAGATATTCTTCTACCGTTTATGTTTACGGCAATGATGCATTTAGTAAGGTTTAAATGTTTTTCTTTTTTCTGTGTTTTGTTCTTTGCTTTTTGTTTGAAATTAGTAAAGAACGTGGTGGTCCGGCTTCTTTGTCAATGATCAAAGTGATTCTTCCAATATAGCTTTCACATTAGCATTTTGATGATCATTATGCAGGAGATACTTTACCTATTCCTACATCTATTTAATTTCAATGAAGTTGATTAGTGCTTCTGAAAAGTGCTCCAACATGGAAAAATGAATAATGGTTCTTTATTACTTACTGATGCATTTTTATAGTTATTAAATGACTCAGAAATACTCTAAATTGTTGGCAAGAGGTAGTTGTATTAGCTGAAGTTCTTGTGAGGCTAGGCTCCGTTCGGAGTATTTAACTATACCAACACATTATCATCGCGATAAGGCATCGCATCCTACCAAATGCAGTTGACATTAAATAGTTTTAAAAAAGGATTAGGTATTTGGACAGCTTATATTTCTTCTGTTGGTCCTAAGAATCACTCCAGTGCGTGGAACCCTCAAAACTAAATTTATATAAGGAATCAAACTTACTCAACAAGCTTGATCATGAGCCAAAAACAATCCTTAATCAAGTCGCGTCTTTTGAGAATTGATGCTACAATAGATGCTTGGTATACTACTTGAACAGCCATGATTTGTGATATACACTAGTGCATGCCCATGCCTGTCGGCACTGTAGCGGGCCGCCGAAGGCGGCGGCAAAACACAGTCGGACCGCCTTCGGCGGCAACACATCTGTCGGCAATACAGTGGACCACAATCAGCGGCAAGACACCCCCCGGGCATCACCACCCCCCACCCACACCGTCATATTCGGCGGCAATACACCTGACCGCCTTCGGCAACAAAACACTTTCGGCAGCAACACCGACCTATAGCGGCCCCGCCCTGACGGACCGTCGACCCCAACACCACCAACAGCTGCCATTGTTGGGCCATTCGCTACCACCTAAGCCGCCGCCTTCGGCGATAACACCCAGCTCCTACGACCCCACCCCGATGGACCGACAACCCCAACAAAAGCACCAGTCAAAGCAAGAACCTCCTCATTTATCAAAAATTGTATTTCAAAAACTTTATTTGAACTATAAAAAAATATTTAAAATTATAATTTGAACTCTAAAAAACTTTAATGGTCAACCAAGATAGAATAATTTAATTAGTTACCCAAATTTAGGGGGTATGATCAAAAAAACCCGTTTCATGGAATGGTTCAATGGATGACCATTAAATCCATCATTTAATGGTCGGCCAGATAGAATTGTGCCTAGACTCGACCCATTTAACTAATCGTGCCAAAACCCCTAAACCCGAACCCGACCCGTTTGACTAATCGTGCCTAGACTCTAACCCCGTACCCGAACCGTTTATAAACGAGTAGACCCGGTAAGACTCGTTTAAATATTTATTCTTTATTTTTTGTAATTTTATATTTCGTTGCACTCACCATCATGGGTGTCCTGATCACAGTCATTAGTTGAATCCATCACATACTGTGATTGGATGCTGCGTAGACCCGACCCGACCCGACCCATTGATTTTTAAACGGGTCTTCACAGGTCTTAAATGGGTCAAACGGGTTGGAGATAAAACCCAGACCCGACCCGTTTACTAAACGGGTTAGTTGTGTCGACCTGTTTATGACCCGAACCCGTTTACGACCCGACCCGTTTACTAAACGGGTTAGTTGTGTTAGCACAATTGCCATCATCTTCATCACCCTACCGAAGCTCATCCATGCACAATCGCAACCGTCCCTCGTTCTCTCTCTCTCTCATCAAATCCCTCTCTCTCAAACAACACATACTCTCTCGAACCCGATCACAACCGTCAACGGTCCGCATCACAGCTGCCCTCCTCTCTAACATGTCCAACCATGCACGCTACTCTTCCCCACGGGATCTCTTTCTTTCTCTATCCAGAGATCACAACCATCCAGATCCATTCGAGAACCTCTCTCTCTTATCCGATCTATTCTCTCTACCCCAATCACTCCTCTCCCCTCTTCGAGACACCAAGTCATGCACCCTCTCTCTCTCTCTCTTTCCATATCTTTTTCTCTGTCTAAATCTCTCTCATAACCCCTCCCTCTCTCCCTAAAACTGATCACAGCCATCCGATCTCTTCTCTCTACCCCGATCGCTCCTCTCCCCTCTTCAAGACACCAGGTCATACACCCTCTCGAGAACCTCTCTCTCTCTTTCCATATCTTTTCTCTCTCTAAATCTCTCATAACCGCTCCCTCTCTCCCTAAAACTGATCACAGCCATCTGATTCTCTCTCTTCCTAAAATCTGTCTCTAACCGAACTTCTCTCTCACTCCCTCCTCAGATTCTCTCTTCTTTTCAATCCCAGCCGTCTGCAGCTATACCCAAGCCTCTTCGTGATCGTCCCTCTCCCTGAAAATCTGGAGACTCCCCCTTCTTCCTCGCGATCTCTCTTATCCATGTCCTTCCTTATGGGGAAAGAGAAAGAGATACGGAGAGAGAGAGAAATGGGGGATGGAGAGAGAGATCGAGGGAAGAGAGAAAGACATAGAGAGAAAATCGAGAAGAGAGAGAGATCAGAGAGAGAGAGAGACGAACGGAGAGAGAGAGAAGGGAAAAAAAGAGGTAATTTTTTTGTCTAGTCAGCTTGTCCTAGTCAGCGGTTCCGTTTTGTCCAATCAGCATAAAACCGACGTCCCATTTTATATAGATAACACTATTTTGGAATTGCTCAACCTTGGGAGTCCTCTGAATGGAACTTTTGATAAATACTAAACAAATTTACATAAAATCGTTCATGAAAAGTAACCAGGCTCTGGCAAATTTTATCCCTAAAAAGTAAAGTGATCAAATATCGCATCACCCAAGCCAGGTTAAGCCTATTCTGACTGTTTCCTTAACAATAAAAACAAAAAAATATTTTTTTTTATAATTTCTTAGACAGGTAGGCCTACAGATTCCAACTGAATCCTGGGATACACAGATCTGAGCTATGTATCTTAAGGCATATAAGCATCTACACGTTTTCGGGCATTCAGAAATCAGTTTGACATGACTTGATTTATTGTGATTTATTTATTCATAATGTGTTGCACAAAAATATATATGTCTTAGAAACAATATGCTAAGAGAAAACAGGAATCATTTGGATTCTGCAAGCATTAAACCAAAAATACCATCTGATAGTGTCAGTATGGTTGCTGGGGGATCACAGATTTAAGTCCGTCCAAATGCTTAGCCTAGGGAACCTAAATTTTCAAAAGATTTTTCAAACAAGGATAGAAAATTAGTGGTGTTGGTGGAGATGGGTATCCCATCGATAAGGCATTTTCAGCCATTGATAGATGTGGTAAGGATCGAATTCGGCCCTCACAATGAAAGGATATCACAAAGGAAGCTTCTTGAGGCGGCGATCAATTCACCGAGCTTCTTTTACGAATGGCGACCAAGACTTCAGATTCAGCCCATTAAGTCTACCACAATTGGTTTATAGGTTAGCTCATATGCAAATATGCAATGGTATATTATGAACATCTAATCAAAATTCTATGTCGGATTGGGACATTTATGCATCAACCGTATGGGATTCCCAATATACGCAGAGGAAGAGGAGTTCACCATCCTTTGTCACTCCTGTCCGCTAGCCATTTGGTTCCCACCCACCGTATGTTATATAAAGATACTCGTGGTCTTCTTCTTGAAGGCAAATTAAGTTATGAATGGAAAAAGAAAAAAGGTATCCAGATTTTCTTCCTTGAAGGCTACCCTCTTGAGTGATTCCATCGGCAAGACCTTAAGTGTAAGGAGCAGTTTAACCCTTTCCCCTACCAATTTATATGTGTATCTATCCAGCATGTCTCTTTCTCTCTCTCTATTTCACATCTCCGTGTATCCCTCCCCCCATCTCTGTTACCACTCTACCCTCTGATCGTTGTTCTTATCAAGGAAAGAAATAGAAAAGAAAAGAGAGAATGAAATCCACCCCCAATTCACAAACGTCTTTCCCTATTTTCTTCTGAAGTATTGCACCATCTAAGATTGTCATCCAACTCTCTACGCTTCCTAAAGAACTCCACAAAACTAATCCACCGCTATCATCGTCCAACACTATCAAACACCATCATAAAGAACAAAACAAAGAAAGAAAGAAAGCAAGAAGCCAACAGTTGCAGCCCACTCACGGACATCAATAGGAAGCCCAAGGCAGCCACCTGCCTCCCTCGCTCATAGCGTCACATTTTCCACCGCATCAACATCCCCCAACATGAAGCAGCCTTCATCGAAATCTCTCACATGGTTGCTATGGTGACTCGTTGTCACCGTGTACACGCATCCCTCGATTGCCCCGGCCCTCGCCACTGGTCGTCACTGCCCCGTCGTTGTACCACCGGCACCACCTGCCTCATTTGCACACACCGTCGACCGCGCCACATTGCTCCCCTTTTCCTCATCCCACAACCCTTTGCTTCCTTTTCATTTGAAATAGAAGCCCTAAGCCCCAATCCAAATGTCCTGTGCCCTTATAACCCTCAAGTGAGTTGGGTTGAAGGCCAAATTCCAACAACCAATTAGTTATAAGCCAACAAACATGTTTTCCTATTAAAAAAAACTAAGTAGTCTATAATATCCACACTCATCTAACTTAAAACTTATCAACTTCTGGATCCGACAAGACTATACTAAAACAGACCATCTAGCACATTTGATCCATATCTTGAGCGTTTCTTAGCCGGTTTGGGCAATCTTGGTGTCATTGTGAACCCCTCAATAAGCTCGAACAATCTACGACATCCCCTTATCCAATTAAGAAGCCTAGAAAGCACGATTTTCTAGTCATAGCAAGAGTTAGACACATTTTTGTGGGACGTGTTACCACATTATGGGGTATCTTTGATTGACTAAAGTTGTGAGCCAAAAATATTGTGGAAGTTATTCCTTATAGTGCGCATATGTTTATATGCATGTACTTTCATAACCCGGAAGATCACAGTTGCAGCAGAACGAAGAGCTTCAATGTTCATCAAGAAAGTGCATTGAGCCATCCAACCGTTGGACCAGGTACGTATTGCATTCATGTAGCTGTAAAATGTTAGAATCATGTTTTGGTGCATCTTTCTGCATCTATGGTTTTATGTGCATCGCATTGAGTTCTTGCATTCATGCATGGATTTTTGTGCACGAGATGCGAAAAGTTTTTTGAATTCATAATTTCTCAAAAACACATTTTACAAGTGTATGTACACATAGGATTTTGTTTGGAATTTTTTGAGCAAAGTTTGTTTTTTCACACTAGTAGACAGTGGGGTGCACATTGTGGTGTGCACCTGCTTCCAGTCATCTTGGAGGGTTCCAGGGTGTGGTACTCACCCTGGATACCCATTCTTCTATATGAAAATGGTGCGCACATGGGGTGCGTGCCACCTGGGTATCTCCAAGGACAACTTTGAGTCAAGGTTGCCATATTTGGGGGTTTTCATCTTTTGACAATCCAATTTTTGCCAAAACAAGTCCTTAAGACCCTAGGACTTGTGTTAACTATAAAAGGCCATCTTATACCCTAGGGTTCATGATGTGAGAGCAATTCAAGGGTTCATTCCATGATAAAACTCTTATCCTCATGAAATCCTCGATTCCTTCGTACAACAGATCCATTGATGATTTTGTTCATCATTTCCTTCATAGATTTGAACATCCATGTCATGATTGATTCTTCATGTTGTTCAAATCATTGAAGTGGTAAGCTTCTTTGTTCCGTGCTGGATTTCCTTAAAGCCCTTTCTCATCTTTTTCCAAAGCATCTTTCATATCTTTTGGTAAGAACGTTGTCGGAGAGATACGAAGTGTTGCTCGAGCTTGCCTGTGGGGAGTGTGGAGGAGACACTCATAGTAATTCAAGGCATATCAATCGCACAAAGAAGACACTCATGGACTCGAGTGTGGAGGAGCTTCAGAAGCAGGGAAGGAGATTGACATGAGGTCAACCATCACGGTGGTATAATATGTCGGCCCCAAGCTCGTGGACTCGAGTTGTGGAAGTATCGCACACTTCAAAGGTAACTCTATGGCTTCTGGTTCTAATTCTTTGGTTTATAGTTGACTAATTGTGCATGTCCGAGCAAAGCTCGGCGTATTTTTCCCTGCAGGGTTTCCACCAAAAAAATATTGGCATGTGTTGTTTACTGCTATAGGGTAAAATCTTGTATGAAACAGTTCCTTTAGCCTTGTATGGTTTCTCCCTATAATGATAGGTTGTACTTTGTGTTTGCCTTTGAGTGTTGAATTGAAAGAATATCTATATCGTGGTCCCTTCCATATTAGGGTTGTATCCAGGGTCACTCGAGTTACTTGTGAATCTTTGTGATCTAGTTTTTTGATACCTCCATTGGCCCCCGCACCTCACATGACCTTCTTGCACGTCCTACATCAATTGTTCCCTTTCATACGAGTAGTTGAACACTACATAGATTTACTGAAATTCTTTAAACACTAGACTAGATCAGAAGATCCACAAGTAGCCAAAACAAAGTTTTACTTGGAAATGACAGGTAGAAAAGGATAAAAATTGTACCAATACGATGTACTTAGCATAGAAACCTATTATTGCCAAGGTCCATAAGTACATCGGAGTTGCAAATGTCGAATACAATCTCATTGATGTATATTATTTGATCTCTTAAATGTCTTTTGCAATCATGTGATGACCTGCTCACAAGCTCAAGTATTGTGATCATAAATATTGGTTACATATCTTAATCACGTAATCGGTTTCATTCCAAGAAGCACTCCTCAACCTTCGGCTTTCACTGTTGGATCTAGCATGAGACCATCTAAGGCTTCAAAGGCATTGCAGGAGATTGAGTTTCCCCAAAGTTAAAGTCGGATAGGGGAGAAGTCAGAAAAAAAAAAAGGGAATAAGTCGGGAAAAAACGCTAAAAGTTGTTAATATATATATATATATATATATATATATATATATATATATATATATATATATATATATATATATATATATAGATATTCCAAAAAACTTTAAGGTAGTATACAATGGGATTAAAACGGGATTAATCGGGATTAAAACACAAAAATTCATGATTTTTCAAAAAAACATGACTTTTCAAAAAAATTAGGAAATAATCATGTAGTAAACGTCACAGTAAAAAGTCATGTTTAAAATGCATTTAAAAAAAAACACCTGACTTGGTAACACGAGTCATCCCTAGACCAATTCCACTATTCGATCAAATCCCGACTTCGAAACCTCTGTTGTGTTTTAAATTGTCGGACTATCATGAGGATCTTAGCATTAGTTGATGCCAGAAAGTCATTGTTAATGTACATACAGTCGGGTCGGGTTTACTGTACAGTCGGGTCGGATTGTATAGATATACATGTACATATATTGGGCTTGAGTCCCTCAATGGAATGCATTCTATTCCTCTCCAAACCCTAGCCGTCATCTCCTAACATGGTATCAGAGCTCTAGGGTTTCTCGCGCGACGGCAGCACCTCCGGCCTCTCCTCCACCCCGGCAGCCCCCTCCGCCCCCCCTCCGGCCTCTCCCTTTGCTCCGGCAGCACACCCGACACCTCCCAGCCCCCCCTTTCGGGCTCTTCCTCTACTCCGGCAGCCCACCCGACCCCCTTCCCCCCTTCCTCTGCCCCGACTTCCCACCCGGCACCACCAGCAGCCCCCTCCGCACCACCCGGCAGCCCCCTACGCCCCCCCCTCCGGCCTCCTCCTCTGCTCCCAGCCCCCCCCCCCCCCCCCCCCCCCCCGCCCCCTCCGCACCACCCGCAGCCCCCTCCGCACCACCGGCAGCCCCCTCCGCCCCCCTCCGGCCTCCTCCTTTGCTCCGGCAGCCCACCCGACACCTCCCAGACACCCCGCCCCCCCTTCTTCTGCCCCGGCAGCCCCCTCCGCCCCCCCTCCGGCCTCTCCCTCTGCTCCGGCAGCCCACCCGACACCTCCCAGCCCCCCCTTCCTCCCTTCCTCTGCCCCGGCAGCCCACCCGACCCCCTTCCTCTGCCCCGACAGCTCACCCGCCCCCTCCCCTGCACCCCCGCCAGCTCCTGCACCCCCTGAAGCCCCATCGCCACATCTTCTCCTCTGTACCGAACTGCCCGTCTCCTCTGTACGGACTGCCTCAGACCTTCCTTGTGCCGGTTCGCCCCCGTACTTCAGAGCTATGGCTTCCTCCAGCATCTCTCGGCTCCCATACTGCTTGCACACCGTCGCTGATCGTCGAGTCCCTCCGTCTCCTCGTTTTGATGGTATTCTCGGGCCACGTCCCTCCACCACATCCGTTGACTGTGGCCGTCGTCAGGGTCTCCTCCGCCATGATGGCGAGACTGCTGCTGCTGCTGATCTCCCTACTCCAGCACCGCCTGCCACCACTCCTGCTCCGTCTCGGTCTTACTCCGACCGCCTCCAGCGCTTTGAGGAGTTACTGTTGCGATACCTCGCCTCCACCAGCTCTTCGACAGATCACGGTCTCTCTGCCACTCCGGGTACTTCTGCTCAGTCTCGGTCTTACTCCGACCGCCTCCAGCGCTTTGAGGAATTACTGTTTCGGTACCTCGCCTCTACCAGCTCTTCAACAGCTCACAGTCTCTCTGCCACTCCGGGTACTACTGCTCCATGGATATTCGACTCGGGTGCCTCCTGTCACCTCACCTTTGACTCCACTGTCCTTACTGACTGTTCTCCCACTACCACCCACCAGGAGGTTCGCACTGCGGATGGGACTCTCGTCCCTATTCCGCAATGTGGATCCGTCACTACTACCTCTGACCCTTCTGGTCGCCTGACCCTACCCCATGTCCATCATGCCCCCCGTCTTAACATTAATCTGATCTCTATCAGTTCTCTTTGCGACTCTGGCCTGACTGTCACCTTCACCCCTTCTGTTTGTGTTGTGCAGGATTCGCGAACGGGTCAGAGGATTGGGCTGGGCCGTAGAGCAGGACTTTACCAGCTGGACCATCTCCATGTGTCTTCCGTTCCTGTTGCGTCTGTCATGTCTGTTACCTCCGATGTCGACCTGTGGCATAGAAGGTTAGGTCATATATCGAGTGATCGACTCAAAAGCGTATTCCGTTCGAGCGCTTTGGGTCGAGCGTCCTTCTCCCCTCTCTCTGTTTGTACGGGTTGTAGACTAGCAAAGCATCTAGCTCTTCCATTCTCTGCTAGTGCTTCCCAATCTGATGCGTTATTTGATTTAGTACATTCGGACATTTGGGGTCCTGCACCTGTTGCATCCATTTCGGGTTACATGTACTATGTGTGTTTTATCGATGACTACTCTAGGTGCACCAGGGTTTATCTTATGCGTCATCGGTCTGAAGTCCCCCACATCTTTAGGCGATTCACCACTATGATACACACTCAGTTTGGTCGACGCTGTGGTCGCGGAAAAAGATTCGGGTCGTCTTTATTGCGGATCACACGAGATTACAAATTTTCTTTGATCAGGAGATTGTGGGAGAGATCCTCTGGAGGGTCCCTTTGATCCGCGTCTCCACGTGGTGTTCGTGCGAGAGCTCTGAAGGGGTTGCCCAGGACAGAGGTCTTTACAGGATGAGGGTTTTTGAGAGGCTAAGGAGTTTCCGTCGTTGATTTTGTCCCTTCCGTGCTTCGCGCTTTTCTCGGCTAGGGAGGCTTTGGGCTTCGTTCCTCGGTCTTCGTGTCTTCCTCGATCCTTGCTCGACCTCGGCGTCCTTGATCGTCGGTTCGCGGCGTCGATCGTGTTTTTGGCGTCAGCTTTGGCTTTAGCTTTCGGCTTTTGCGTAGCTTTGGCGTGGCTCTGGCGTTTGCTTTGCTTTGGCGCTTCCGCTTGAACGTAGGCGGGTAGAGACTTGCGATGCTTTAGTTCTTCCGGACTTCGCGTCGTATCGGCTAGAACGTGCGGTGCTTTGCTCGTGACCGTCGTAGTTGCTTGGCTTTGGCACGTGCGTTGCTTTAGCGCGGGCTTTACCGGTGCGTTTGCTTTGGCTTCTTGCGTCGGCTTTGACTTTAGCTTTGACTCGATCTTCTTCTCGAACGACTGGCGTTACTTCTTCAAGGCTTCTTTATTCTTCCGGCTTCCTCGACGGTTGTGGCGTCGGTTTTGGCTTTTCGGCGGGGGTAGCACCGATGCTTGTGCGACGGTTGTAGCGTCGACTTTCGTTGATGAAGACGGCGGGTGTAGCACCGATCTTCGTGTGACGGTTATAGCGTCGGCTTTTGTTGATGAAGACGGCGGGTGTGGCACCGGCTTTAGCACGACGGTTGTAGCGTCGGCTTTTGGTTGACGAAGGCGGCAGGGGTAGCACCGGCTTCAGGCCTTCTTCTCCCAGCTTTCTTCTTCGTGCGAGGGGTCGATGCCTTGATTGAAGACGACGGGTGTTGTCGGCTTCGATCTTCTTCTCCGGCCTTTGCTTATGGCGTCTTCGGAGCTGATGAAGATCGTTGGAGCAATCGGGTGATGACGGCTCCGGGTCTTCTTCTCCACGCTTTCTTCTTCGTGCGAGGAGTCGAAGCTTTGATCTCCGAGTGCAAGGTCTTCACGTTGATGAGGACTTGAAGGGCCAAGGACTCCCGTAGGATATGCTTGCCGTGTCTCGTGAAGCCTTCGGTCTTCGAGCGTTGGAGCTTCTCTTGCGAAGCTCTTTCGTCTTCGGCTTTCGGACCCTTGATGCCTTCCCCGACCCCTTCTATTTATAGGCAAAGGGGGGCAGTTGGGGGAGATATTGCTGAAATCTTTTTGTTTCCTCCAATATCTCCCCTCATAACCATCGAGATATTGTTCCCTTATTTGGGGAAACAAACCCCGATTTCCTCCTTTTTAGTTGGAGTGGTTATGGGCTAGATGTGACTCGATCTTTAAAGATCGAGTTGTTATTCTTGTTGCACTTTTGGATCGGATGGCGACGCAACGTCATCTTGTCCGTTGGATCGAGGGATCGTCGCGGATCTACGGCTACGTAGACGTCCACGCCACCTCCCCCCGCATCGAGGCGGTTTTGATTTCTTTTTCCTTTCTTTTCTTTTTCTTTTCTTTTTCTTTTTCTTTTTCTTTTCTTTTTCTTTTCTTTTTCTTTTAGGGCCGGCCCCACCTCTCCACAAAGAGGGGGCACGGTTTTCTAGAAGGGGGGGCCGGTGGGCCCCCCTCTTTGTGTCCGAGTTGCGGGTCCGGTGGAACCCGTTTGTTTTGGGTCGGGCCATGGCGCGCGAATTGAGTTCGCACGTGGGCCTAGTTCGCACGCGGGCCGTTGTGTGCAGGCCGAGTTTCGCATACGGGCCGTTGTGTGCGGGCCGAGTTTCGCATGCGGGCCGTTGTGTGCGGGCCGAGTTTCGCATGCGGGCCGTTGTGTGCGGGCCCAAGTTTCGCATGCGGGCCGTTGTGTGCGGGCCCAAGTTTCGCATGCGGGCCGTTGTGTGCGGGCCGAGTTTCGCATGCGGGCCGTTGTGTGCGGGCCCAAGTTTCGCATGCGGGCCGTTGTGTGCGGGCCCATTTTTTTGTAAAAAAAATCGGGTTTGACCCAAAGGCCGTCGGGTGCGGGCCTATTTTTTTGTGTAAAAATCGGGTTCGACCCGTGGGCTAATTTCGATGCCCACAAGTGCCCCCTCAAGTTCGAGTGCGCCCGCGGGAAACGCGTAGCGGTTGGACTTGAGTCGCGTATTCGTGGGATTAGGTCTTTAAAAGGACCCCTGTTTTTCATTATTCTTCATTATCAACGATTCCTGACGGCTTGGAGGCGAGAGCTCTGCTAGGGTTTCTTGCTTCGCAACGATGCCGCGGAGGATGAAGATGGTGACGGCATGGGGTTCGCGGAGGAGGGAAGATCGCCGGCCCGTGGAGGGCGGAGGGTTGCCGGCGAGGTGATCCTTCTCCTCCTCCTTCTTCTTCTTCTTCCTCTCCTTCTTCTCCTTCTTCTTCTTCGCATGGTGCGGGAGGGCGCGACGGGCGCTGCCGGGGGCTGCTGTGGCGGCCGGCGCGCGGGTTCGAGGCGCGGGAGGGCGCGAGTCGGAGGGAGCGAGGCGAGGGTGCGGCCGGGGGCTGCTGTGGCGGCCGGCGCACGGGCTGGAGGCGCGGGGTGCGGGTGCAGCACGCGGGGCGCGGGCGCAGCACGCGGGGGCCGGAGGTGTGGGCGCAGCGGGCGGCGCGGGGGCAGCGTGGCAGGGCGCGGGGAGGCCGGAGCGGTCCAGCGCGGGAGCCGGAGCCGGGCGCGGGGGCCGGAGGCGTGGGCGCAGCAGGCGGCGCGGGGGGGGCGGAGCGGTCCAGCGCGGGAGCCGGAGCCGGGCGCGGGGGCCGGAGGCGTGGGCGCAGCAGGCGGCGCGGGGGCCGGCGGCGAGGGCGCAGGGCGGCAGGTCGTGGGGCCGGAGCCGGACGCAGCGGGCGCGGGGCCGGGTCCGCGAGGTGCAGGGCGGCTCGGGGGCCGGAGGCGGCCGGGGCTGCGGGCGCAGCGCGCGGGGCCGGAGCCGGGCTCGGTCGGAGGCGCGGGGGCCGGCGGCGAGGGCGCAGGGCGGCAGGGCGTGGGGCCGGAGCCGGGCGCGGAGGCGGCCGGTGCAACAGCACCCCCCCCCCCTCCCCTCTGCATGTAAAAAAAGAGATAGAGATAGGGGGGGGTCGTGGCCTTTTGCCATGACCCCCCTTTTTCTTGCTTTATTTGCCGAAAGCCCCCCCCGTGTTTTGATAGGAGAGAGAGAGAGAGGGGGTTGCGGTTTTTTTGCCGCGACCCCCCTTTTTCTTGCTTTATTTGCCGAAAGCCCCCCCCCCCGTGTTTTGATAGGAGAGAGAGAGAGAGAGGGGGTTGCGGTTTTTTGCCGCGACCCCCCTCTATTTTCTTTATTCGCGAAGAGCCCCCCCCTGTTATTTTTAACAGGAGAGAGAAGGGGGGGTCGTGGCTTTTTGCCATTACCCCCCTCTGTCTTTCTTTATTTGCTGAAGGCCCCCCAGAGATAAAGGGGGGATAAAGGCGGGGTCGTGGCTTTTTGCCATTACCCCCCTCTGTCTTTCTTTATTTGCTGAAGGCCCCCCCCCCCCTTTTGATTTCTTTGTTTCTGTACTCGGAATCCGTCTGACTAGGGCTTTGTGTTCTTTCCTTTTCAGGTCTCGTCGTTACGAGAGCTTTCCGAGTTCCGGCTGGATTGTTGATGCGGTTTCCCACGGGAGTACGTACCTTCGCTTCCCCTTCGCGCAAGTCTCCCATCACCATGCTTCGAGACAGGAGACCGGGCTGTCAGTGCTTCAGCTTTTGACGCACGAGCGAGTTTGCGAGGATGGTGTGACCGACGGCTCTTGTCGAGTGTTAAAACTTGGCGAGCGCATCCTTACTGACGAAGGGTCTTCCCGACAAATTGTCCGGCCGAGCTTGGGGCTACCGTTTCATCATACTGGAGATGAGTCAGTTCCGGTCCCTGTTGTTGCTTTGAAGATATGCTCCCGTCGTACGCGCTGGGGCGTGGGGATTCAATCACGTGGAGATGTCACCTATCTGGGAGGTTTTCGGGACTGGATGAAAGAGCTGTCCGGCGCGTTGGAGGCAGAGCCAGGGATGGAGCGTTTGGCGAGGTTTGTGGAGCCAGCTTGTTGGGAGTACAGTCGACCGGACGGCATGTACCGGGCTTTGTGTGAGCAGTGGTGCCCTGAAACCAATACGTTTTTGACTGGAGCTGGTGAAATCGGGATCTCCCTTCGTGATGTGCACGTCATCTCTGGGTGTCCCGAAGTTCGGAGCTATTATCAGGAGGAGGTTCCTTCCCTGGAGGTTTTGACGGACCCAGATGAATCTCCTAGCTTCTGCCTTTTGCTTTTTAAGGCGTATGCTATTATAGCGGCGCGCGAGCGGTCAGACCGGGTACTTCACTCGGATTGGGTGGACTTCTGGTTTCGAGGAGAGTATCGTCACGCTCCTCCTTCGAGTCACCCGATGTGGCGATATGCCTCGTCAAAGAAGCCGGCGCCTGGCACCTTCCGGCGACCGATCGAATCTCTGAAGAAAGAGTGGTGCTCCATGGCCGGGGCGCAGCGTCCCTGGGAAGTCTTGGGACTTGAAGAGTGTAGTGATGACTGGCGTGCTGTTTACTGGTCAGCGGGGTTAGTACTCTTTCTCTGCCGCTTTGCTTTACCCTGGGAAGGGGATGTGGTACGCCCTGGGACCTTCCTTGCAGCTGCTCGGATGGTGACTGGAGAGTTCCTTAATCTGGCACCAGCGATCCTCTGCTCGTTGTATGGTGGGCTTAGCGGCACTTACTGGAGTCTATCGAGTGTGGGTAATGCAAGAGGGGAAGTAGGCAGAGCCAGTTCCTTTTGCCCCCTGCATTACCTCTATGGATGGATTGGGCTTCACTTTCCGAAGGGGATCTTCGCGGCGCGTGGACCTTCGACCTCGGTGCCCTTTCTTCCTTGTGTGGGAGGTGTAATGAACGCTTTTTATGCATGGGAGCGTCCGAAGCCTAGTGCCCGAGAGTGTTTACGGCGCATGGGCCCCTCTGACTTCGAATTTGTATCGGAAAATGCACTGGCGCCTTCTACGAAATCCCTGGTGTGTGATGGGGCGGAGATGCCCGATCCTTTGTACTGGAGCATGGTGAGTTGCAGGCCTGGGTATCTTGTTTGGCGCCGTGGGGATGTAGTGGAGGTGGCACGGTACTCTCCCCACCGGTTTGCTCGCCAGCAGGGCTTTCGGCAGGAGTTGCCTGGGACTCCTTTGCGCCTGCGGTTACGTTACACTCCGCAGGAGGCGTACCGCCTCTGGGGAGCACTTTACGATCGTTTTACTGGGTGCACTTTCTCACCGGGGATTAAGTCGGGCGGCAAGGATGCAGCAACTCCTGAGTATCGCCGCTGGGTCAACGGGTCAGTGCTTCCCATCTTGGCTGGCCTTCCATTAGACGTCCTTGCTAGCAGCGAGCGGGCTGACTTTCCTTTTGACTCTTTGGCGGGGTCAGAGGATCGCCGTCTCTGGTCCGAGGAGCGATGGTCAGAGAAATCTTGTGGCCGTCGAGAAAGTACTTCCCAGGCTTCACTTTCTGTGCAAGAAGTTGAGATGGCTCCGTCCTCCAAGGTTCAGGGCCTTCCTGAGACTCAGGCTTCTTGGAGTGGGGGTGCTTTTCCCAAGAGGAGAAAGTTGGACCTCTTGTGTGAGGCAGCTTTGACTGGTGCTGGCGAGGCAGGGCCAGCTCGAGACGGAGAGCCAGGGCTTTTTGTTGATGGGGTCATCCCTCCTTCTGGGGTATCTTCATCGGACGCTGCAGGTATATCTTGTTTTTAGTTTCTCATGAATTTCTGTGCTTGTATTCTTACTTCGTTGGCTGAGTTATCCAGCTCTCATTTTGGCAGGGTCTGCCGGACCAGACTGTGAGTCTGCCCCGAAGGGGGTTGGGCAGGAGCGCTCTCCCATCAGAGCAACGTTAATTGAAGGTGGCGGGCTGGATGTTCCCTGGGATAACTTGGAGCTTTTAGGAGCGTGTGGAGCAGACTTTACCGGCAGTGCTGTCAACCTGGATGATATTGACGTGGAGCAGTTGGGTTTTGGGGAGGAGGATGAGATCTCCAGTGTGGGGAGAGAACAGACTCCTCCAGCTAGGTCCGGTACTCCGGCAGAGGCTACTCCCGCAGTCGTTTTGTCGGAAGGTTTGCCTGTGCCTCCTCCTTCGGCTCCGGTGGTTCCGCTGACTGTTATCACAGCGATGGTTCAGGAGGTGGCTCCTACTCTTGAGCCTTCAGGGCTGGAACCCACTTTGCCTGTGCACTCAGAGGCTGTCAGGGGGAAGTGCAGTTCTCGAGACCTTCTTTCTGTGCTTCTTTTGGAGAGCTGTCGGAAGTATATCCAGACGACGCTCGCACCCTTCCAGGAAGAGGGCTTTGCCGCTTTGAGCAGCTGGTGGGTCCTCGAGGGGCCTGAGTTTTGCAAGAGTCTGGCGGCCTTCCAAGTAGATGGCTCTTTGTTTGAGACACAGATGCGTGTTCTCTTGGCGGATAGTGAAGCTCATTGCTTGAAACGGGCTTTGATGGAAGATGACCTCCCCCTGATACTGGCAAAGGCCGAGGACGAGGAGCGTCGACTGGAGGCGCAGCATGCACTTGCTGCTGCGAGCCTTGTTCGGGCGCAGAAGAAGCTAGAGGCTGCTCGCGCATCTTTCGAGAAAGCTGAGACGATCGAGAAGTCTTCTGGAGCAGACTTGGCAAAGCAGCGTATCGAGCTGGCGGTGCATCGGGAGCGGGTAGCTTCTCGGTCTTCAGAGTTGGAGCGCATGGAGGTTACTGACGGCGAGCTGCTCCAACGTCTCAAAGGATTTGATTCGCTTTACTAGCATGTCGCATTTCCTTTTCTTTCTTGTCATTTCTACTGAACAGACTTGTAGTTCTGTTTTTCTTTATCCGGTGATAACTTAATATCATGCATCTATTTTTTTTTTTTTTTTTTTTTTTTGGACTTGTATTCTAGAATGGCAGAGCTTGGTTGTGTTTTTCTTTTGTTTGGACTAAACCTTTACAGGCTGCCTACGTACCCTACTGAGAGGGATCAAGTCACACGTAGTTCCTTTTTTTTTTTTTTTTTTGCAAGGGGTGTCGCCTTGCTTTTAGGCATAGTACCTTTTGAGGTACTTGCCGTTGATAGGGCCGAGCGTAAGCCCTTCTGGCGTGGTGAGAAGATATGCGCCGTTGGAGTAGACCTCTTTGACAACGTGCGGTCCATCCCACTTGGCGTCGAACTTCTTTCCTCCTCGATGCGAAAGGATGATGGGGCGTTTGACTGCAAGCACCAACTCTCCTTCTTGGAAGGATCGAGGGCGAATCTTTTTGTTGAAGGCTCGGGTTAGCCTGGCTTGGTAGCATTCCAGGCGTTGCTGGGCTTCGAGGCGCTTTTCATCTAGGGCTTCTAATTCCGCTAGGCGAAGTTGAGTGTTGTTGCCGTTGACGAGGCCTTCCTGGATGGCTATCCTGAGTGACGGGATCTGGAGTTCAAGTGGGAGGACAGCTTCTACTCCGTATACCAGCGAGTATGGAGTCGCCTGTGTTGGTGTGCGAAAGGAGGTGCGATATGCCCACAGTGCTTCACCCATGCGTTCATGCCAGTCTTTCTTCGACTTTGAGACGACTTTCTCCAAAAGTTTGCAGAGTGTTTTGTTGAAAGCTTCAGCTAGGCCATTGGCAGAGGCGTTGTACATGGTTGAACACCTTTGCTTGATGTCGAACTTGGCGCAAAATTGGCTGACAGCGGAGTTCTTGAATTGCTTCCCGTTGTCTGTAACGATATAGCGAGGGATGCCGTATCGGAAGATGATGTCGTTTTGGATGAAGTTGATGACAGAGTGCCTGGTGACTTCTCGCAATGGTACTGCCTCAGCCCACTTGGAGAAGTAATCTGTTGCTGCCAGGATATAAAGATGCTGCTTGGATGACTTGGGTAGCGGACCGACAATATCGAGTCCCCATCCATCGAAGGGCCATGATGCGATGGTTGGATGCAAAGGTTCCGGAGGCTGACGGATGTAGTCGCCATGCAGCTGGCAAGTGTAGCATCTTTTTGCAAACCCGAGGGAGTCCTTGATCATAGTGGGCCAGTAGTACCCCATCCGCCTGATGCGGAAGTGCAGCTTTGGCCCGGACTGATGTGAGCCACAGATCCCGGCATGGACTTCTAGTGCTGTTTCCGCTTCTTCTTTCGCAAGACACCTCAGGAGCGCACCATCGTAGCTTCGACGGTACAACTCGTTGTTGAAGTGGAAGAATTTCAGAGATCGCCGGCGAATGTCGACCTTACGCTTTGGGTCTTCAGGAAGCTTTCCGTGGACAAGAAAGTCTATGAATGGCTGTCTCCAGTCTAGCTCGTCGGTCACGAAAACGTGTACTGCGTTGACTTGGTCTGGGATCCCCATAGGGAGGTCCTCTTCGGTGATTACCATCCTCTTACAGATAGGGATGATGAGTTGGCTTTTTTCTGGGAACGGAAGTGTAGCCGCTAAATTTGCAAGCGCATCAGCCTGCTGATTGAGGTTTCTGGGGACATGCTGGATTGAAGCATCTTTGAGTGTACCAAGGAGCTTCAGGGCTCGTATGTGCAATGGCACGAGATCTTCTTTGTTGACCTCGTATGCCCCCAATATTTGTTGGATGACGAGTTGAGAGTCGCCGAAAATTGTAAGCCCTTGAAGTTTCATGTCATTGGCGAGTTCGAGGCCAATGATCAGAGCTTGATATTCCGCCCTGTTGTTGGAGCATGGCTCTGATAGTAGAAACGAGAAGGGAAGTACTTCGTCGTTTGGTGTGACGAATATAACTCCCGCTCCTGCTACATCTTGCCTGGCCGCACCGTCGAAGAACATTTTCCAAGAAGGGGCGATGTCGATGCAGAATACTTCTTCGTCTGGGAGGTCTTCCGATAGTTCCCACTCTGCTGGAAGGGGGTATTCTGCTAGGAAGTCTGCGAGAGCTTGACCCTTGACCGCTTTACGAGGGACAAAAGTGATGTCAAACTCAAGGAGGAGCAAAGCCCACTTGGCTAGACATCCGGAGAGCACTGGTCTCGACATGATGTATTTGAGTGGGTCGGCTTTTGAGATGAGCCTAATGGCGTGAGCTAACATATAGTGTCGCAGCTTTTTTGTAGCGAAGATGAGTGCCAGACAGACCTTCTCAATCGGGGAGTAGTTTAGCTCCGCGCCGATGAGAGTACGGCTCAAATAGTAGCATGCTGTTTCCTTGCCGAGCTCGTTGTCTTGAGCCAGGAGTGCCCCCAAGGACTGTTCCTGGGCGCTGATGTAAAGGACCAATGGTTTTCCTTGAACTGGTGCTGTCAGAACCGGGGGTTTGAGTAAGTAATCCCTGATGTTTTGGAGGGCTTCCTGACAAGCTTCATCCCACTTGAATGCTGCTCCTTTCTTCATGAGGCGACTGAAGGGCCTGCATTTTCCAGCTAAGTTGGCGATGAACCTTCTGATATATGCTAGATGGCCCTGGAGACCTCGGAGGTCTCGCACGGTTTTTGGGATTGGCATATTGAGGATAGCATCTATTTTGGATTGATCTATCTCGATGCCTCGATGGCGCACGATAAAGCCGAGGAACTTTCCCGAGGAGACCCCAAATGCGCATTTAAGCGGGTTCATGCGGAGTTGGTACCTTCGAAGTCGCTTGAAGATTAGCTCGAGGTCTTGAAGATGTGTGGACTTTTGTCTTGATTTTACCACGAGGTCATCGACGTAGCATTCTACATTCTGGTGAAGGATATCGTCAAAAATTTTTTGCATGCCTCGTTGGTAAGTGGCTCCTGCGTTCTTCAAGCCGAAAGGCATGACTTTGTAGCAGTAGATCCCTTTTGGCGTGCGGAATGCCGTAAGCTCTTCGTCTTTGGGCGCCATCCGGATCTGGTTGTAGCCTGAGGATCCATCCATGAAGGTTAGTGTTTCATGGCCTGTTGTTGCATCCACCATTAGTTCTGTGATTGGCAGTGGGAAGTCATCTTTGGGGCATGCATTGTTTAAGTCCCTGAAGTCCACGCATACTCTGATCTGGCCGTTCTTCTTCTTGACTGGGACCACGCTGGAGATCCACGTTGGATACTTAACTTCTCGGATAAAGCCGGCTTCAATGAGCTTGTTGACTTCGCCCTCTATTTGCGGTACCAGTTCCGGTCGGTAACGTCTTTGTCCTTGCTTGATGGCGCTAGCTCCGTGTTTGACAGCAAGCTGGTGTACTGCGATCTTGGGGTCAAGTCCCGGCATTTCCTTGTAGGACCATGCGAAGACATCTCTGTATTCTTGGAGTAGTTTGATGTACGCGGCTTCCTCTTCGGGAGTCAGGAGTGCACTTACGAATGTAGGCCGAGGATCCTCTTGTGTCCCCAAGTTGATTTCTTTCAGATCGTCGACGGTAGATTGCCCCCCTTCTTCGAGGACTGGCGGTGCACTAGGCAACTCGTCGTCCGAAGTAGAAGTGTTGTCGAACGAGGAGTCGGCAATTGTGATATGATTAAGAGAGACCAGAATAATATTGGGAACATCGGCAGTTTGAAAGAATGTGGGTGGGTGGTTGGGAATGATTTTTCTCACCTCAGTGGGTGGCTTTCCCAAGCGGTCGAATACTGACCTTCGCTTTGCTTGTCTGATTGGCCCAAGTCTTTTGAATACTGATATGGGATTTTGACTTGCCTGGTTCTTGACGCTCTTTTTCTGCTTTTGAGGTACGGTCCGACGCCGAGCTCGATATCGCCTTCTTTTGGCGTCCTTTGTACCGGGATGAATATTGGTAGAGCGTGCATCAGAAGCTGACGATCCCTCTTCCGCTTCATTCACCAACTTCACCTCAATGTAGTTAGAGGTGAAGGTCTTCTCTCCTGTTATCTTGATGACCACCGGGGTTTGACGAGAGCCGATGCCTCGCCGATTTGGTGGGATCTGCTCGCCACCCTGGAGTAAATAGGCTTGAGTCTTAGTCATCCCGTGTGGTATTGGAGCTGGCAGGAGCGTACTCATATGTGTAGCACTGCCTTCGTCGTAACCAGCTTTGAACAGCAGCTTGGCGGCATTTTGCCCCCAGCTTCCTTTTGGCTTGAATGTGGGTTGGCTGGATTCGAAGGGATTGATGGGTTTTGGTGAACTTGAAGCTTGCCCCAGGCTGGGTAGTGGCAGTGTCATCTCTTGCAGAGTGATGACATTAGCTTCCGATAGCGGCCGGACCATCCCTTTCGGCGAGGCAAAAGGTGGTGGTTCATCTTTGCGAAGCCACTGAGGTGTGAGGCGTAAGACTGTCGTAGCTTGGGCAGGTAATGGAGTGTGCTTCATGGATCTTGGCTTGGAGCTGATACGCATTCTTCGTCTCGGCGCTAGCACTTCTTTGACTTCGTGTATCGCCTTAGATGGTGGTACTGGATTTGGAGTTGGCAGAGCTTTGTCCTGTTCCATCCCTTTAGCTTTCTGAGTTTGAGGAGCTTTAGCTGGAAGGACTTCTGCGACAAGGTCTCTTGCTTGGTAAAATTTGGCATCGGCGAGGTGCGCTTCCGCCTCATTGAATGGCTTGTCGTCTGCAACAATGCACTTTTCCAGACCTTCCTCGTGGTACTTGAGGCATTGGTGCCAGGTAGACACTACGACTCCGTTTTCGTGCAGCCACGGTCTTCCCAGCAAAAGGTGGTATGATGTTTGACAGTCAATGACGTGGAAAAGAACCGTCGTGTCAAGCTGACTGATAGAGAGTTTTAGACGAATGATTCCTATGGTGGACTGTCCTCCTTGGTTGAACCCTTGAATGACCAGCTGGCTTTGCGAGAGCTGGTTGGTGGTGATGCCGAGCTGGCGCATTGTTTGGATAGGCATGATGTTGACGGCGGAGCCACAGTCCAACAGGATTCGATTTACCGGCTTCTCGTTGATGTATCCCGAGACATAGACAGGTCGATTGTGCAGTCGTGCTCCGAGCTGCAGATCTTCGTCCGAGAAGGTTATTGCTGCGTTACATGAGACAATAGTTTTGTCCTTCTCGGTGTTTTTCTTCTTGTAGCTGTCTGGGTCTGTCAAAGCCTCGGCCATTGCTAGGCGAGCTTTCTCTGGGAGGTGTAGTGCTTCTATAAGTGGCAAGTGCATGATTGCCTCATCGTAAGCAGCAGTACTGTCTTTGTCGGAATCGTCCTCCTCGTTGTCGATGTTGCTTTCTTTGGAAGGTTTGATCCTATCTTCTTCTTCTGGCGCTATGTGAATCTCAACCATGCAACAGGAGGCTTCATGCTGCTGATTAGCTGGGAGAAAGTAATCGGGGAAGAACTCTTGCAATGTTGTCGGTTCTGGAGGGTTTTGCAGGAGGAGATCATCAGGATCTGCTGGCGGTACTTTGAATGCCTTCCTTCCTGGAGCTTTGCTTTTCTTTTTGTAAGTTCTTCGTTCCGGAAGCTTTCTTGTTACCCGATCGAACTTGTGACTTCTTGGCGTCCATGGCCTTCGTCTGCGAGGCAACATGACCCAGGCATCTTCATCAGTGGATTCTTCGTTACCAAGGTGAAGGTCTGGAATGGCAGCTGTAGGTTCTTCATGGGTCGGGGAGACCTGCTCCTCTGGGGACCTTGGTGGTTCACCTTCTGACTCCCAGCCGGTGGGCTTGATTTCTTCTATTGAGACAGATGGAGGGTTGGAATAGAGGACGTAGTAATCGAATTTACCTGAGGGCTGGCCTAACAGACCGACCTCCGGGTCTCCTTGCTCGTACCTTGTCTGGAGATTTGTCGGTTCTCCATGATTCGGGGAGCCTTGCTCCTCTGGGGATCTTGGTGGTTCGCCTTCTGACTCCCAGCCGGTGGGCTTGATTTCTTCCATCGAGACAGACGAAGGTCTGGAATAGAGGACGTAGTAGTCGAATTTACCTGAGGGCTGGCCTAACAGACCGACCTCCGGGTCTCCTTCCTCGTACCTCGTCTGGAGATTCCGTTGGGACATAGCTTTGTTTGAGAGAGACATTGATGTAGACGTCGGTTGCCCCCAGGGCAATGACGTTTCTTCCTCAGCGAGCTTAGGAGCGTACTGCTGTCGTCTTGAGACTTTCCGTCGTGGAGCTGACTTTGCAATTGGCCTTTGGCGATTGATGCGCAACTTGGGCCTTCTCTGGTGAGTAGCAACGAGTACTGGTTGAAACGAACCGAAGGTGATGGACGTCATGTTTGCCGTTGCAACATCGCTGGAGTCGATCTCGATTTTTCCTTGCTTTGCGAGTGCCATGATCTTTTCTTTGAAGACGAAACACTTCTCAATAGGATGGCTAACCAGCCGATGGTATTTGCAGAAGAGCGGATCGTTGACCCGATGCATCTGTTCGGGCCTTTTTGAAGGAGGAAGCTCGATCATCTTTTCTTGTAGCAGTTGATCGAACATGGAGGAGACTTCCGAGTCTGGAAAGGGATACTCTTTGGCCTCGAGTTCTTCTAGAGTCATCTTTGACTGTCTTTGAGATGGAGGCGGTGGTATGGCAGCTCCCTTTTCTTGATCCGGCTTACCGCTGATTTTGAGTGGCTTGGAGGCCGAGGTGATGTCGGCGACGTTAACTTGCTTTGATTTGGGTGCCGGCGGTTTGTCTTTCTTTTCCACCTTCAGGAAGTCTTTGGTCTTCGAGTCCCCGCGATTTGCTAAGCTGAGCTCCATGTCGTGGGCTCGAGTTGCGAGTTCTTCGAAGGACCGAGGCTTGATCCCCTTGAGGATGTAGAGTAAGCCCCAGTGCATGCCTTGGGTGCACATCTCGATAGCCGAGTCTTCCGACAAACGGTCTCGTGAATTCAGGGCGAGATTCCTCCATCGATCGATGTAGTCGATTACTGATTCGTCCTTTCTTTGCTTGATGGCAGTAAGCTCGGTCATGCTAACGATGCGCCGAGTGCTGTAGAAGCGGTTAAGGAATTCTCTTTCCATCTGATCCCAGCTGTCAATGGATCCTGGAGGAAGGTCAACATACCAGTCAAAAGCATTACCTTTGAGGGTGCGAACGAACTGCTTCACCATCTCGTCGCCGTATGTGCCGGCGTTGTTGCAAGTCTCGACGAAGTGGGCAATGTGTTGCCTTGGGTTCCCCTTTCCGTCGAAGTGTTGAAACTTTGGTGGCTGGAACCCGGTAGGGAAGCGCAGTTGCTGGATCCTTGTAGTGTAAGGCTTTGAATATGCGGCCGTGATCGGAGGTAGACTCCCGCCGTGGGAACGCATCATGTCAGCCACTAGTGCTTGTACTTGCTGGGCATTCATCGTTGCTGCCACTGAAGGTTGCGCGGCCACCGAAATCGGCACGGGAGCCGAGGAAAGTGCAGGAGCAGTCGCTAGTGTTGCCGGACCAACTTCTGCAAGAGTAGGAGTTGGAGATGGGGCTGAAGCAGCTACTGGAGAAGCAGGAGGTTGACCTAATGTTGCAACATCCCTGGCGCTCAGTCTTTGAAGCAAGGTGTTGATGTGACGATCTTTCTCTTCCATTAGTCGGGTGAGCTGAGCCATGTGTTCACCCATTTGCATGACTTGGAGCTGGAGAGCGGAAGGAGGATGATGCCGCAGGACATCTCGATGTTGTACTCCTGTACCCTCGCCATCGTCGTCGGAGACGTAGTTACGCTGACTTGCTTCTGCTTGATGACGGATGTTTGCCCCCGGCAAAGGAGGTGCAAAGTCCGCTGGAGAACCCGAACGGGTTCGGGGTTGGGGCTGGTCCTCCCCAAACTTCTGGACAGATGTTCCAGGATTGAGGCTTGTTTCTTCATGCACCAAGGCCTCATTGGTGATTTGGCGAGCACCTTCAGCAGCAGTTTCTGGCGTGAAGAAGTCCGCAAGAGTTTGAGTACGCCGAGTGTAAACGCGTACTACCGGGGGAATGTCATCCACCGGGTTTTCTGGATCGCCTTGTTGGAGTAGTGGAGACTCGGCGATAGGTGAGAGACTTGTTGGAGCAAACGTATCATCGTTTGTTCCGGCCATGGCGAACTTGAAGCAACTCCTTCAAACGTACGGATGAAAGGAGAGGATGTCCCACCGGGCGTGCCAGAAATCTGTGGTCGCGGAAAAAGATTCGGGTCGTCTTTATTGCGGATCACACGAGATTACAAATTTTCTTTGATCAGGAGATTGTGGGAGAGATCCTCTGGAGGGTCCCTTTGATCCGCGTCTCCACGTGGTGTTCGTGCGAGAGCTCTGAAGGGGTTGCCCAGGACAGAGGTCTTTACAGGATGAGGGTTTTTGAGAGGCTAAGGAGTTTCCGCCGTTGATTTTGTCCCTTCCGTGCTTCGCGCTTTTCTCGGCTAGGGAGGCTTTGGGCTTCGTTCCTCGGTCTTCGTGTCTTCCTCGATCCTTGCTCGACCTCGGCGTCCTTGATCGTCGGTTCGCGGCGTCGATCGTGTTTTTGGCGTCAGCTTTGGCTTTAGCTTTCGGCTTTTGCGTAGCTTTGGCGTGGCTCTGGCGTTTGCTTTGCTTTGGCGCTTGCGCTTGAACGTAGGCGGGTAGAGACTTGCGATGCTTTAGTTCTTCCGGACTTCGCGTCGTATCGGCTAGAACGTGCGGTGCTTTGCTCGTGACCGTCGTAGTTGCTTGGCTTTGGCACGTGCGTTGCTTTAGCGCGGGCTTTACCGGTGCGTTTGCTTTGGCTTCTTGCGTCGGCTTTGACTTTAGCTTTGACTCGATCTTCTTCTCGAACGACTGGCGTTACTTCTTCAAGGCTTCTTTATTCTTCCGGCTTCCTCGACGGTTGTGGCGTCGGTTTTGGCTTTTCGGCGGGGGTAGCACCGATGCTTGTGCGACGGTTGTAGCGTCGACTTTCGTTGATGAAGACGGCGGGTGTAGCACCGATCTTCGTGTGACGGTTGTAGCGTCGGCTTTTGTTGATGAAGACGGCGGGTGTGGCACCGGCTTTAGCACGACGGTTGTAGCGTCGGCTTTTGGTTGACGAAGGCGGCAGGGGTAGCACCGGCTTCAGGCCTTCTTCTCCCAGCTTTCTTCTTCGTGTGAGGGGTCGATGCCTTGATTGAAGACGACGGGTGTTGTCGGCTTCGATCTTCTTCTCCGGCCTTTGCTTATGGCGTCTTCGGAGCTGATGAAGATCGTTGGAGCAATCGGGTGATGACGGCTCCGGGTCTTCTTCTCCACGCTTTCTTCTTCGTGCGAGGAGTCGAAGCTTTGATCTCCGAGTGCAAGGTCTTCACGTTGATGAGGACTTGAAGGGCCAAGGACTCCCGTAGGATATGCTTGCCGTGCCTCGTGAAGCCTTCGGTCTTCGAGCGTTGGAGCTTCTCTTGCGAAGCTCTTTCGTCTTCGGCTTTCGGACCCTTGATGCCTTCCCCGACCCCTTCTATTTATAGGCAAAGGGGGGCGGTTGGGGGAGATATTGCTGAAATCTTTTTGTTTCCTCCAATATCTCCCCTCATAACCATCGAGATATTGTTCCCTTATTTGGGGAAACAAACCCCGATTTCCTCCTTTTTAGTTGGAGTGGTTATGGGCTAGATGTGACTCGATCTTTAAAGATCGAGTTGTTATTCTTGTTGCACTTTTGGATCGGATGGCGACGCAACGTCATCTTGTCCGTTGGATCGAGGGATCGTCGCGGATCTACGGCTACGTAGACGTCCACGCCACCTCCCCCCGCATCGAGGCGGTTTTGATTTCTTTTTCCTTTCTTTTCTTTTTCTTTTCTTTTTCTTTTTATTTTTCTTTTCTTTTTCTTTTCTTTTTCTTTTAGGGCCGGCCCCACCTCTCCACAAAGAGGGGGGCACGGTTTTCTAGAAGGGGGGGCCGGTGGGCCCCCCTCTTTGTGTCCGAGTTGCGGGTCCGGTGGAACCCGTTTGTTTTGGGTCGGGCCATGGCGCGCGAATTGAGTTCGCACGTGGGCCTAGTTCGCACGCGGACCGTTGTGTGCAGGCCGAGTTTCGCATACGGGCCGTTGTGTGCGGGCCGAGTTTCGCATGCGGGCCGTTGTGTGCGGGCCGAGTTTCGCATGCGGGCCGTTGTGTGCGGGCCCAAGTTTCGCATGCGGGCCGTTGTGTGCGGGCCCAAGTTTCGCATGCGGGCCGTTGTGTGCGGGCCGAGTTTCGCATGCGGGCCGTTGTGTGCGGGCCGAGTTTCGCATGCGGGTCGTTGTGTGCGGGCCCAAGTTTCGCATGCGGGCCGTTGTGTGCGAGCCCATTTTTTTGTAAAAAAAATCGGGTTTGACCCAAAGGCCGTCGGGTGCGGGCCTATTTTTTTGTGTAAAAATCGGGTTCGACCCGTGGGCTAATTTCGATGCCCACAGACGCATTAAGACCTTTCGGTCTGATTGTGCCAAGGAGTATCTCTCCTCTGAGATGCGTGAGATTCTTCAGTCTCACGGCACTCTTCACCAGCAGTCCTGTCCCCACACCCATGAGCAGAACGGCGTTGCCGAACGCAAGCATCGTCATGTCCTTAAGACCGCACGAGCCTTGCTCCTCTCTGCGTCTGTTCCTCACTCTTACTGGGCTGAAGCTGTCATGACGGCTGTCCACCTCATCAATATCACTCCGTCATCTGCTCTGTCCGGTGCCACCCCTCACGAGCGCCTTCACTCCAGCCCACCTGACTACTCTCTTCTTCGCACGTTTAGCTACACGTGCTTCGTTCTTCTTCCTCCCCATGAGCGCACCAAACTTTCTGTGAGGTCTGTTAGGTGTGTTCACTTGGGGCTCAGTCGTGAGCACAAGGGGTATCGCTGCTATGATCCCTTAGCTCGGCGGATCCGTGTCTCCCGTCACGTCTCCTTTGTTGAGGATGTCCCGTATTTTGCACCTGAGTCTCGGGATCTTTCCTTGCCTCCTGCGTCATCCTCCTCGCCCTCCTCACATCTCCACATCCCTGTTCTACCCCCGGTTTTTGTCGCCCCATCCACGCCTACTCCACCACCACCACCACCACCACCTCCTCCTCAGTCTCCATCGCCACCTCCACCACCACCACCACCTCCTCAGTCTCCCTCGCCACCTCCATCACCACCCATTACTCGTGTCTATGTACGTCAGTCTGCAGCTCCTCCTCCAGAGTCGGTTCACACTGGTACTCCCTCGCCTGCTACTGTTGCCCCCTCCTCCCCGGTCGTGGATCCTGCTCCTGTTCGGCGCTACCCAGCACGCGAACATCACCCTCCTGACAGATATGACTACTCTCCTGACAGGTTTGGCTACTCTGCTTTTCCTTCTGACTCTCCTGACTCTTCTGGCTACTCTGCCAGTGTCTCCTATTCACCATCCTTTCAGACCTTTCTTACTGCTATACACACCCATCGGGAGCCCCAATCGTACCGTGAAGCAGCGTTACATCCAGAGTGGCGGCAGGCCATGTCAGTTGAGCTTGAGGCTTTTCAGCGGACCCAGACCTGGGAGTTGGTGCCTTGTCCCTACGGGGTGGTGCCTGTTAGCTGCAAGTGGATATTCAAGGTCAAGACTCGACCTGACGGATCCATTGAGCGGCACAAGACTCGCCTCGTTGCTCGCGGCTTCTCCCAGGAGTATGGGATTGACTACGAGGAGACGTTTGCTCCAGTTGCTCGGATGACTAATGTGCGCACCCTCTTAGCTGTGGCAGCTGCTCGAGGGTGGCCTCTCCATCAGATGGATGTCACCAATGCGTTTCTCCACGGTGATCTCTCCGAGGAAGTCTACATGGCTCCTCCTCCGGGCACTTCAGTTCCTCCAGGGCAAGTGTGTCGGTTGCGCCGAGCCATCTATGGGCTCAAGCAGGCCCCTCGTGCCTGGTTTGAGCGATTTCGCAGTGCAGTTCTGGCCGCTGGTTTTGTTGAGCGTCACTCCGACTATACCTTGTTCACTCGCTCCTCCAGTCAGGGCATTGCAGTTCTTCTCCTCTATGTGGATGATATGATCATCACTGGGGATGACAGTGCCACCATCGCCTCTCTCCAGCGGCACCTCCAGAGTCAGTTTGAGATGAAAGATCTGGGATCTCTTCGCTACTTTTTGGGCCTTGAGATTGCCCGGTCAGCTCGTGGTCTGTTGGTCTCCCAGCAGAAGTACATCTCCGACATCCTTGCTGATGCTGCTCTTACTGACACGCGCACTGCTGATACACCCATGGAGCTCAATTTGAAGCTTTTCGCTACAGACGGTGAGCCGCTCCAGGATATCTCCCGCTACCAGAGGCTGGTTGGGATGCTCGTCTATCTCACCATGACCCGGCCAGACATTGCCCATGCTGTTGGCATTGTCAGTCAGTTTGTTCAGGCTCCACGGTCGGTACACTATGCAGCTGTTCTTCAGATTATCCGCTACCTCTGGGACACCATCACTCGTTCACTACTGTTTCCCTCCACCTCTCCGTTGGTGCTGCATGCCTACTCCGATGCAGATTGGGCAGGAGATGCAGCCACTCGTCGATCGACTACAGGTTACTGTGTGTTTCTGGGTGATTCACTGATTTCGTGGCGCAGCAAGAAGCAGGAGTCTGTTGCACACTCCAGCACCGAAGCCGAACACAGGGCTATGGCTTCCATCACCGCCGAAATTGTCTGGCTTCGCCGCCTTCTGCTCGACTTGGGAGTGGTGATATCCGAGCCCACCCCACTCTTCTGTGACAACCGGAGTGCTATTCAGATTGCTAGCAACCCGGTCTTCCATGAGCGAACAAAGCATATTGAAGTTGATTGTCATTATGTTCGCCAGGCGTTTATCGATCACACCATCTCCCTGCCTTTCATTTCCTCATCGGAGCAGACTGCTGATTTTCTGACGAAGCCCATGACGATTGCTCGCTTCCGACATTTTCTAGGCAAACTCTCGGTTCATGATCCACCGTGAGTTTGAGGGGGAGTGTTAATGTACATACAGTCGGGTCGGGTTTACTGTACAGTCGGGTCGGATTGTATAGATATACATGTACATATATTGGGCTTGAGTCCCTCAATGGAATGCATTCTATTCCTCTCCAAACCCTAGCCGTCATCTCCTAACAGTCATCAATTTCAAGAATCATATAATCACATACAACGCACGGACGGTTGTGATGCCGCTCGAGCACAATGGGATTAAAACGGGATTAATCGGGATTAAAACACAAAAAATCATGATTTTTCAAAAAAACATGACTTTTCAAAAAAATTAGGAAATAATCATGTAGTAAACATCACAGTAAAAAGTCATGTTTAAAATGCATTTAAAAAAAAACACCTGACTTGGTAACACGAGTCATCCCTAGACCAATTCCACTATTCGATCAAATCCCGACTTCGAAACCTCTGTTTTGTTTTAAATTGTCGGACTATCATGAGGACCTTAGCATTAGTTGATGCCAGAAAGTCATCAATTTCAAGAATCATATAATCACATGCAACGCACGGACGGTTGTGATGCCGCTCGAACGAATCGCACATCAAACACCAAATCCAGCTCCCCATCGTTTCAGAGAGAGAAAGGACAGGAGGAGGAAGAAGGAGGAATTGTTTAATTATAAAAAATAAAGAGAGGGAGTAATGGGGAGGCTGCTGGTGGCACCAAAGGCCTCCATTTTATAATAGTATAGAATAGTGCTTTGGAGCAGATTTTTTAGGTGAAAGGGAATCTATTATCAGATCTTTGATTGGTTTCCAAAGATGCATCTTCAAAATCCACGATTTGTTGAAAGTATATATTCCATTAAATATCCATTTAAACTACTTTGTCAAGCTCGGAGCCTCTTGACAACAATTCTTCTTTGGTTCAATTCCAAGAGTGTCATATAAAGCTCTCCTTTCTAGATGTCCAAGACACTCTCTTGGCCGCATTAAAGCATAGTCGTCAAGGAACTACCGAACTAGCACTATCCACCATGACCCAAACAAGGATAGGATCAGCCCATTTGTTTTCACCAGCTCCAATGAGGCAGCTTGAGACTTGTACTACCAGTCTACAATTTTGAATTCAATTTAGAGCATTGTCTTCACTTAGACTCCTTTTTCGCTGAAATTAAAGTTAAGGTTCTGCATCAACTTTATTTCCACCGTGACCCAATCAAGTATAGGACAATGCCCATTTGTTTCCACCAGCTCCGATGAGACATCTTGAGCCTTGTATTACCATATGGAATTCAATTTAGAGCATTGTCTTCACTTGAACTCCTTTTCCTTACTTCAGAGTTCAGACTCACCCTAATTCCCCCCCTAAAAAGCTCCATTCAAGCTAAATTCCCATCTTTATGCTAATAACCATTATCCTAACTAACTAGAGCCCATTTTGCAAGATTTCCCATCTTCCATTCTCATTTTTCACGTGGTGCACAATTGTGAAGGCTAGTTGTAATGCACTAATGCATAATCGATTACACATCATTACCCAATTCATATGTAGCATGTAGTCTTCCTGCTCACATATCAAATTTGTCCTCTTATAAGGAGCTCCATACAAGGCTAGTTGTAATGCATAATCGATTACACATCATTACCCATCCATCAGTAGCATGTAGTCTTCCTGCTCACATATCAAATTTGTCCTCTTTTAAGGAGCTCCATGTTGTATGGAGCCAAAAGACAGGGCCCACTTCATTTCAACGTCATGAGTTACACCAGTGTCGCTATAATTTGCTCATAGTGGCCTCTGTCTCCCCCTTGCACAACCAGAGACTTTGCCTATGGGGGGTTTTCACTGAAAATCCTCAGAAATTCAATTCATCAAAAGCATGCTAATCTTCATTTAATCGAATCTTCAACAAAGGCGATGCCTCATGATTGATCTACTAAAGCAATACGGTTGTGTTAATTTTTCTTAGACTTTAGTAAGCCTAATGACAAAATTGTATGGAGTGCTGTTTGTCATGCTTTATATCCAGTCTAGTAAAATCCACAATATTCCCACCAGGGGATAGGAGAGTTGGCAAAGCAACTGATGCTTTGGTGAGGAGGTTGTGGGTTCGACACCTCCTCCCCTCGATTGACCCAGTAGTGAAGTGCGAATTGCCGAGTGGATCGGGCTTCACTCCCGGAGGGATTAGTCCGAGCCTGAAGTCGGCCACTGGAATTAGGACACCCGCCAATATCAAAAAAACAAAAAATACAATATAATCATATTTGTGTTTGAATCATCATGAATGATTGGATTTGGGCATTCAATTGAAGAATTTTAATCACTATATCCCATATGCATGTAGACGTCATTTCAAAAAGCCTTTCTTTTTTTTTTTTTTGAAGTCAATTTCAAAAAGTCATAAGTAAATATCTGGAAGAGTACCGTTGAGGACGGCGAGGTCGAGGGAGTCGACGTCGAATCCGGCCTCGAAGTAGTGCTGGAAGACGTGGCCGGGGGCGTCGACGTGGGTGCCGGTGTGGGTGGGCATCTTCATCTCGGAGTTGTTGGCGAGGGATCCGTTCTTCATGGACTTGGGGAGCCAGAGGAACTGGCCGATGCCGTCGTCGGACTCCCAGGAGGGCATGTCCTCCCTGTACGAGTGGGTGATGTCCAGGATCCTCCCCCCATCGTACTCCTCCCGCCTCACCACCGCCGGACCGGCGCCGCACTCGGAGGTCTCGGGGTAGGCGGGATGGGCGGAGGCAGCGCAGAGCACGCCCAATGAGAGGATCAGGAGGAGGAAGGCGGCGGTACTCTTCCGCGGCATGATCATGGTGGTTGGGATCGGAGAGTCGGAGACGGGTGAAACGGTGGGAGGAGGAAGCGTGGATTTTATAGGGATCAGTTTTAAAGCTGGAAAGAGCGCGACACGCGGAACAAACTACTACTAACGATAACGAAACAAAATCAACATACCCACCGGATAAAGATCCCTACATTCATGGGATAGGAGATTTTCACCTTTCTATCCCAATCTTCAATTATATCTATATATAGGGGGGTTTAATGAATAATACATTATGTTTTTTTCAACACGTTATCAGCACGAGAGCTATCGACCCGACCTATCCAGGAGAGAGATCAGAGAGAGAGGCCTCCACACCAACTCCCACGTCTGGCCTGTACCCCTAGCCGATCACACCACAAGAGAGATTCATCGATCACACCACAAGAGAGAATAGGAGGAAGAGAGAGAAGAACGAAGTATCAACCCTCACAAATCGCGACCACCACCAAGCGAACCATCGCGTCAGGTACGCCCCGAAATCCCCTCTTGTCTGTCGTCACTACCGGTCGGAGATCCCTCCGACAGCCCGAACCAGCAGCAATAACCCGAATGACCGGCGGCAGCAGACCGCATGCACGACTGCACTATCACGCACGGCCGGCGGCGGCAACCCGCACGACCGGCGGCAGCAGACCGCATGCTCGGCAGCAACCCGCACGACCGGCGTGCACGATGGCCTGGGCACCGGACGAATCCGTCGGACCCCAAGCGATGGCCGGCGCGCGTAACTAGCGGTGGCCTGTGCGCATGAAAGGCAGCGGCCTACGCGCGAGCGGTTGCAGGCGGCTGCGCGGGCAATGGCGGGCTGTTGTGCGAGCGGCGGCTGGAGCGTGCAAGAGGAAGCGGTGTGTGCGCGTGTGGTGGCCAATTTTTTTTTTTTGGTGGTTAGGTTTTCCTCGATCCCATCGAGGAAGACGATGAACAGTATATGTTCATTGGTTTTTAAAACCCGATCTGACTGCATAGATAGATCAGACCCGATCTATATTAGTACAGACCCGACTGCATTATGCAGGCCTGACCCGACTACATTATGCAAATCCGACCCGACTGGACAGTGCATTTACATATATCTGCCTGTCTGATTTAATTTGCACCGTTAATCTAAATTCTATTTTGTAAACCTGATTTATAGCCAAACCATTTGATCCATATATGGATCTTGGGTATCCGAACCGTTCCGGACCCATCGGTACGGTCAGTTTTTGCTATTTCATTTACATTATTTATGTATTTAACTGTTTAGCCCCTAAGGGACCAATATATAATAGATGTTTTACAAATAAGGATAAAATTATCCTTAATTGTAACAGACTTTATATGGTACATATATCTTGTGTTTTCTTACATGTTCCATGTGCATAATATGTCATTTTCTGCATTAGTTGTATTTAACCAATTAGTACATTTTTAGAAAAGCTTGGCAAGGCACATGACGGTTCCATAGAACTCGCTCTACCTTGGCAAGTGGTTTCTGAAAGGACTCTATTAATACTCAGTATTAATAGGCTTTGTTCATAATATGTCAATTGTTTTCTATAAAATATACCTATATACTCATGTGATGAATATGGTAATCATAGTAATTAATGAATATATGAACATGTGTGCATATATGAATATAAGACTATGGTTAAGATAGATCTGAAGAATCAACATATGAGCATAGTAGATCCTGTAGATCTTTGGAAGACACTCAAAGAACGCTACGATCACCAAAAGATGATCCCTTTGCCTGCAGCAAAAAGCGAATAGATAAAACACTTTCTACCTTCCACCCAAATAATATCATTCTACAACAGTAATACAAGGGGATGAAGTACCAGAAGTACTCATAACTCATAGAAGTTCTCATGATCGCTGAAGAACATAATACCCTACTGGTAAAGAATTATAATTCTAGACCCACTGGATCATTGGCATTGCCAGAAGCAAACGTCAATGATTTCTATCGAGGTAGGGGAAGAGGCAGAGGAAGGAGAGATGGAAGACAAGGTAGAGAAGGACGTAATAACTATCCTAGAAGAGGTAGAAACCACCCTGGAAGAGGTGGACACCAAAATCATCCTGGAAGAAATAATAATTAGGGTCCTAGGAAGGACATTGGTCCAGAAACTGACGTGACTGTAAACATGAGAAAATAATGAATGACCTGAAGATTACCAGAAGTAGACTGATGCCCTGAAGACATCGTACCTGGAAAATTCAGATTACTTCGATGAGTTAGACGATGGCACATTAAATCCTTAAACCTTGGGATCTCTGAAGATTTTAGTTTTTCTTTTATATATTCTGTTAGACATTGCTAAGTAGTTTTTATTTTCTGTCAGACATTGCTAAGTAGTTTTTATTCTGTCAGATGTTGCTCAGTAGTTTTTATCCTGTCAGACATTACTTAGTAGTTTTTATTCTGTCAGACATTACTGAGTAGCTTTTATATTATGTTGGATATTATCAATTTATATTATCATTTTATTTAATATAGTTAGAAATTGTGTTAGTAAGTTTTATCATTGATAATTCTCTTTTGGTAATTATTGACTCATATAACTTATCATTTAGGAACAATGACCAACTGCAAAGAGATTTGCCTGATAGATAGTGCAACAACACATACCATACTGAAACACAGAAAATTCTTTACAAATCGTGAATATAATTCACGTATGGTTACTACAGTGGCTGGCCCTACTGACATAGTTACAGGGTCCGGAAGAGCCTATATTCTTTTACCTAATGGTACTCATTTGCTAATTAAGGATGCTCTATACTCAAAAAATTCCAGAAGAAATTTACTGAGTTTCAAAGACATCCGAGCAAATGGTTATCATTTAGAAACTACAAATAAAGGCAATCTAAAATACCTCTGCATCATATCTAAGAATGGAAAGCATATTTCTATACTAGAAAAATATTCAACCCTATCTTTAGGGTTATACTTTACCCATATTGGGGTTATGGAGCCCTATGTCACTCACATAAACCAGAAGTTCACCAATCCTGTAGATTTGGTCCTTTGGCATGATAGATTAGGTCACCCAGGGTCAGGTATGCTTAGAAAGATCATTTACAATTCCTATGGTCATTCTCTTAACAATCGAAGTCTAATTTTTCCAAATGATCATTTTTATGAACCTTGTTCCTAAGAAAAGTTAATCACTAGACCTTCTTTTCAGAAAATAGAGACATAATCACCTACCTTCTGTGGGGGGAATTTTTCGAGCTGCCTTGATCGAGAATCCCACCCCACAGCCTTGATTGAATTGGATTGTTTGTAGAGTTAGAGATTAGAAAGTTGAGAAGGAGAGAGATGACACATGGAGTTGTTGTCGAAGTTCGGTCTTACGACCTACGTCTCCGGGCGAGATGTGCCACCTGATCTTCACTATAATATGAATATAAAGGGTTGAGCGTTCTCTCGATAGGCCGAGAGAAGCTTTTTACAGTGGGGATTGCACGGAGCAACAAGAAAAGAAACTAGGAGGAGAGAAGTAAGCTCTTGCACTTGCTCTGGATCTGAAATTCCTCTTTCTCTGATCGAATGACCAACCTCTTTCCTGGATGCCTTGGGGGTCCTTTTATAGCGTAGGCACGTGCCCGATATGGCAGTGATGACGTGGCGATGATGACGTGGCACTGGTTCTGGGCCTCCTTGCTGGGCCCTTATTGGGCCGTTGTTCGGGCCCAATAAGGGGGAGGGCTTGATCTGCGAGCCTCGTAAAGTGGGCCCATGCACCCGGGCGGGCTTACTCACTTGGGCCGTTGCGCGGGCCCATGCCGCTCTGATCCGGTCCGGTACAATTTTTGCACCCACAGTTACCCCCTCCCAGTCGGGTCAGGACCCCCTGGATCGGCTGGGATTCCGAGGTGCAAACGCCTTAGGATCCTGGCGTGGTTGGCAAGGGCTGTCGGTGCCGCGGTTCGCATTAGCAGAGTCTCCTTCTGCCGATGCCGAGACCCTTTTGGCGCGGGCCAAAAGTCTCGGTTTTGCAAGGGGGCGTTTCCGAAAAAGCAGTCTGTTTTCCGACCGAGAGGGTACCGAGAGGGTACCGAGAGCATACCGAGAGGGTACCGAGAGGGTACCGAGACCCTTTTGGTGCAAGCCAAAAAGTCTCGGTTTTGTAAGGGTGTGTTTCCGAAAAAGCAGTGTGTTTTCCGACCGAGTGGATACCGAGAGGGTACCGAGAGGGTACCGAGAGCATACCGAGAGGGTACCGAGAGCATACCGAGAGGGTACCGAGACCCTTTTGGTGAAAGAACAGCTTTTCTCTTTTTCCTTTCTTTCTTTCTCTCTTTCCTTTCTTTGCTTCTCTCTTTCCTTTCTTTGCTTTTGTTTCTTTCTTTTTTTGTTTTTCTCTTTCCTTTCTTTGCTTTGAATTCGGTGAGAGCGGATCTCTCTCTTTCCTTTCTTTTGCTTTTGAATTTCTTTCCCTCTTTCTTTTTTTTTGTCTTTCTGCTGTATGCATGAGAATTGGGGCACGGCAAGAGGGGCGCGGGGTTGGTGCCCGAGTGGGAGCCGCCCCCCTTTTTTTTTTTTGAGCTGCGAGTTGGACGGCAGCGGCAGCATCCATGGTCGGCACGGGGTGCGGATCGCAGCGGCTGCTGAGTGCTGAGAGCCGGGTCCCTTTGTTTGTTTTTTTTTTTTTTTTGGTCCTCCACCAGCAGCTAGAGCAGCGTTTCGATCCCGAGCGACGTGCTACTTTTGTTTTTGATCCCACGTGGTCTCCACTAGCAGTTATAGCAGCGATCATGTGGTGTTTGTATTCAATCCCAAGTGATGTGCTACTTTTGTATTTGATCCGGAGCGACGAACGACTTTCGTTTCGATCCCAAGCGACGTGCGGCATTTACATTCGATCCCGATCGACGAGTGACGTGCGGCTTTCGTTCTGATCCGGAGCGGCGTGGGCAATCCAGTGGTCAAATTCATAAGAGTGGGATTGCATCAGCTTCTCGTACAAACAACCCCCTCTCTTTTTTTTTTCTTTTTTTTTTTTTGTTCCCCCCCCCCATCCTTTTTTGTTTAAGCTGTACACCCAAGAGGAAGACACGGCAAGAGGAGGGCGTGGGGGTCCGTGCATGAGTGGGAGAGAGGGCAGACTTTTCTCTTTCTTTCTCTTCTTTGTTTTGCTTTTTGTTGGTGCTGTACACCAAAGTAGGAGGCACGTCAGACTTCTTCAAGATCGGTGCCGATTGGCTCACGGGCTTGGAGTAGATCGGTGTCGAGCGGTCCGCAAGCTCGGGGCCGTGCTACTAATTGATGCCGAGGTGAGGACGATCGATGGTAGGGGAGAGCACAAGACTTGGCCGACCGGGAGGCCCTACCGTCGCCAATCAATTTGCAGTCGTCGCTACCCCATATGGGTTGCGAGTGATGGGAGGCGCTTGTGTCGCAGGTCTTGGATCCGAGGAGGAGGAGTTGGCGGTCTTCTCTCCGGGCAGTTGATCCAGCACGAGGAAGAAGAGGGCTGCGGGTCACATGTTTCCGATCATTTTGGAGGTGAGGGTGCGTGTGACCCGATCTAAAATTGGGGAGCAGGCTATGCTCCTCCTTCCAGCTGCTGCGTGTACTCCGAGAATTGATGCTTGCCACCCGCCTCTTTCACCAAAAGCTGATTGAATTCCATGTCGATCGGTGGTCCCATTTTTTTTTTCCTTGCCTTGCTTCTGTTGGTGACGTCGATCTCCCCCCTCTTGGTTTTCTGATGAAACCAAGAGGTAGATTGTTGTTGATGCCGACGCACCCCCCTCTCGGTTTTCTGACGAAACCGAGGGGGGGCTGCTTGTTGATGCCGTCACACCCCCCCTTACTTGGTTTTTGTGCGAAACCGAGGGGAGGCTGCTTGTTGATGCCGACACACATCCCCTCTCGGTTTTTTGACGAAACCGAGAGTTGTGCTGCTGACGGTGTACCGTCACCCCCTCCCCACTCGGTTTTTGTGCGAAACCGAGGGGGGGTTGCTTGCTGATGCCGACACACACCCCCTCTTAGTTTTCTGACAAAACCGACGGGTGGTTGTTAATGGTGTGCCGTCACCCCCTCCCTACTCGGTTTTTGTGCAAAACCGAGAGGGGGCTGCTTGTTGATGCCGACATACACTCCCTCTCGGTTTTCTGACGAAAACGAGGAGTGTGCTGCTGATGGTGTGCCGTCACCCCCTCCCCACTCGGTTTTTGTGCGAAACCGAGGGGGGGTTGCTTGTTGATGCCGACACCCTATTATTGGGGCTGCTAGAAGAGGCCAAAAAGTGTCGGTATTGAAAATAGTGTGTTTTTCGAATTTCAGCCCCATTTGAAACCGACACTTTTTCGGTAAAACGCTGGTGCGCGGGGATGTCGGCGAGGGACAATGCTATATTCGAGGGGGTTTCTTAGAGATAATCTAGGATGACGCTGCATGATGGCCAGCCGGTCTTCACCCAATGTATTACCGCACCTAGTTACTGTATTCACCAGGTACTACGGTCACGTGAGGGTGTTGACTTGGCCAGGATCAAGGAAGTACCATTTTATCCCGTGTTACCCACCGTCGACTGCACCAGTGTGGAGACACGCACTGACAGAGTCAGACCAACCACCCCCTGACCGGTTTGGAACCGTTAGCCGTCGAAAAAAGGTGATGGCCAGTGACAATCTGATGCTTGGACCTGAGTGACAAGACTAAGCTTGGACTTTTGATCGAATGCCAATATATCGACGACGATGTCTCGGACTTTGTCTTCGAATGCCAAGGGTTGGGCCTTGGGCTTGTAGAGTGCCAAGGCGTTGGTCGCTTCGAACTTTGTCTTCAAGTGCCAAGGGCTGGGCCTTGGTCTTGTAGAGTGCCGAGGCGCTGGTCGCCTCGGACTTTGTCTTCTAGTGCCAAGGGCTGGGCCTTGGGCTTGTAGAGTGCCGAGGCGCTGGTCGCCTCGGACTTTGTCTTCGAGTGCCAAGGGCTGGGTCTTGGGCTTGTAGAGTGCCGAGGCATTGGTCACCTCGGACTTTTTCTTCGCGTGCCAAGGGCTGGGCCTTGGGCTTGTAGAGTGTCGAGGCACTGGTCGCCTCGGACTTTGTCCTCGAGTGCCAAGGGCTGGGCCTTGGGCTTGTAGAGTGCCGAGGCATTGGTCACCTCGGACTTTTTCTTCGCGTGCCAAGGGCTGGGCCTTGTGCTTGTCGAGTGCCAAGGCGTTGGTCGCCTAGGACTTTGTCTTCGAGTGCCAAGGATGTCTCCTTAAACTTGGTGCATGTCAAAGCGGCGACGTTTGCCTTGGACTTATTCTCTTCGCCTCGGATAAGTATAGTTGATAGTTTAGCTTGACCTGGATTGTCAGGAGCATTTTTATCTGACTTTCGCCTTGAAAGGGCGTAGCCGAATTGCCTTCGAGCTTCCGACTTGAATGGGCGGAATCGAAGGTCTTTGGTTGACCTGGGTTGCCAGGAGCCTTTTATCGGACTTTAGCCTCGAGAGGGCGTAGTCAGATTGCCTTCGAGCTTCCGACTTGAATGGGCGGAATCGAAGGTCTTTGATTGACCTGGGTTGCCAGGAGCCTTTTTATCGGACTTTTGCCTTGAAAGGGCGTGGCCGAATTGCCTTCGAGCGTCCGACTTGAACGGGCGGAATCGAAGGTCTTTGGTTGACCTGGGTTGTCAGGAGCCTTTTTATCGGACTTTAGCCTCGAGAGGGCGTAGCCGAATTGCCTTCGAGCTTCCGACTTGAATGGGCGGAATCGAAGGTCTTTGGTTGACCTGGGTTGCCAGGAGCCTTTTTGTTGGACTTTAGCCTTGAGAGGGCGTAGCCGAATTGCCTTCAAGCTTCCGACTTGAACGGGCAGAATCGAAGGTCTTTGGTTGACCTGGTTTGCCAGGAGCCTTTTTATCGGTCTTTAGCCTCGAGAGGGCGTAGCCGACTTACCTTCGAGCTTCCGACTTGAATGGGCGGAACCGAAGGTCTTTGGTTGACCTGGTTTGCCAGGAGCCTTTTTTTTTATGCCTTAATATGGTGGAATCGAACTTCGAGAGATTTGATTTTGAGAAAAAAAAAGACACTTTATTGATATAACAAAGTTGCAGTTACACTTTTTCAGAGGTTGCCCCGCAGACGTTACGATTATGCATCCACGTATTACATTGACTTTCTTTTCTCCACTGCTGCAGCCTCTCCTACTCTCGACCTGGTTCCTTATTAGCGAGGTAGCCATCGAGCCGCCCTTCTTGGATCAGGTCTTCGATGTGATGCTTTAGCTTCCGACATGTAGAGGTTGGGTGGCTATGGCTGCAATGAAACTCACAGTAGGCTGTCGTATCTCCCGCCTGGTCGGAATTTGGAGGGAGAGGCTGTGGCCACTTGCAAAAGGGCTCGTTCTGCAAGTATGCGAAGATGTTTTCAATGGAGGTGTTCAGCTCAGTGAACACCTGCTCCCTTGGAGTTCGCCTCTTTTCTGCTGGAGGGGCTTTCGGATCTTCATTGTACCTTTTGGCCTGCACCTTTTGGTCGGACGCTGCATGGGCAGACTTCTTGTAGTGTGCTTCATTTGGAGCTTCATCATCTTTCTTATATCGGGAGTCACGAGACTCGCGGGGCTCGCGTAGTCTTCTGGCCCGCTGATTGTCTTCCACCTCTATCTCCCGCTGTACGCGATTGAACATCGCTTCCAAGTTATTGGGAGGATGTCGAATGAAGTCGGTGTAGACGTGGAGCTCTGGCCGGATAGCATTCTGGAATGCCAGCATGATGGCCTCCTCATTATAGGAGCGACCGGTGAGCTCAGAATGCTCATTACGAAACCTCATCGCGAAGCTCCTTAGAGACTCGTCGGAGCCCATCTTCAGCTGGTAGAGTGTATCCAGCCTCTTTTTCGGCTTTAAGTTTAGCCGATAATGGTCCATGAAAAGTTCAGCCAACTCTTTGAATGTGGCCACCGTACCGGTAGGCAGTGTGTAATACCAGTCGAGGGCAGGTCCCTCGAGGCTTTCCGCAAACATACGGCAGAGAACATGGTTCTCATATTCGTAGGGCGTTAGGGCCTGCTTGTAGGCTAGGATATGGAGAGCAGGGTCTCCCCGGATGCAGTTGAACTTTGGTAGATTCGGTGTTCGCCAACCCATAGAAAATGGTGTTGCAAGAACCTTGGGATGCAGTGGTCCCACCGAGGTGATTAGTTGCCTACGGTCTTGATGGCGGCGTCCCACGTCGACAGTATGCCTTAGTCGGTTGAGCAGCTCGAGGGCATCTGTTGCTTTCATGCGCAAAGGAATAGAATGTCTAGTAGACCCTGTTGACTGAGGTGATCCTTCTCCGCGATAGCTGGGCACACCGTTGACGTCGAGGCGATCCCACACCGTTTGCCTTGGTGCTTGTGTGGATACCTGATGCATCTCGATACGCGGCACATGTAGTTCTTCAAGATGATGACTCACAGCGGGGCAAGTCCTTGGTTGGTCTTCATCAGTAGCTAAAGAGTTGTGGGCCACAACCCCCGCTCTTTCAGCCGCCTTCTTTAGGGAATCCCTCTCTTGCTCGAGGGCCGCATTCTTCTTGAGGAGATTTAGCAGCTGGAAATCAGCAGCCGAGATCTCGTATGTAGCCTGAGGCTTGCTCCCTTGAATAGTGTGTTCTTTGCTAGATCGATGCCTCGGGGATGATGGGTCTCACCGATCGGTGTGCCCTTCTGGAAGGCTGCCTTGCGGCCCCAGTCGTTCCCGAACATTTCTTCGGTTGGTTGCAACCGAGACTTCTTGTTCTTCTTCGATTAGCACGTCGATTGTCCGATCAGCACCCACCTTTGGTGGGTTGGTGCTGGCCTTCACCATTGAGCGTGTTGATGTCGGTGTGATGAAGGCGTTGAGGTTGATTTGGAGGTGGACTTGTGGCTCATCACCACAAGCTGAATAGGAGTCGGTAGAGGTGTGGGTAAGACCTCTATCGATATCCCACAGACGGCGCCAAAGATTGTGGGGGGAATTTTTCGAGCCGCCTTGATCGAGAATCCCACCCCATAGCCTTGATTGAATTGGATTGTTTGTAGAGTTAGAGATTAGAAAGTTGAGAAGGAGAGAGATGACACATGGAGTTGTTGTCGAAGTTCGGTCTTACGACCTACGTCTCCGGGCGAGAGGTGCCACCTGATCTTTACTATAATATGAATATAAAGGGTTGAGCGTTCTCTCGACAGGCCGAGAGAAGCTTTTTACAGTGGGGGTTGCACGGAGCAACAAGAAAAAAAACTAGGAGGAGAGAAGTAAGCTCTTGCACTTGCTCTGGATCTGGAATCCCTCTTCCTCTGATCGAATGACCAACCTCTTTCCTGGATGCCTTGGGGGTCCTTTTATAGCGTAGGCACGTGCCCGATATGGCAGTGATGACGTGGCGATGATGACGTGGCACTGGTTCTGGGCCTCCTTGCTGGGCCCTTATTGGGTCGTTGTTCGGGCCCAATAAGGGGGAGGGCTTGATCTGCGAGCCTCGTAGAGTGGGCCCATGCACCCGGGCGGGCTTACTCACTTGGGCTGTTGCACGGGCCCATGCCGCTCTGATCCGGTCCGGTACAATTTTTGCACCCACACCTTCCTGTAGAGGGTTCAAGGTGATATATGTGGTCCTATACACCCTCCTAGTGGTTCGTTTAGATATTTTATGGTCCTAATAGATGCATCTATTAGATGGTCATACGTGAGCCTTCTCTCCACTAGAAATTTAGCATTTGCTAGATTATTATCCCAAATAATCAAACTTAGAGCTAGTTTTCCTGATAACACAATCAAATCTATCTGATTGGATAATGCAGCTGATTCTCTTCTAAAATCTTCAATGATTTCTGCACATCCATCGGAATAGAAGTCGAACATTCTGTCCCCCATGTCCATACTCAGAATGGCCTTACTGAAGCTTTTATCAAGCGCTTGCAATTAATAGCTAGACCATTACTCTTGCAATCCAGACTTTCAATTTCTGCATGGGGGCATGCTATCTTACATGCTGCTAATCTTATTAGACTCAAACCTACTTCATACCATAATTTTTCTTATGTACAACTTGTGTCAGGTATTCAGCCCAATATATCTTTTCTTAGAAAGTTTGGATGTGTTGTGCAAGTCCCTATTCCCCCTCCAAATAGAACTAAGATAGGTCCCCAATATAGATTAGGGATTTATATAGGTTTGACTCACCTTCAATCATAAGATTCTTAGAACCCTTAATCGGTGATCTATTTACTGCTAGATTTGCAGATTGTCATTTCGATGAGACATTCTTCCAGCCGTTAGGGGGAGAAAAAGAAGTTTCTAGGCAATGACCTGTTTCTGAAGAATGGCGTGAATTATCATGGAATACTTCCACTATGTCTCATCTAGATCCTAGATCCCCCCAACGCGAGGTAGAAGTAAAAAGGATTTTGCATTTGCAAGATATTGCAAATCAATTACCTAATGCCTTCAATGATGCAACTAATGTAACTAAATCGTTTATTCCAGCCAAGAATGTACCTGCAAGAATTAATATTCCTACTCCCACTAATGAAACTGCTGCACGTCAGAAATGTGGCAGACCTATAGGTTCCAAAGATTCAGTTCCCCAGAAAAGAAAGTTAAATAAGAAATCATGCCCTAAAACTCCAGAAGAAGTTGAGGTTCCAGAAGAACCTGGTCATAATGCTTCATAAGATATTATGGACCATATTTTTCCAGAAGAATATATTTTCCAACGACCAAATTCCCCTCAAACTCTTGAAGAGGTCCCTGCAGAGATTATGGATAAAGTATCGGTACCAAATAATGAGAGCTCAATATTCCATATGAGGGGTGAAATTTGGGACCGAAAGGAAATAGTCATCGATGACATATTTGCATACAAAGTAGCTACTGAAATAACAAAGGGTGATGATGAAGATAATGAACCATGTAGTATATATGAATGTCAACACAGAACTAATGGCCAAAATGGAGAGAAGCTATTCAAGCTGAACTTGAATCTCTCAAGAAACGTGGAGTATTTGGACCTATAGTACAAATACCAAATAACGTAAATCATGTAGGTTTCAAATGGGTGTTTGTAAGAAAGAGAAATGAAAATAATAAAATCGCTAGATATAAGACAAGGCTCGTAGCCCAGGGATTCCTGTAGAAACCCAGGATTGATTATGAAGAGACCTATTCCCCTGTTATGGATATAGTACTATATTTAGATATCTCATTAGTCTCACAGTTTCTGAAAAACTAGAGATGAGGCTAATGGATGTCGTAACAGCATTGTGGGCATCGAAATTAGCCCACGGGTCGAACCCGATTTGTACACGAAAAATAGGCCCGCACCCAACGGCCTTCGGGTCGAACCCGACTCGCCCATGCAACTTGGGCCCGCACACAACGGCCCACATGCGAAAATCTGGCCCACGCACAACGGCCCGCATGCAACTTGGCCCACACACAACGGCCCACATGCGAACCTTGGCCCATACACAACGGCCCGCATGCGGAATTGGGCCCACACACAAACGGCCCGCATGCACACTCGGCCCGCGTGCAAGCTCAATCCGTGCACTATGGCCCAACTCGAAGCAAACGGGTCCCACCGGACCCGCGACTCGAACACAAAGAGGGGGGCCCACCGGCCCCCCCTCTTGAAAATCGTGCCCCCTCTTCATGGAGAGGTGGTGTAACATCCGCCCCAAACACACAAGATATTGTCCACTTTGCCCGTGCCCGCACGAGAACTTCCTAGGGAGGTCACCCATCCTGGTACTACTCTCGCCCGAGCACGCTTAACTACGGAGTTCTTACGAATTCCGTAGCAGCGCACGGTTTTAAAACGCGTCTTCTATGTTTGGGAGGGGAAATTATATAAGTAGCTCAGGATCTCCTTCTCTCCAGGCGATGTGGGGCTAACTCATGGCCTTGTACACCTCACCTCACCTCACCTCACCTCATCCATCTTGGCATTCCCGCCTCAGGAGTCTTGGCTCTTGGCTCTTGGCTATTGGCCTATTGGATCTTGGTCGTCACAATCCACCCCCCTTAGGGCTACACGTCCTCGTATAGGGTTAGGCCCCCCTATAGCGAGGAGAACCGGCTCTGATACCATTTTGTAACATCCGCCCCAAACACACAAGATATTGTCTGCTTTGCCCGTGCCCGCACGAGAACTTCCCAGGGAGGTCACCAATCCTGGTACTACTCTCGCCCGAGCACGCTTAACTACGGAGTTCTTACAAATTCCGTAGCGGTGCACGGTTTTAAAACGCGTCTTCTATGTTTGGGAGGGGAAATTATATAAGTAGCTTAGGATCTCCTTCTCTCCAGGCGATGTGGGGCTAACTCATGGCCTTGTACACCTCACCTCACCTCATCCATCTTGGCATTCCCGGCTCAGGAGTCTTGGCTCTTGGCTCTTGGCTATAGGCCTATTGGATCTTGGTCGTCACAGGTGGGGCCGGCCATAAAAGAAAAAAAAAAAAAAAAAGAGAAAAGAAAAAGAAAAAGAAATAAAAAAAACCGACTCAATGCGGGGGGAGGTGGCGTGGACGTCTACGCAGCCGTAAATTCGCGACGATCCCTCGATCCAATGGACAAGATGACGTTGTGTCGCCATTCGATCCAAAAGTGCAACAAAAAAATAACAACTCGATCTTTAAAGATCGAGTCACATCTAGCCCATAACCACCCCAACTAAAAAGGAGGGGATCAGGTTTGTTTCCTTGGATAAAGGAACAATATCTTGATGGTTATGGGGGGAGATATCGGATGAAACAAAAAGATTTCATATTTATCTCCCCCAACCGCTCCCCTTTGCCTATAAATAGAGGGGGTGGGGGAAGGCACAAAGGGTCCGAAAGCCGAAGACGAAAGAGCTCCGCAAGAGAAGCTCCAACGCTCGAAGACCGAAGGCTTCACGAGGCACGACAAGCACGTCCTACGGGAATCCTTGGCCCTTCAAGTCCTCATCAACGTGAAGACCTTGCACTCGAAGATCAAAGCTTCAACTCCTCGCACGAAGAAGAAAGCTTGGAGAAGAAGACCCGGAGTCGTCATCACCCCGACTGCTCCAACGATCTTCATCAGCTCCGAAGACGCCATAAGCAAAGGCCGGAGAAGAAGATCGAAGCCGACAACACTCGTCGTCTTCAACAAAGGCATCAACTCCTTGCACGAAGAAGAAAGCCGAGAGAAGAAAGCCTGAAGCCGGTGCTATCCCTGCCGTCTTCGTCAATAAAAACCGATGCTACAACCGTCGTGCCGAAGCCGGTGCTACACCCGCCGTCTTCATCAACAAAAGCCGACGCTACAACCGTCGCACGAAGATCGGTGCTACCCCCGCCGAAAAGCCAAGACCGATGCCACAACCGTCTGGGAAGCCGGAAGAATAAAGAAGCCTTGAAGAAGTAACGCCAGTCATTCGAGAAGAAGATCGAGTCAAAGCTAAAGTCAAAGCCGACGCAAGAAGATAAAGCAAACGCACCGGTAAAGCCCGCGCTAAAGCAACGCACGTGCCAAAGCCAAGCAACTACGACGGTCACGAGCAAAGCACCGCACGTTCTAGCCGATACGACGTGAAGTCCGGAAGAACTAAAGCATCGCAAGTCTCTACCCGCTTACGTTCAAGCGCAAGCGCCAAAGCAAAGCAAACGCCAGAGCCACGCCAAAGCTACGCCAAAGCCGAAAGCTAAAGCCAAAGCTGACGCCAAAAACACGATCGACGCCGCGAACCGACGATCAAGGACTCCGAGGTTGAGCAAGGATCGAGGAAGACACGAAGACCGAGGAACGAAGCCCAAGGCCTCCCTAGCCGAGAAAGCGCGAAGCACGGACTGGACAAAATCGACGACGGAAACTCCTTAGCCTCTCAAGAAACCCTCACCCTGTAAAGACCTCTGTCCTGGGCAACCCCTTCAGAGCTCTCGCACGAATACCACGTGGAGACGCGGATCAAAGGGACCCTCCAGAGGATCTCTCCCACAATCTCCTGATCAAAAATTTGTAATCTCGTGTGATCCGCAATAAAGACGACCCGAATCTTTTTCCGCACTCACAGATTTCTGGCACGCCCGGTGGGACCTCCTCTCCTTTCATCCGTACGTTTGAAGGAGTTGCTTCAAGTTCGCCATGGCCGGAACGAATGATGATACGTTTGCTCCAACAAGCCTCTCACCTATCGCCGAGTCTCCACTACTCCAACACGGTGATCCAGAAAACCCGGAGGATGTCATTCCCCCGGTAGTACGCGTCTACACTCGGCGTACTCAAACTCTTGCGGACTTCTTCACGCCAGAAACTGCTGCCGAAGATGCCCGCCAAGGTGCCAATGAGGCCTTGGTGCATGAAGAAACGAGCCTCAATCCTGGAACATCTGTCCAGAAATTTGGGGAGGACCAGCCCCAACCCCGAGCCCGTTTGGGTTCTCCAGCGGACTTTGCACCTCCCTTGCCGGGGGCAAACATCTGTTATCAAGCAGAAGCAAGTCAGCGTAACTACGTCTCCGACGACGATGGTGAGGGTGCGGGCATGCAACATCGAGACGTCCTGCGACATCATCCTCCGTCCGCTCTCCAGCTCCAAGTCATGCAAATGGGTGAACACATGGCTCAGCTCACCCGACTAATGGAAGAGAAAGATCGTCACATCAACACCTTGCTTCAGAGGCTGAGTGCCAGGGATGTCGCAACATTCGGTCAACCTCCTGCTTCTCCAGTAGCTGCTCCAGCCCCGTCTCCAACTCCTGCTCTTGCAGAAGTTGGCCCGGCAACACTAGCAACTACTCCTGCACTTTCCATGGCTCCCGTGCCGGTCTCGGTGGCCGCGCAACCTTCAGTGGCAGCAACGATGAATGCCCAGCAAATACAAGCACTAGTGGCTGACATGATGCGTTCCCACGGCGGCAGCCTACCTCCGATTACGGCGGCATATTCAAAGCCTTACACCATAAGGATCTAACAGCTGCGCTTCCCTACCGGGTTCCAGCCACCAAAGTTCCAACACTTCGACGGAAAGGGGAACCCAAGGCAACACATTGCCCACTTCGTCGAAACTTGCAACAACGCCGGCACATACGGCGATGAGATGTTGAAGCAGTTCGTTCGCACACTCAAAGGTAATGCTTTTGACTGGTATGTTGATCTTCCTCCAGGATCCATTGGCAGCTGGGATCAGATGGAGAGGGAATTCCTCAACCGCTTCTACAGCACTCGGCGCATCGTTAGCATGACCGAGCTTACTGCCGTCAAGCAAAGGAAGGACGAATCAGTAATCGACTACATCGATCGATGGAGGAATCTCGCCCTGAATTCACGAGACCGTTTGTCGGAAGACTCGGCTATCGAGATGTGCACCCAAGGCATGCACTGGGGCTTACTCTACATCCTCAAGGGGATCAAGCCTCGGTCCTTCGAAGAACTCGCAACTCGAGCCCACGACATGGAGCTCAGCTTAGCAAATCGTGGGGACTCAAAGACCAAAGACTTTCTGAAGGTGGAAAAGAAAGACAAACCGCCGGCACCCAAATCAAAGCAAGTTAACGTCGCCGACATCGCCTCGGCCTCCAAGCCACTCAAAATCAGCGGTAAGTCGGATCAAGAAAAGGGAGCTGCCATACCACCGCCTCCACCCCAAAGACAGTCGAAGATGACTCTAGAAGAACTTGAGACCAAAGAGTATCCCTTTCCAGACTCGGAAGTTTCCTCCATGTTCGATCAACTGCTACAAAAAAAGATGATCGAGCTTCCTCCTTCAAAAAGGCCCGAACAGATGCATCGTGTCAACAACCCGCTCTTCTGCAAATACCATCGACTGGTTAGCCATCCTATTGAGAAATGTTTCGTCTTCAAAGAAAAGATCATGGCGCTCGCAAAGCAAGGAAAAATTAAGATCGACTCCAGTGACGTTGCAACAGCAAACATGACGTCCATCACCTTCGGTTCGTTTCAACCAATACTCGTTGCTGCCCACCAGAGAAGGCCCAAGTTGCGCATCAATCGACAAAGACCAATTGCAAAGTTAGCCCCATGACGGAAAGTCTCAAGACGACAGCAGTACGCTCCTAAGCTCGCTGAGGAAGAAACGTCATTGCCCTGGGGGCAACCGTCGCTTACGTCGATGTCTCTCTCAAACAAAGCTATGTCCCAACGGAATCTCCAGACAAGGTACGAGCAAGGAGACCTGGAGGTCGGTCTGTTAGGCCAGCCCTCAGGTAGATTCGACTACTACGTCCTCTATTCCAAACCTCTGCCTGTCTCAATAGAAGAAATCAAGCCCATCGGCTAGGAGTCAGAAGGCGAACCACCAAGGTCCCCAGAGGAGCAGGTCTCCCCGACCCATGAAGAACCCACAAATCTCCAGACAAGATACGAGCAAGGAGACCCGGAGGTCGGTCTGTTAGGCCAGCCCTCAGGTAAATTCGACTACTACGTCCTCTATTCCAAACCTTCGCCTATCTCAATAGAAGAAATCAAGCCCACCGGCTGGGAGTCAAAAGGCGAACCACCAAGGTCCCCAGAGGAGCAGGTCTCCCCGACCCATGAAGAACATACAGCTGCCACTCCAGACCTTCACCTTGGTAACGAAGAATCCACTGATGAAGATGCATGGGTCATGTTGCCTCGCAGACGAATGCCATGGATGCCAAGAAGTCGCAAGCTAGATCGGGTAACAAGAAAGCTTCCGGAACGAAGAACCTACAAAAAGAAAAGCAAAGCTCCAGGAAGGAAGGCGTTCAAAGTACCTCCAGCAGATCTTAATGATCTCCTCCTGCAAAACCCTCCAGAACCGACAACGTTGCAAGAGTTCTTCCCCGATTACTTCCTCCCAGCTAATCAGCAGCACGAAGCCTCATGTTGCATGGTTGAGATTCACATAGCGCCGGAAGAAGAAGATAGGATCAAGCCTTCCAAAGAAAGCAACACCGACAACGAGGAGGATGATTCCGACAAAGACAGTACTGCTGCTTACGATGAGGCAATCCTGCACTTGCCACTCATAAAAGCACTACACCTCCCAGAGAAAGCTCGCCTAGCAATGGCCGAGGCTTTGACAGACCCAGACAACTACAAAAGAAAGAAGAAAAACACCGAGAAGGACAAAACTATTGTCTCATGTAACGCAGTAATAACTTTCTCGGACGAAGATCAGCAGCTCGGAGCACGACTGCACAATCGACCTGTCTATGTCTCGGGATACATCAACGAGAAGCCGATAAATCGAATCCTGTTGGACTGCGACTCCGCCGTCAACATCATGCCCATCCAAACAATGCGCCAGCTCGGCATCACCACCGACCAGCTCTCGCAAAGCCAGCTAGTCATTCAAGGGTTCAACCAAGGAGGACAGTCCACCATAGGGATCATTCGTCTAAAACTCTCCATCAGTCAGCTTGACACGACGATTCTTTTCCACGTCATTGACTGTCAAACATCATATCACCTTTTGCTGGGAAGACCGTGGCTACACGAAAACGGTGTCGTAGTGTCTACCTGGCACCAATGCCTCAAGTACTACGAGGAAGGTCTGGAAAAGTGCATTGTTGCAGACGACAAGCCATTCAATGAGGCTGAAGTGCACCTCGCCGATGCCAAGTTTTACCAAGCAAAGGACCTTGTTGCAGAAATCCTTCCAACTAAAACTCCTCGAACTCAGAAAGCTAAAAGGATGGAGCAGGATGAAGCTCTGCCAACTCCAAATCCAGTGCCACCATCTAAGGCGATACACGAAGTCAAAGAAGTGCTAGCGCCAAGACGAAGGATGCGCATCAGCTCCAAGCCAAGATCCATGAAGCATACTCCATTACCTGTCCAAGCTACGACAGTCTTACGCCTCACGCCTCAGTGCTTCGCAAAGATGAACCATCACCTTTTGCCTCGCCAAAAGGGATGGTCCAGCTGCTATCGGAAGCTAATGTCATCACTCTGCAAGAGATGACACTGCCACTACCCAGCCTGGGACAAGCTTCAAGTCCGCCAAAACCCATCAATTCCTTCGAATCCAGCCAACTCACATTCAAGCCAAAAGGAAACTGGGGGCAAAATGCCGCCAAGCTGCTGTTCAAAGCTAGCTACGACAAAGACAGTGCTGCACATATGAGTATGCTCCTGCCAGCTCCAATACCACACGGGATGACTAAGACTCAAGCCCACTTACTCCAGGGCGGCGAGCAGATCCCACCAATTCGGCGAGGCATCGACTCCCGTCAAACCCCGATGGTCATCAAAATAACAGGAGAGAAGACCTTCACCTCTAACTACATTGAGGTGAAGTTGGTAGATGAAGCGGAAGAGGGATCGTCAGCCTCCGATGCACGCTTCACCAATGTCATTCATCCCGCTACAAAGGGCGCCAAAAGAAGGCGATATCAAGCTCGGCATCGGACCGTACCTCAAAAGCAAAAGAAGAGCGTCAAAAACCAGGCAAGTCAAAATCCCATATCAGTATTCAAAAGACTTGGGCCAATCAGACAAGCAAAGCGAAGGTCAGTATTCGACCGTTTGGGAAAGCCACCCACTGAGGTGAGAAAAATCATTCCCACCCACCCACCCATATCATTCTTTCAAACTGCCGATGTTCCCGATATCATTCTGGTATCTCTTAATCATATCACAATTGCGGACACCTCGGTCGACGAAACTTCTACTTCGGACGACGAGTTGCCACAAGCCCCGTTCGTCCTCGAAGAAGGGGGGCAATCTACCATCGACGATTTGAAGGAAATCAACTTGGGAACACAGGAGGATCCTCGGCCTACATTCGTAAGTGCACTCCTAACCCCCGAAGAGGAGGCCGCATACGTCAAGTTACTCCAAGAATACAGAGATGTCTTTGCATAGTCCTACAAGGAAATGCCCGGACTTGACCCCAAGATTGCAGTACACCAGCTTGCTGTCAGACATGGAGCTAGCGCCATCAAGCAAGGACAAAGACGCTACCGGCCAGAACTAGTACCGTAAATAGAAGGCGAAGTCAACAAGCTTATTGAAGCCGGCTTTATCCGAGAAGTTAAATATCCAACGTGGATCTCCAGCGTGGTCCCAGTCAAGAAGAAGAACGGCCAGATCAGAGTATGCGTGGACTTCAGGGACTTAAACAATGCATGCCCCAGAAGACGACTTCCCACTGCCAATCACCGAACTGATGGTGGATGCAACAACAGGCCATGAAGCACTAACCTTCATGGATGGATCTTCAGGCTACAACCAGATCCGGATGGCACCCAAAGATGAAGAGCTTACGGTATTCCGCACACCAAAAGGGATCTACTGCTACAAAGTCATGCCTTTCGGCTTGAAAAATGCAGGAGCTACCTACCAACGAGCCATGCAAAAAATTTTCGACGATATCCTTCATCAGAATGTGGAATGCTATGTCGACGACCTCGTGGTAAAATCAAGACAAAAGTCAGCACATCTTCAAGACTTTGAGCTGATCTTCAAACAGCTTCGAAGGTACCAGCTCCGCATAAAGCCGCTTAAATGCGCATTTGGAGTCTCCTCGGGTAAGTTTCTCGGCTTTGTCGTACGACATCGAGGCATCGAGATAGATCAATCCAAAATAGATGCCATTCTCAATATGCCGATCCCAAAAACGGTAAGAGACCTCAGAGGTCTCCAAGGCCACCTAGCATATATCAGGAGATTTATCGCCAACTTAGCTGGAAAATGTAGGCCCTTCAGTCGCCTTATGAAGAAAGGAGCACTATTCAAATGGGATGAAGCTTGTCAGGAAGCCCTCCAGAACATCAGAAATTACTTACTCAAGCCTCCAGTTCTGACAGCACCAGTCCAAGGAAAACCATTGGTCCTTTACATCAGCGCCCAGGAGCAGTCCTTGGGGGCACTCCTGGCTTAAGACAACGAGCTAGGTAAGGAAACAACATGCTACTATTTAAGCCGCACTCTCATCGGCGCAGAGCTACACTACTCCCCGATTGAGAAGGTCTGTCTGGCGCTCATCTTCGCTACAAAGAAGCTGCGGCACTACATGTTAGCTCACGCCACCAGACTCATCTTAAAAGCCGACCCGCTCAAATATATCATGTCGAGACCAGTGCTCTCCGGACGTCTGGCCAAGTGGGCTTTGCTCCTCCTCGAGTTTGACATCACCTTCGTCCCTCGTAAAGCGGTCAAAGGTCAAGCTCTCGCGGACTTCCTGGCAGAATACCCCCTCCCAGCAGAATGGGAACTATCAGAAGACCTTCCAGACGAAGAAGTATTCTGCATCGATATCGCCCCTTCTTGGAAAATGTTCTTCGACGGTGCGGCAAGGCAAGACGTGGCAGGAGCAGGGGTTATCTTCGTCACGCCAAACGATGAAATACTCCCCTTCTCGTTTCTGCTATCAGAACCATGCTCCAACAATAGGGCGGAATATCAAGCCTTGATCATTGGCCTCGAACTCGCGAATGATATGAAACTTCAAGGGCTCGAAATTTTCGGCGACTCTCAGCTCGTCATTCAGCAAATATTGGGAGCATACGAAGTCAACAAAGAAGACCTCGTACCATTACACCTGCGAGCTCTGAAACTCCTTAGTACGCTAAAAAATGCTTCAATCCAGTATGTCCCCAGAAACCTTAATCAGCAGGCTGATGCGCTCGCAAATTTGGCGGCTACACTCCCGTTCCCAGAAAGAAGCCAACTCATCATCCCTATCTGTAAGAGGATGATGATCACCGAGGAGGACCTCCCTATGGGAATCCCTGACCAAGTCAATGTAGTACACGTTCTCATGACTGACGAGCTAGATTGGAGACAACCATTTATAGACTTTCTTGTCCACGGAAAGCTCCTGGAAGATCCAAAGCGTAAGGTCGACATTCGCCGGCGGTCTCTGAAATTCTTCCACTTCAATAACTAGTTGTACCGTCGAATCTACGATGGTGCGCTCCTGAGGTGTCTTGCAAAAGAAGAAGCGGAAACAACATTAGAAGAAGTCCATGCCGGGATCTGTGGCTCACATCAGTCCGGTCCAAAGTTGCACTTCCGTATCAGGCGGATGGGGTACTACTGGCCCACTATGATCAAGGACTCCCTCAAGTTTGCAAAAAGATACCACACTTGCCAGCTGCATGGCGACTACATCGTCAGTCTCCGGAACCTTTGCATCCAACCATCGCATCATGGCCCTTCGATGGATGGGGACTCGATATTGTCGGTCCGCTACCCAAGTCATCCAAGCAGCATCTTTACATCCTGGCGGCAACAGATTACTTCTTCAAGTGGACTGAGGCAGTACCATTGCGAGAAGTTACCAGGCACTCTGTCATCAACTTCATCCAGAATGACATCATCTTTGGGTACGGTATCCCTCGCTATATCGTTACGGACAACGGGAAGTAATTCAAGAACGCCGCTGTCAGCCAATTTTGCGCCAAGTTCGATATCAAGCAAAGGTGTTCAACCATGTACAACGCCTCTGCCAACGGCCTAGCTGAAGCTTTCAACAAAACACTCTGCAAACTTTTGGAGAAAGTCGTCTCAAAGTCGAAGAAAGACTGGCATGAACGCATGGGTGAAGCGCTATGGGCATATCGCACCTCTTTTCGCATGCCAACACAGGCGACTCCGTACTCACTAGTGTACGGAGTAGAAGCTGTCCTCCCACTTGAGCTCCAGATTCCGTCACTCGGAATAGCTGTCCAGGAAGGTCTCGTCAACGGCGACAATGCTCAACTTCGCCTAGCAGAATTGGAAGCCCTGGATGAGAAGCGCCTCGAAGCCCAGCAACGCCTGGAATGCTACCAAGCCAGGTTGACCCGAGCCTTCAACAAAAGGATTCGCCCTCGATCCTTCCAAAAAGGAGAATTGGTGCTCGCAGTCAAACGCCCCATCATCCTTTCGCATCGAGGAGGAAAGAAGTTCGACGCCAAGTGGGATGGACCGCACGCTGTCAAAGAGGTCTACTCCAACGGCGCATATCTTCTCACCACGCCAGAAGGGCTTACACTCGGCCCTATCAATGGCAAGTACCTCAAAAGGTACTATGCCTAAAAGCAGGGCTATACTCCTTGCAAAAAAAAAAAGGAACTACGTGTGACTTGATCCCTCTCAGTAGGGTACGTAGGCAGCCTGTAAAGGTTCAGTCCAAACAAAAAAAAACACAACCAAACTCTGCCATACCAGAAGACAAGTCCAAAAAAAAATGGATGCATGATATTAAGTTATCACCAGACAAAGAAAAGCAGAACTACGAGTCTATCCAGCAGAAATGACAAGAAATAAAAGGAAATGCGACATTGCTAGTAAAGCGAATTAAATTCTTTGAGACGTTGGAGCAGCTCGCCGCCAGTAATCTCCATGCGCTACAACTCTGAAGATCGAGAAGCTATCCGCTCCCGATGCGTCGCCAGCTCGATACGTTGCTTTGTGAGGTCTGCTCCAGAAGACTTCTCGATCGTCTCAGCTTTCTCGAAAGATGCGCGAGCAGCCTCTAGCCTCTTCCGCGCCCGAACAAGGCTCGCAGTGGCAAGTGCATGCTGCGCCTCCAGTCGACGCTCCTCGTCCTCGGCCTTTGCTAGTATCAGGGGAAGGTCATCTTCCATCGAAGCCCGTTTCAAGCAATGAGCTTCACTGTCCGCCAAGAGAGCACGCATCTGTGCCTCAAACAAAGAGCCATCTACCTGGAAGGCCGCCAGGTTCTTGCAAAACTCAGGCCCCTCGAGGACCCACCAGCTGCTCAAAGTGTCAAAGCCCTCTTCTTGGAAGGGTGCGAGTGTCGTCTGGATATGCTTCCGACAGCTCTCCAAAAGAAGCACAGAGAGAAGGTCTCGCGAACTGCACTTTCTCCTATCAGCCTCTGAGTGCACAGGCAAGGTGGGCTCCGGTCCTGAAGGCTCAAGTGAAGGAACCGCCTCCTGAACCATCGCCGTGATAACAGTCAGCAGAACCACCGGAGCCGAAGGAGGAGATACAGGCAAACCTTCCGACAAAACGACTGCGGGAGTAGTCTCTGCCGGAGTACCGGACCTAACTAGAGGAGTCTGTTCTCTCCCTACACTGGAGACCTCATCCTCCTCCCCAAAGCCCAACTGCTCCATGTCGATATCGTCCAGGTTGACAGCACTGCCGACGAAATCTGCTCCACACGCTCCCAAAAGCTCCAAGTTATCCCAGGGAACATCCAGCCCGCCACCTTCAATCAACGTCGCTCTGATGGGAGAGCGTTCCTGCCCAACCCCCTTCGGGGCAGACTCGCAGTCCGGTCCAGCAGACCCTGCCAAAATGAGAGCTGAACAACTCAGCCAACGAAATAAGAGTACAAGCACAGAAATTCATGAGAAACTAGAAACAAGATATACCTGCAGCATCCGATGAAGCTACCCCAGAAAGAGGGATTACCTCATCGGCAAAAAGCCCTGGCTCTCCCTCTCGAGCTGGCTCTGCCTCGCAAGGACCAGCCAAAGCTGCCTCACACAAGAGATCCAACTTTCTCCTCTTGGGAGAAGCACACCCACTCCAAGAAGCCTGAGTCTCGGGAAGACTCTGAACCTTGGAGGACGGAGCCATCTCAACTTCTTGCACAGAGAGTGAAGCCTGGGAAGTACTTTCTTGATGGCCACAAGATCCCTCCGATCGTCGCTCCTCGGACCAAAGACGACGATCCTCTGACCCCGCCAAAGAGTCAAAAGAAAAGTCAGCCCGCTCGCTGTTAGCAAGGACGTCCAGCGGAAGGCTAGCCAGGAGGGGAAGCACTAACTCGTTGACCCAGCAGCGATACTCAGGAGTTGCAGCATCCTTTCCGCCCGACTTGATCCCCGGCGAGAAAATACACCCAGTAAATATGTCATAAAGCGCTCCCCAGAGGCGATACGCTTCCTGCGGGGTGTAACGTGACTGCATACACAAAGGAGTCCCAGGCAACTCCTGGTGAAAACCCTGCTGTCGAGCAAACCGGTGGGGAGAGTACCGTGCCACCTCTACTACATCCCCACGACGCCAAACGAGATACCCGGGCCTGCAACTCACCATGCTCCAGTACAATTGCTCGGGCATCTCCGCTCCATCACACACCAGGGATCTTGTAGAAGGTGCAAGTGCATTCTCTGATACAAATTCAAAGTCAGAAGGGCCCATATGTCTCAAACACTCTCGGGCACTAGGCTTTGGATGCTCCCACGCGTAATAAGCGTTCATCACACCTCCCACACAAGGAAGAAAGGGCACCGAGGTCGAAGGTCCACGCGCTGCAAAGATCCCCTTTGGAAAGTGAAGCCCAATCCAACCATAGAGGTAATGCAGGGGGCAAAAGGAACTGGCTCTGCCTACTTCCCCTCTTGCATTACCCGCACTCGATAAACTCCAGTAGGTTCCGCTAAGCCCTCCGTACAACGAGCAGAGGATCGTCGGCGCCAGGTTAAGAAACTCTCCATTCACCATCCGAGCAGCCGCAAGGAAGGTCCCAGGGCGTATCACATCCCCTTCCCAGGGTAAAGCAAAGCAGCAAAGGAAAAGTACCAACCCCGCTGACCAGTAAGCAGCACGCCAGGCATCGCTGCATTCCTCAAGTCCCAAAACTTCCCAGGGACGTTGCGTTCCGACCATAGAGCACCATTCTTTCTTCAGAGATTCAATCGGTCGCCGGAAAGTGCCAAGCGCCGGTCTCTTTGACGATGCATATCTCCCCATCGGGTGACTCGAAGGGGGAGCGTGATGATACTCTCCTCGAAACCAGAAGTCCACCCAATCCGAGTGGAGTACCCGGTCTGACCGCTCGCGCGCCGCTATAATAGCATATGCCTTAAAAAGCAAAAGGCAGAAGCTAGGAGACTCGTCTGGGTCCGTCAAGACCTCCAGAGAAGGAACCTCCTCCTGATAGTAGCTCCAAACTTCTGGACACCCAGAGATGACATGCACGTCACGAAGGGTGATCCCGATTTCAACAGCTCCGGTCAAAAAGGTATTGGTCTCAGGGCACCACTGCTCACACAGAGCCCGGTACATACCGTCCGGTCGGCTGTACTCACAATAAGCTGGCTCCACAAACCTCGCCAGACGCTCCATCCCTGGCTCCGCCTCCAACGCGCCAGACAGCTCTCTCATCCAGTCTCGAAAACCCCCCAGGTATGTGATATCTTCACGCGGTTGAATCTCCACGCCCCATCGCGTACGGCGGGAGCATATCTTCAAAGCAACAACAGGGACCGGAACCGACTCCTCGCCAGTGTGGTGGAACGGCAACCCCAAGCTTGGCCGTACAACTTGCCGGGAAGATCCTTCGTCGGTAAGGATACGCTCGCCCAGTTTCAACACGCGGCAAGAGCCGTCGGCCACGCCATCCTCACAAACTCGCTCGTGCGTCGAAAGCTGAAGTACTGACAGTCTGGCCTCCTGTCTCGAAGCACGGTGGTTGAAGACTTGCAAAAAGGGGAAACGAAGATGCGTACTCCCGTGGGAGACCGCATCGACGATCCAGCCGGAACTCGGAAAGCTCTCGTAACGATGAGACCTGAAAAAGAAAGAAGACAAGGCCCAAGTCAGATAGCAAGAAAAGTACAAGTCCAATACATAGAAAAGCACAAGTCAAAAAAAAAAAAAAAAAAAAAAGAGAGAGGCCACAAATCTCAAATGCCTGAACGAAGAAGCAAAGAGAAGCCTCGGCTAAAGGGCCGCAGGTTCTGAATCCCAGAACGAAGAAACAAGGAGGAATCTCGGTTGAAAAAAAAGGGCCGCAGGTCCCGAATACAGAAATAAGAAAACAAGGGGGGGCCTAAGCAAAAGGGCCGCCCGTCCTTCGAGCAAATAAAGGAAACAGAGGGGGGCTAAGCAAAAGGGCCGCCCGTCCTTCGAGCAAATAAAGGAAACAGGGGGGGGCCTAAACAAAAGGGTCGCTCGTCCTTCGACCAAATAAAAGAACACGCAGGGGGGGTGCGACCGGCCTCGACCACCGCCGCGTCGCCGCTGCACCCGCACCCCCGGCCGAGCCCGCCTCCGGCCTGCGCCCTCCTGCGCCACCAGCCGCCGCTGCACCGGCCCCCGCGCCCTGCGCGCTGCGCCCGCACCCCCGGCCGAGCCCGCCTCCGGCCTTCGCCCTCCCGCGCCACCAGCCGCCGCTGCACCGGCCCCCGCGCCTTGCGCGCTGCGCCCGCACCCCCGGCCGAGCCCGCCTCCGGCCTGCGCCTTCCCGCGCCACCAGCCGCCGCTGCCTCCGGCCCCCGCTCCCCGCGCCCTGTCTCCAGCCCGTGCGCCGGCCGCACACCGCAGCCCCCGGCCGCGCCCCGTCTCCGGCTCGCGCACCGGCCGCACCCCGCAGCCCCCGGCCGAGCCCGCCTCCGCACCTCGCAGCCCCTCCTCTGGCCTGCGCCCTCCCGCGCCACTGGCCACCACACCGGCCCACGACCCACCATGTGAACCAGTAGAAGAAGAAGAAGGAGGAGGAGGAGGAGGAGGAGGATCACCTCGCCGGCAGCACTCCGCCCTCCACGGGCCGGCGGTCTCCTCTCCTCCGCGAACCCCATGGCGTGACCACTTTCATCTTCCGCGGCATTGTTGCGAAGCGAGAAACCCTAGCAGAGCTTTCGCCTCCAAACCGCCGGGAATCACTGATAATGAAGAGAAACGAAAAACGGGGATCCTTTTAAAGACCTAATCCCACACGAATACGCGACTCAAGTCCAAGCGCTATGCGTTTCCCGCGGGCGCACTCGAACTTGAGGGGGCACTTGTGGGCATCGAAATTAGCCCACGGGTCGAACCCGATTTGTACACGAAAAATAGGCCCGCACCCAACGGCCTTCGGGTCGAACCCGACTCGCCCATGCAACTTGGGCCCGCACACAACGGCCCACATGCAAAAATCTGGCCCACGCACAACGGCCCGCATGCAACTTGGCCCACACACAACGGCCCACATGTGAACCTTGGCCCATACACAACGGCCCGCATGCGGAATTGGGCCCGCACACAAACGGCCCGCATGCACACTCAGCCCGCGTGCAAGCTCAATCCGCGCACCATGGCCCAACTCGAAGCAAACGGGTCCCACCGGATCCATGACTCGAACACAAAGAGGGGGGCCCACCGGCCCCCCCTCTTGAAAACCGTGCTCCCATTCTCATAGAGAGGTGGGGCCGGCCATAAAAGAAAAAAAAAAGAAAAGAAAAAGAAAAAGAAAAAGAAAAGAAAAAGAAAATAAAAAGAAAAAGAAAAAGAAATAAAAAAAACCGCCTCGATGAGGTGGCGTGGATGTCTACACAGCCGTAGATCCGCGATGATCCCTCGATCCAACGGACAAGATGACGTTGTGTCGCCATCCGATCCAAAAGTGCAACAAAAAAATAACAACTCGATCTTTAAAGATCGAGTCACATCTAGCCCATAACCACCCCAACTAAAAAGGAGGGGATCGGGTTTGTTTCCTTGGATAAAGGAACAATATCTTGATGGTTATGGAAGGAGATATCGGATGAAATAAAAAGATTTCAGATTTATCTCCCCCAACCGCTCCCCTTTGCCTATAAATAGAGGGGGTGGGGGAAGGCATAAAGGGTCCGAAAGCCGAAGACGAAAGAGCTCCGCAAGAGAAGCTCCAACGCTCGAAGACCGAAGGCTTCACGAGGCACGACAAGCACGTCCTACGAGAATCCTTGGCCCTTCAAGTCCTCATCAACGTGAAGACCTTGCACTCGAAGATCAAAGCTTCGACTCCTCGCACGAAGAAGAAAGCTTGGAGAAGAAGACCCGGAGTCGTCATCACCCCGACTGCTCCAACGATCTTCATCAGCTCCGAAGACGCCATAAGCAAAGGCCGGAGAAGAAGATCGAAGCCAACAACACCCGTCGTCTTCAACTAAGGCATCAACTCCTTGCACGAAGAAGAAAGCCGGGAGAAGAAAGCCTGAAGCTGGTGCTATCTCTGCCGTCTTCGTCAACGAAAACCGACGCTACAATCGTCGTGCCGAAGCCGGTGCTACACCCGCCGTCTTCATCAATAAAAGCCGACGCTACAACCATCGCACGAAGATCGGTGCTACCCCCACCGAAAAGCCAAGACCGACGCCACAACTGTCGAGGAAGCCGGAAGAATAAAGAAGCCTTGAAGAAGTAACGCCAGTCGCTCGAGAAGAAGATCGAGTCAAAGCTAAAGTCAAAGCCGACGCAAGAAGCCAAAGCAAACGCACCGGTAAAGCCCGCGCTAAAGCAACGCGCGTGCCAAAGCCAAGCAACTACGACGGTCACGAGCAAAGCACCGCACGTTCTAGCCGATACGACGTGAAGTCCGGAAGAACTAAAGCATCGCAAGTCTCTACCCGCCTACGTTCAAGCGCCAAAGCAAAGCAAACGCCAGAGCCACGCCAAAGCTACGCCAAAGCCGAAAGCTAAAGCCAAAGCTGACGCCAAAAACACGATCGACGCTGCGAACCGACGATCAAGGACGCCGAGGTCGAGCAAGGATCGAGGAAGACACGAAGACTGAGGAACGAAGCCCAAGGCCTCCCTAGCCGAGAAAGCGTGAAGCACGGACGGGACAAAATCAACGGCGGAAACTCCTTAGCCTCTCAAAAAACCCTCACCCTGTAAAAGACCTCTGTCCTGGGCAACCCCTTCAGAGCTCTCGCACGAATACCACGTCGAGACGCGGATCAAAGGGACCCTCCAGAGGATCTCTCCCATAATCTCCTGATCAAAAATTTGTAATCTCGTGTGATCCGCAATAAAGACGACCCGAATCTTTTTCCGCGCTCACAGGCATACCTATACGGGAACCTAGACACAAATATTTATATGAAAATCCCACAAGGATTCAAGTTGCCTGAAGCAACATCAAAAGTCCTAGAAGGATTCAAGTTGCTTGAAGCAACATCAAAGAGTGTGCACTCGATAAAACTAAGACGAGTATTGTACGGCCTGAAGCAATCCGGAAGGGTATGGTACAATCGCCTTAGTGAATATTTATTTAGGGAAGGTTATAAGAATGATCCTATATGCCCATGTATTTTCATAAAGAAATTAGAAAATGGATTTACAATAATTGCAGTTTATGTGGATGACATAAACTTGATTGGGACTCCTGAAGAGCTCAAGAAAACTTCTGATTATCTAAAAAGGGAGTTTGAAATGAAAGAACTTGGTGATACTAAGTTTTGCCTCGGCCTGCAGATCGAGCGTAGCTCTAGTGGGATTTTAGTACATCAATCTTTATATACTTAAAATTTGTTAAAGAAATTTAATATGGATAAATGTCACCCATTAAGCACTCCCATGATAGTTAGACCTCTTGATATTCATAAAGACCAATTTAGACCTAAAGAGGAACATGAAACTATTCTTGGTTCTGAAAAACCGTATTTAAGTGCTATTGGTGCTTTATTATATTTAGCTCAATGTACTAGACCAGATATATCTTTTTTTGTTAATCTATTGGCTAGATATAGTTCAGAACCAACTCTTAGACATTAGAATAGAATAAAACAAATATTTAGATATTTGCGAGGAACCACTGATATGGTATTGTTTTATTCTTGTGGTACTCCTCACTTGATTGGTTATGCAGATTCAGATTTTCTCTCTGACTCCCATAAGGGTCGATCCTAAACAGGGTATGTATTTTTGAATACCAATGCAGCTATTTCTTGGAGATCGACCAAACAAACACTTGTGGCCACATCATCGAATCATGTTGAAATATTAGCTCTGCATGAAGCAAGTAGAGAATGCGCATGGTTGAGGTTGCTTGTGCAGCACATCAGAAGCAGTTGCCAGTTGGCATCAGTTACCAAAGAGCCGATAGTTATCCACGAAGATAATGCCGCATGTATTGCTCAAATTCAAGCTGGCTTCATCAAGGAAGATCGAACAAAGCACATCTCACTAAAGTTTTTCTACACCCACGAGCTTCAGAAGAAAAGGGAGATTGAAGTCAAGGAAGTACGGTTAAGCGACAATCTTACGGATCTCTTCACCAAAGCTTCCAAGTCTACTTTCCAGAAGATGGTGTACGGCATCGGACTACGGCGGCTTAATCACCAAACAAATTGATATAATAAGGAGGAGATATAATCAGGGGGAGAGATGTAATCAGGAGGAGATATAATCAGGGGGAGAGATGTAATAATGGTAATGTAATTGCTAGGCGGAGGGTATCCTGAAGATGCAAATTTATGCGCGCTGTACTCTTTTTCCTTTGGTAGGGTTTTTCCCACAGGGTTTTTTCATCAAAAGTTTTAACGAGGCAGCATTATGCGCACCCACACTTGTTCCTGAAGAACTTGTTCCTGAATAACTAAGGTTGTACTCCTTTTCCTTTGATAGGTTTTTTTCCACTGGGTTTTTCCATCAAAGGTTTTAATGAGGCAATCATTGATAAATGGTGGTCATCCAAGGGGGAATGTTATGAAACGGTGGTTGCATCGGATATGGATGCCCACCAGATAAAGATCCCTATATTCATGGGATAGGAGATTTCCCCATCTCTATCCCAATCTCCAATTATGCCTATATATAGGGGGGTTTAATGAATAGTACATTATGTTTTTCCTAACACATCCAAATATCTTCATCCATATCTACACAAAGGGTCCATTTTCTTTTTCTTTTCTTTTTCTTTTCTTTTTTTTTAATTTTTTTTAACCCCTCCTGATTGGAGTAAGGGTTAGGCAACCCCCGATCTATCGATTATTAATTTTTAAAAAATTATAAGTAATAGTGAAAAAACCACCACCACCACCATAAGGAGCCTCAAATGACAATGCTAAAACAAAGCAACACAGAAAAAAGACTTCTTTTGTTATGAAGTCATGGACTACTACCATGATTATTGACTAACGCCTAACTTAGGAGTCCAAGGTTATATAAAATATTGACTAATGCCTAGATTAGGAGTTCACGTTGTGGACTCCGCAACCACTAACGCTTAAATCTACAATGCCACAAAGAAGTTCAGAACCACTATTGATTTAATCCTAAATACAAGGAACTCTTCACCAAATCCTAATTGACTAACACCCCCTTAGAAGCTCTTGACTTTTCTAAAGACTTTGTGCCCTCCACCTTGTTCGACATCTTGAAACCGATAGAAGATGCTATATTAAGGATGGTGTCGTCAACCAACCGATTGTTAGGGAGAGCCAAATCTTCATCGTCAAGAGTAAACATATGTCCCTAGAATTTTTGAAGGAAGGGATCCGATTTGCAAAATGTATGAATTAGTTGTCTTGCACGCCTCTGGACTAGCTTTGCATGAGGCTTGTGCACATTGTGGTGGGGGGCAGGGGGCTTCTCCTTCTCCTCTTCTCCGTTGACCTCTGAATTCGAGGCATCATCCTTAATTGAGGGACGAGCAGCCTCTGTTGCTCCAATAATTCTCTTGGGGGAGGACTAGAGGTGATAACTCCAGTCCTAGTGTCTCTATATCCTAGCTCAACGGCACCTCCCAGAGAGGTTTCGCCCATATCAACGCCCTGGTAAGAACCCGCCACTGTATCCACTATATCTGCAAGAGCTGAAAATCGAGACCACCTGGTCTAGTCCCACTTGTGCTCGTATCCTTTGGAACTGAGGTTGGAGCCTTAGGCACCCACTTAGTCCTAGCTGAGGGCCTCGATGGAAGAGTCGGCATGATGACTGGGCAATCTGAAGTGGTATGCCCAAATACCCTGCAAGAAGTACATTTAGAGATGGGTTCCATTCATACTTGAGGGGTTGATTGACTGACACTATCTCCACCACCCCATCCGCTTTGTGCCACTGACCCAAACCTGAGCGATATCTGGGAGGGTGTCATCCACCGCAATCTCGACACAGCAACGTGTGAATGATATATATACGACCTCAGGTTGCTGTTGGCCGATCAACGTAAAGTGGTTTCCCCACTACGCTCGCAGCCATGCTAATGGAGCGTCTCGACCAACATTCCAGTGGAAAGTCTAGCATCCGAACCCACACGAAAATTTTGTTGAACACATCACGCTCACATTTCATGCCACTGTGCCATCCCTTTAGCACCAGGAGTTGCCCTTTAAAGTACCAGGGCCCTCCTTCGAGCATCTTCAAGCAATCATCTTCAAAATTGAATTTGAATAGATAATGCACACTCTCACATGAGAACAGCTCCCACGCTGCTCTCGTCTTTCATATTTTGTCCATGATATCTTTGAATTTGAGAAAATATGGCTTCCGCCCAAGAATGTACCCGATCAAAGTATAAGACCAACCCCAAGATTTTGTCGAACTTCATCTACAGGGTTTATCGCAATGCGGACACCATCTTCAACCTCAGGTTCGATGAATTCTAAGGAAAGATCGGGATTTGCAGGAGCACCTTCGCATACAGCTTTCCAAACTCTAGTTGGCTTTTGAGCAGGAGCCTCTAGAACAACCAGTGTCTTGGAAGGTGCTTGAAGATCTTCCTCCTCCTCCATACGGTGGAGAGGTGGGAAATCAGTGTCCCCCACCCCCAAGCTCAAATCCTCAGTTAGGTGAAAACCATCTAGCCGAGACCCCAATCCAGATCTAGCCGCCGGACCCGATCCAGATCCAGATCTAGATCCATGGCCCCGAGTGGTCGAGCCTCTAGACGATGCTATGCCTTCCATCTATACGCACCCAAGGAACTAGTGACGGCACCAGAAAAGAAAAAGGGGAATTAGCCAGAAGCCCTTTTTAGAAGATCAGAGCTGCAGTCCCGACAATCTTTTAATTTGAACTCAACCCAATGTTCCTCATCCCACTTTAAATTTATGTTTGCTGCCATCATCCTGTCGCCACCGAAAGCTCCTCTAACCGAATCCCCCCCCCCCCCCCCCCCCCCCCCCCCCGTGGCTCACACGGGCTGACAATATTCACCCAGAGCCATGCTAACTGATGTTGCCAACCTACTAGGCATAAGACAACTTCCTGAATTTTCTCTAAAAAGAGAGGAAAGGTAACTACTGGCTTGGGTCTTAAACAAGGCTGCTAATGAAAACGTTCCACTCGGCCCCAAAAAAATCAAAACGTGAAGTAGCAGCAACCTAATGCGTTGCGGCTCCCTGCAGGTCGCCTACACTTGCTCCACTTGCTGATTGATCTTACTGCACCTGGCAGCACCCCCCCCCCCCCCCCCACACACACACCCACCCACCCACCACCACCACCATTGAATCTCCCTAACCTAAGATCTACAAGCCATGGGATGAACCCTAGACCTAGAAATCTCAAACCTAAACCTAACCCGAACCACCCCCCCCCCCCCGCTCGCGCCCCCTCCTCATTCACCACTGCTCGTGACTGCCTCTGCCTCCTTTTCTTTCATTGCTACTCACAGCCCAACCTCCACCTCTGCCTCTCACTAGACCTGACGACCCTGCTAATCGAGAAAGGAGATATGTGAGAGGTGGTATGGGGATTAAAAAAAGGGGGAAGGGTTTATCCTAATATTTGGTTGGTTAAGAGGTTGGAACTCAAATGAAAGTTTTAGTGGGTTTATCCTATTGTTGGGTTCGTTAGAGAGGTCTTAGGCTAATAACCCCCCAAAAAATCAAAATTTTCTCCCTCTCATACCCAACCTCCACACTGGTCGCCCCACCCCCATCGCCCTCTGCCCCAGCCTCCTCCACCGCCTACTTCTCCAATGGCACCCTCTTTCGCCCTCCTCTTCCTCCTCTTGCTTATTGGATTTGGCTCAATGAAACCCGCACACACCTGAAACTCCGTGGGGATTGTCGTCGTGTGCACGATCAATCGACAAAAAAAGGTCGGTGAGTAAACTTCAGGTCGATCGTGCACCCGATATCCAAATCGTGTGCATGACAGACTCGGTTTGGGTTGTGGGTTCAAGTTGTTTTCAGTTGGGATTTTGGTTGGGATGCTGGTCTCCCATGAGGATGTGATCGCCCTCCTATTTAAGGGGATCAAGGGTGGCTCTAGAGCAATATTGAAACACCGTGGGAATTTGTCTATGACGAGTACGTAGTGTTAGGATTGATGTATTCTAAGCTTGTAAAACTTTATGTTTTGGTCTAATAAAGATTGATAGTAATTATTATGAGATGCATATAGGTGCGTAACATAGTTACGTGTTCTTTTAAGAACAGAGAGCCATGGTTATATGGTAGTCCACTGAGTTGAAGACTGAGTGGATTGGTCCCATATAATCTAAATAAGTTCGTAGCTATGATCAGGTTGGTCGCCTCATCATGATAAGCTGTGGGCGATGACAGTTCATGGGAAGTCTTCACCATGGTCATCACCAGGCACAGTGTCTGTGGCTGAACGGAACTAACACGGTGTACAGATCAGTGAGCAGACACTGGTACACTAAGCCGTGTTTCTGCTTAGGGTAAAACGGTCCTAAACCCTGAGGAACCACGTCTGATGGACTAACCAGTTGCGTGGTGCTTTGGCGCACCAATGTATGAGGATCCATATGCAGTGATCCAAAACCACGGTGTGCTGGGTTACCCGGCTGGCGTTGCATTAGCGTGTCACTCCTGCAGGTCATCCACACCCCTGATGGGAGGTGCGTTCCTTGGTGTGATTTACACTGTACCAAACCCAGGCCTGGTAGTCATCAGTTTGACTGTTGACCGGGTTCGATTACTCGACGGGGTAATCAGATGGTACGATGTATAGGTCAACCTGGAAGGAACCATGTCATATGATCATTCGAGTCTGACGGTAATCTTCACCGCTCGAAGTGAATCATGGCATCAAGTGGAGGGACAGCGGGTTTACCACTACTAAGCGGAGAGCAGGGGTATGATGGAGAACATAGTAAGTCTGGGTGAATTGGAGTGCAGCCTGCGTCGCACTCTGGGTGGCTACGCAGGTTAACTCGAGCTCAGAGGATCGATGGTACACTCGGGTAGTGTGTCGATCGAGCTTGAGTTGGAAGCCATGAACCCCGGTCCCTGATGGTTCCACCTTATCAACATTATGTACGGTTCTTGAACCGTCTCCTCGGAACACCATAAGCAAGAGGAAGAAAGAAGTATACGCTCCGTGTGTGCTTGGCACTAGAGCACGGTAGATGCGTAACTACATACGAGTACTAAGGGTTGAGCCCGAGACTAGTGCAGAGTCGCATGTAGTAATCCCTAGCCATAAGTGAACTTCGCTGCATAGGTGCGATGCACCGGGGTATGTTGCGAGTTGACTATTTGACTTTGCTAGAGGCACCCTCCGGTGGCCTCAGTTAATAGTAGGTAACTAGTAAAGATCACTTAAGAAGTGGCCGCTAGGTATCGCACGCTAGAAATGGTCAAAATGAGGCGTCGGGGCGTTTTGGTAAAAACCTCACTCTGCCGGACCTCACTGTTGGCCGACCCTAGTAGTGAGGCACCTTGCTAGGGCCGGCCCTATGATATAGGGATAAGAATCCCTCATCTATAGGGCCGGCCATATAGATAGGGATAGGGCGATAAAACGGTTAAGATCGAGCCCTAAAAAGTGGGAAAACGGATAAATACAACGAGAGATAAAAAAGAGATAATGGAGAGATAATAGGGGGAGGTCATTATCCCCTTGGATCCTTATCCAAGGGGGTTGGCCGGCCCTATAAAAGGGCATATGGGGCGCCGGCCCTATGGTCCAGAAAAACCGAACCCCCCCTCCTCTCATCTCTCTAGTTCTCTCCCGATTTATCTCCCGTTTCCCGCTTGCAACTTCGTCTTCCTCGCGTGGAGTTCTGAAGAAGGAGAAGGGTCGTTCTTCGGAGGCACTCAGAGATCCGAGAGCGACGTTCCGTGCATCGTGTGAGATCGGGTGAACAAGAAGGCAACATCTCCATTCGTACCATCGGCATCGTCGCGAACGATCTTCCGTCTCCATCGACAAAGAAGACAATTCTCCGCGGTTAAAAGATCCGTACGAAAGGTATGTGTAATCTAACATGTAGATCTAGCGAGCATTATGATTTGCATGCATGCTAGTTAATTATTACGCTAGATTGCCGTTAGGGGTTTTCGATTCTCGTGCATACACATGCACACATATGTAAATTAGTTTCTATGAAAGTTTAAATAGTGTAACGTGCACCATGAACGGTCTTTCGACCGCCAAATCGCTTCCGCTGCGAGCCTCTGACCCGGATTAACTTCCAACAATTGGTATCAGAGCCGCATTAGTGGTGTGCGTTTCATATTTTTTCATGAAACCAACATGTGTGCGCATGAAGAATGCGTGAGATCATCGGGGTTCTTACGCTTAGATCATGCATATGTATAGATTGTGCTTGTTCTATTAATCATTCTTGCAGGACGCCGCTATAAAAATCTAGATCTATGTTTGTACTTGCTACCGGGGGTCGAACCCCGAGTTAGCAAATGTCTGGATTTGCTTTCTGTGTGTGGATATGTAATTGAGCCTTAGATTGGGCGAGTGATGGGGGTTGACCATCCTCGGTTTCCCATGGCCTTTTTCTAGGTGTGTTTTCTTTTCTTTCTAGGAAATTGTGTACGAGCGAGCACATGCTCGAAGCGTACTAGATTTTTCGGTTACAGATCGAGAAGAAAATTGTGCCAAAAAAATCCACCATCGGGAGCGGAAGCGGAACCCTAGATGATGAAGACGATCCGGCAAAGTATTCGCGAGCGCGACAGAGGAGCCGGACCGAGGAACCTTGCGAAGAAAGCTAGAAGCCTGTGCTGTGCAAATTAGGTTCAGGGGTCGGACCCTGAACTTAATTCAGTCTTTATGGTTGCTTTCTTTATTAGTTCTTTATGCTACATATCGAACCCCGATGAGATAATATGATTATCTATTTTCAGAGGGATGCCTTTCCCCTCCGGTCCAAGCGAGTGTTTGAGGATAGGATCCCGCTAGATGACGCCTATTATTTAGTTGACTTTTGATGTTAGTGGGATCCCATCACATATGGTTATGCCACCATTAGGTTAGCACCCAACTAGTCGGGTGTGCCTATTTGGCCAGCATCGAAATCAAAGATGAGATGGAGATCCATTGAACATCAATTGTCAAATCTATAAGTGAGGCGCCATGACTAGTGGGAGTCCTTTCCAGTGAGTCTGACTCTAGGATTAGCTCCAGAGCATTAGCGTGATAACCAATTTTGCAAAGCATCGATATTCTCGGAATATGTAATGTGACCCTTGAATGGAGAAATCCGCTTGAGGCAGGGACTATGATATTCCGAGAATGATTAATGCTAGGCGAAGGGCTTGAACGCTAGTGGGAGCATGGTGTGACCAGGGTCTAGTATATAGGAGGTCGCTACCTTTGCATTTGCATAAATTCATACTCGCAAAATAACCCTCATATATTTATAAGGGATGCAAGAGAGGACTCTTTTGAGATCCCCTGGCCTCCACGGCTAATCACTTCGTACTCGGGTGGAAGGGCATAACTCAACAACCCCCTCGGGTGAGAGCTGTGTTTTTTCTATGCCAAGCTACTTAGTGATCTCCTTCGGGATATGACGATTACGGTGCCAAGTGTTCAGGCTTTACTCACCCTCGTGGGGGCCGTTAGAATTCCCGTGCCGTAATTGCCTAAGCTCGTGGGTAAGCATCCTAAGTACGCGTGAGGTATTCGTTGCGAAGACAACGGTGATCACGTGGTACTGGCCAAAAGATAACCATGGTCCATCAAAGCCCGTAGTTGGCAGATTTGGATAGGGTCAAGGGAAAGACCCATGTAAGCGGAATACCTGCACACTGCCCCCTCGGACAGGTGTAGCCTACTCCGAGATCTTACATACATGGTTAATTAATCCATAGAGATGGCTTCGCTTGAGGGCAGCGTTGTCATATGGATATAATTAGCTTGTTTTAAAAATCCATAAAATAAGTTTTATTCAAGCATCTCATATATTCAGTCGTTTATTTTCAGATGACCAAGTTAGACCCCCTGTCCGCTATCCTAAATGACCACAAACTTACCGGTCCCAATTATGAGGACTGGAAGCGCAACCTGTACCTAGTCTTAAGGATAGGTAAACACATGTCAGCCCTGAATGACCCTGAGCCGGATTTGCCAGGACCCTCTGCCACAGAGGCACAGTTAAAGGCTTTTACTGACTGGAAGGAATCTAATGAAATATGTAAATGCTATATTATAGCATCCTTGCAAACAACTCTGCAGAAGCAAGTCGAGGAGATGCCCAACGCTTCTGACATGATATTGTACTTGAAGGAGATGTTTGAAGGTCACAATCGCGTTACGCGATACCTTACCATCAAGAAACTCGTCGGCACTAAGATGTCCAATGTGACGCTGGTTCGGGAACACATGATGAAAATGTTTGGGTTCTGTTGGGGGTAGTCAAAAACCACTTATCTTGGACAGCACGTCCGGGAGTTGGAACCCTTGGAAGCCGAGCGTGTCGCCTTTCCAGCTCGCAAGGAGCTCGCCCTTAGCCCGCGAGGAGCTCGTCCCCACAGAGAGTGGGATGGACACCTTGTATCTGAGTGCAGCTCGCCCCCTCCCAGACCTCGCGGGAGCACGCCCGAATTCGATAAATGGCTTAGACAAAGAGCGCGAAGGAGCTCGCCCAAGCTCGTCCAGGAGCTCGCCCAAGCTCATCCAGGAGCTCGCCATGCTCGCTCAGGAGCTCGCCCAAGCTCGTCCAGGAGCTCGCCCAAGCTCATCCAGGAGCTCGCCATGCTCGCTCAGGAGCTCGCCCAAGCTCGTCCAGGAGCTCGCCATGCTCGCTCAGGAGCTCGCCTAGCTCGTCCAGGAGCTCGCTATGCTCGCTCAGGAGCTCGCCTAGCTCGCACAGGAGTTCGCCCAAGCTCACCCAGGAGCTCGCCCATGCTTACTCATGAGCTCGCCAAAGCTCGCCTAGACCCCTGTTTATCGAAGAGGTTGCTCCCACGAAGGTCCAACTCTTGATAAATATGGGCGAAAGGACGGAGCAGTACCGGGCGAGCTGGCCTTTGCTTTTTCCCTGAGATCACCCCCATTAAAAACAGCATAAAGATTACCAGGTGTCGAGGACCCACTGAAGCTACGTGGACGATTGCAGTCCACGGAAGCCCATCGGAGTCGGTTTGAGACCTCCTAGACTCGAACATTCTAGAAGATTCCCCTGGCGGCAATAGAACAGCAGCTGATGTCCCCCACTACTTCGTCAGACGAGCTAGACGACAAAGAATGTCAGGGGTCCAAGTTCCAAGAACTGTCAGAAACTATTAAAGGCTAGAACGTGAGGGCCTAGAAGGTGCCGGAAAGAGCTTCCACGCGTCGTAGCTGGATAGGTCACCCATGTCTATAAATGCACACCCCCTGGCTCCAAAGGACAGGTTCGAAATCCCTTTCCCTACCACTTTGGTATACAACAGCTCTCCGTTGTGCTACCATCACTAACTTGAGCGTCGGAGGGTCTGCGCTCCTAAGGGAGCCAGCCGTTCTCACGTTTCTTTTTTTTCTTGGTCTTATAGGTGGCTCGCAAGGACCAGGAAAAATCCCCCAAACATTTGGCGCCGTCTGTGGGATCTCGACTGGTTCCTGTGAGAACGCCCACGACCATACGGTTGTGCGCCGACGGCCTTCATAACCCCAAAGATGGCTCCGGCGACAAGGGGGCGCAGGCGGACGAGGGCCCGTATGGGATCTGTGCGCAGCGAACCCCCCGCTGAGACTCCCCAGCCCCTTGTCCCGCTCAGTGACCAGCTCCTGTTGGAGATGTTGGCCACCCAGCGGGCAATGATGGAGGAGTTGACGCGCTTGCGTCAGGCTCCGGCGGCTAGCCGGCGGTCGGGACCTTCGAGGCCCGCGTCTCCCGCGCGGCCTCCCGTCTCGTCGCGTCTGCCCACGACCGTCCCAGCACGGCGAACTTCCCGCCCGGAGCCCCCGTTTGAGAGGACGGCCGTGCGTGGAGTGAAGGAAACCCCGCTCACAAGGTTACAGAAGCTTGTAACACAGCGGTCCAGCAACCAGGCAACTTCGCGCACTACCATCCCTCGCCGACGTAGCCGGAGCGTCGACTCTGACGGGTCGAAGGCAAGGTCTCAAGAGAGGGATCGCGACCCGCGCCATCGACGACGAGGGAAAGAGCCTGCGGTGGCTCTACCTTCCGAACCACGAGAGGCGACGGCCTCCCACAGACCAACCGCCTCGCTGAAGGGATCCGCGCGCGAGCAGCCAGGAGGCCGCCGATCGGTGGCTCCCGAGGGTCGCCGTGGGGTGGATCCGAACCTCCCGAGAGGGAGTGCACGCGAGCGCCTAGGAGCTGCGCAGCCGCCTTTGGGAGTTCTCCCCGGGCACTGGCAGCGACCTAGTGCGCCAGTGGATTTACTGGAGGACCTCGCCGCCCACGGGGGAAGCTCGCCCTTCACCAGCGAGGTCCATCAAGGGGGTTTTCCGCACCACTGGACCCCCCCGAAGTTTGTATTGTTCGACGGGTCGCAGGATCCCGTCGACCATCTCTTCGCCTACAGGAAACTTCTATTTTTCCGGGACCAGGACCATGTCCTGTGTCGCGCGTTCCCAAGCAGTCTGACCGGATCGGCATTGAATTGGTTCCACAAACTGCCTTCCGGCGTGATCCCCAACTTTCCAACTCTCTCTAGGTTATTCCTGGAGCAGTATCGCTGCAATAGGCAGCCCCCGAAGAGGATCGAATCTCTGTTTACTCTGGCCATGGGAGCTCGCGAAACGCTCCGATGCTTCACAACGTGATTCCGAAGCGCTTACCTCGCTCTGGAAGACGCGGCGGGTCAGGATCGTACCACGGTGAGTGCCTTCAGAAGCGCCCTACCCGAGGGAGGCAAGCTTCATGACGCCTTAGTGATCAAGGACCCTCGCACAATGGTCGAACTATTCGCCCTGGTCCAGCAACACATCAAGCTCGAGGATGCGGTGCTAGATCGGAAGGGAAAGGCAGTAGAGCAGCGACCTCCTCCGGCTTTGCGACCTCTTGTCGTTAAGGCCGTGGAGAAGAGGGAGGTGCCACTTACGGTACCCTTGCCCGGACCATCCGCAGCTCCTGCAGTACCGCCCGCTGAAGTACCCGCGGTGGTCGCTGGAAGGCTGGCGAACTGGCGCCTGCCTCCGGGACCCGGGGAGCGGGACTTCACCGTGCTGACCCACTCGCCAGGGCAAATTTTCCATCAGATTCGGAATGAGCCTTTCTTCCAGTACCCACCACCCCTACAGATCGGAGAGCCCGGCTCTACCGACAACTCGCGGCGGTGCGCTTTTCATCGAAGCCCTGGGCATCACACTAACAGATGCCGGGCTCTGAAAAACCATTTGGAGGATTTGGTCACCTTGGGGCACTTGAACCAGTTCATCTCGCCCCTGAGGAGGTTCGAGATGATTCCAGAGCGAGCCCCTCAGGAGGGAGATCGCCCAGGACTCGCGGAGCCCGCCTTACCTCCGCCTCCCCCGGGAGGACCGGCGATCTGCCACACCATAAGCGGGCGGCTGAGCGGCCCCAGATCAAGTAATGAAGCCCGCCGACGAGTAAGGGAGATGGAGCGGGCGCAGAAGGTATTTTCTGTCTCGCTAACTCCTACTTTACTTCGAGCACCAAGGGTGGAAGCCCGCGATTTCCTCTGGTTTTCGAAGGACGACATGGCTGGGGTTGTCACGCCCCACAATGACCCCCTCGTCATACGTCTGATGATGGCAAACATCGAGGTGAGGCGAGCTCTGGTGGATTCGGGGAGCGCCGTTGACATCCTCTTTCTGTCGGCCTACCTATGAATGGGTTTGAGACTCGCCGACTTGTCTCCCTCGACGAGCTCCCTCAGTGGATTCACCGGTGAGGTCGCCAAAGTAGCGGGAGAAATAACCCTTACCGTGACAGCGGGCCCGGAAGCTCGCCAAGTCCGCTTCGCGGTAGTCGACGGGAATTCGGCCTTTAACGCCATCCTTGGGCGGCCTTGGCTAAGGCAGATGAAGGCGGTGTCTTCACCCAACCATCAGGCCCTCAAATTTCCGACGACGAGCGGGGTCGTAGTCATTCGGGGAGATCAGGTAACCGCAACCAGATGCGAGCAGGATGCTCCTCACCTCATGGACGTGGAGGTCGCCGAGGCCAAGAGGCCCGCACCCTCCTAGCAATTACCGCCCGGTACGAGCGAGCTCCTGGGGAGCCCGTTGGGGGCCTCCTCGCCTAAGTCCCCTACTCCATCCTCGGGTGGGAGCGGTGTGGATCTTAAGTTGGAGGAAGGCCGCCTAACAACCCCCAAGAGAGGAAGTTTTCCGATTGCCGAACCACTTCAAGAGATCGATATTGGCGGCAAAGAAGGGCCGAGAATTGTTAGTCTCGGGACCTCGTTAACCGAGGGCGAGGTCCTAGCCCTAACCAGCTTGCTCAGGGAATACCGCGACGTATTTGCCTGGAGCTTCGCGGACATGCCAGGGATTGACCCGGAGGTCGCCTGTCATCGTCTGCACACCGTGAAGGAGTTCCCGCCGATCAAGCAGAAAGCTCGGCACATACCTGCTGCGAAGTCCATTGCAGTGGCAGCAGAGATAGACAAGCTAGAGCGAGCTGGCTTCATACGTGAGGCACACTTCCCCGAGTGGATCTCCAACATCGTGGCGGTGCCTAAAAAGAGCGGAGCGGTCAGAGTGTGCATCGACTTCTCCGACCTCAATAAGGCATGCCCGAAGGACGGTTTTCCTCTTCCAAGAATAGGCGCGCTGGTCGACGCAGCCGTTGGGTTCCGGGCTCTATCTTTCATGGATGGATACTCAGGGTATAATCAAATACCCTTCCATCCCGAGGATCAGGAGAAGACCGCCTTCTACTCCGGAGTGGGCTACCAGAAGCTATACTGCTATCAAGTGATGCCCTTCGGACTCAAGAACGCTGGAGCGACCTACCAAAGGTTAGTCACACAGATGTTTAAGAATCAGATCGGCAGAAATGTCGAGGTTTATGTTGACGACCTTCTGGTCAAAAGTCGAGAGCGAGGAGGGCATGTCGCCGACCTCCGCGAAACCTTCGAGATACTGAGAAAGTACCGAATGAGGCTAAACCCGGTGAAGTGCGCATTCGGAGTGACTTTGGGGAAATTCCTCGGGTACCTGGTCACCCACAGGGGGATCGAGGCCGACCCTGGGCAAATCCGAGCACTTGTCGAAATGCCCGCACCAAGAACCCGGCAGGAAGTCCAGAGATTGAGCGGGCGAATCGCCGCGCTTAATCGATTTATATCCAAATCCTCAGACAATTGCAGACCTCTTTTCGAGCTGCTGCGAAAAGGAGCGAGCATTTGCTGGGATGAAAATTGCGAGCGCGCCTTTCAGAAGATCAAAGACTATCTCGCGAGCCCGCCTATCCTAGCGGCACCGAAAGATGGCGCCGAGCTTGGCGTGTATCTCGCGGTCACAGAGAACGCTGTAAGCGGGGTCCTGGTAGTGGAAGAAACAAAGGTAGAGCGACCTGTCTATTTTGTGAGCCACACGATGCTTCCTGCCGAGCTCTGGTATCGACCAATCGAGAAGGTCGCTTTGGCCTTGGTCCTTACCGCGAGGAAGCTTCACCCCTACTTCTCGGCGCATACCGTCAAAGTCATCACGGAGCACCCCCTGAAGAGCGCCCTCTCCAGGCCTTCGGTAGCCGGCAGGTTGTATCGATGGTCTGCCGAGCTCGCCGCCTATGGATTGGAGTATGTCCCTCGAGTTGCTGTCAAAGGGCAGGCTCTCGCCGATTTCTTGGCGGACTTTCCCATAGAAGAACCAGTCCAGTACCAGGAGGATGAGCCAACTGAGGCACACCCTGGGAAGGCGAGGTTCTTGGACAACCAAGGCGAGCGTCCTCCAAATGAGCGTCCAGAGGTGACGGGATGGGAATTGTTCGTCGATGGATCCTCCAACGCTTTGGGGGCTGGGATCGGGGTCGCTCTGATCGCCCAAGAGGTGCTGCTCGAGAAATCAATCCGACTGGATTTCGCCGCTACCAACAATGAAGCGGAGTACGAGGCGTTACTGGCTGGTCTGGAGCTCGCTCAAGAGGTAGGCGCCAAACGCTTGAAAGTCTTTAGTGATTCCCAGCTAATTATTTGCCAAATCAATGGGGAGTACGCCTCCCGGGATGCACGAATGGCGATCTACGTGGATCTGGTGAAGAGCAAGGCCACGGAGTTCGAAAAGATCTCTTTCGAGCAAATTCCACGAACCGATAATAAGCGAGCTGATGCCTTGGCAAACGCCGCCTCCTTGCTGGGAACATCAGAAGCTCGGCAGATTCTCATTGAGGTCCAAAATCAGTCTCGGCTCCAGCTGGCGGAGCCCGCTGTTAACCAAATTTATGCCGACGTATCTCCTGGCGGGTGGATCGCTCCCATTCTTCGTTTTCTTCAGAAGGGCGAGCTTTCGGAGGATAGAGAGGAAGCCCGGCGAATAGAGAAATGTGCCGGTCGCTATCTCATTCGCTGGGATCGCCTTTTTCGAAGATCTTTCGGCGGGCCGAATCTTCGTTGCATCGAGAGCCCGGAGATCGAAGAAGTACTAAATTGCATCCACTCTAGCGAGCTGGGAAACCACGCTGGTGGGCGATCTCTAGCTGCGAAAGTTCGAAGGCAAGGATACTGGTGGCCCACTCTGGAGCAGGACGCTTTGAAGGCCGCCCAGAGGTGCATCCAATGCCAGAAGCACGCCACGACGAACCATATGCCCGCAGAAGAACTTCACCCATTGGCGAGCCCCTGGCCTTTCCAGCAATGGGGGATGGACATTGTAGGACCTTTCCCTGTGTCTACCCGGCAGAAGAAATTCATCTTAGTAGCTACGGACTACTTCACCAAATGGGTGGAAGCGGTCCCGCTAGCTAAGATTGGTGAGAAACAAGTCAAGGACTTCTTTTGGAAGAATATCTTCTGCCGCTTTGGGCTGCCCCGAGTGCTCATCACCGACAATGGTCGCCAGTTCGACAATCGCTTGATCAGAAGCTTTTGTGTTGAATATGGAGTCGACCTAAGATTCTCGTCCCCGAGGTACCCTCAAAGCAACGGGCAGGCCGAAGCTACGAACCGAGTAATCTTAGACAACCTCAAGAAAAGGTTGGAAGGAAAGAAAGGACTGTGGGAGCAGGAGCTCGACGGCGTGCTGTGGGCTTATCGTACCACTCCACGTCGCTCAACCAACGAATCGCCTTTCAGCCTAACTTACGGGTGTGAAGCCGTGCTGCCCATCGAAGCCGAGCTGCCAACGGAAAGAAAGCTTGCTGCAGGTGAGGTCGATAACGACGCTCTGCTCGTCGACTCCCTCGACCAGCTCGAAGAAAGACGAGAGCGCGCCAATCTACATCTCGCTGGGTACCGACAAGAAATGAAGCGCGCCTACGACAAAAGAGTCCGCCATCGGGCATTCAAAGCCGGGGACATGGTGATGAGAAAGGTGTTCGCAAACACGCAGGAGCCTAATGCGGGGAAGCTCGCGGCGAACTGGGAGGGCCCCTACATAATACGCGAAGCGCGTGGCTCGGGGGCTTACCAGTTGATGACCGCTGAAGGCGACCTGTTAGAGCGACCTTGGAATGCTTTGCACCTTCGCAAGTTCTATGCCTAAGGAAATTTTTGTAAATTTTCTTTTTGAAGAGGTTATGAATGAATGATGGAGGTTCCAACAACGAGTTTTACCAAGAAGCTAGGTGTTGCAAGAGCTCGACTGATCTATAAGGCAGTCCGCCGTCGCGCGGACTTAAAGCAAGACCGGGATCCTCAGAGGCAGCCAGTGGGCGACCTTGAGCTTCCCGGGGCAGTCCGCCGTTATGCGGACTTAAAGCAAGACCGGGATCCTCAGAGGCAGCCAGTGGGCGACCTTGAGCTTCCCGGGGCAGTCCGCCGTCGTGCGGACTTAAAGCAAGACCGGGATCCTCAGAGGCAGCCAGTGGGCGACCTTGGGCTTCCCGGGGAAGTCCACTGCCAAGTGGACTCTAAACCTAACCAGGATCCTTCGCGTTCACCGGCCATGAACGGAAGCATCCTGGCGTTGGCAAACCCCTCGAAGGGCGAGCCCGCCGAACAGGATCATCGAGAGAAATTAACCGGGCAGGGGGCAGCTAGCACTTATTAGTTTCCTTTAAAATAAAAAAATGGTTCAAGTCTCTGAGTGTAGGGAAGTTTTTGAAGTCTTTTGGTTCGTTTAAACGTTTTCCGGGCTCAGAGACTATCGAGTTTTTGCGAGCATGCCGAGTTTCTCGTTTGCATATGTTTTAAAATAAAAGATTGAATCGAATTAGCTGCCTCGCCCGGGGTATCGCTCTCGAGGTCGCTGCGAACTCCTGAAGCGGACTCATGAGCAACACAAGGAAAGGAAAAGGGACATGGAAAAGTAAGGAACAAAGGCGAGCACAAAAAGATATGTCATTCATTATACTGAAAATAATTACAAGGATTACAAAGATACAGCCTAGGCTGGGCCCGCGCCAGTGCCCGCGCCGTCATCACGCTTCCTCTTTTTCGACCTTTCGGCCTTGTACTTCTCGATGGCGTCGAGGGCACCTTTCCGCAGGAGCTCGTTGAGCTGCGCCTGGAGGCGGCATTGCTGAGCGTGGAGGTCTTGGAGATGCGTCTCCCTCAGAGACGCGATCTCATCCCTAGAGGCCGCCAACTGCCGTTGGAGTTCAGAGATTTCCTTCTGGGCGGCTTCTTCAGCTCGACGGGCCCCTTGCGCATCGGATAGGGCGCGGTCGCGGGCGTCCTCAACCGAAGCTAGTGTGGTGGTGAAAGTGGCGGCCCGTTGACGTAGTTCGTCGACCTCCGTGCGCAGCCGGTCCACTTCAGCCCGCAGCTCGCCCGATCGGTCCATTTGGCGGATTCGGTGGATGTACTCATCTACTCTCCTCTCCGAGTCATGGAGAGTGTCATCGTAGAGAGCGACAGTGTTCCCCGCGACTTCCGCGACCTCGTCAACGAGAGCCCGGCCGACCCGCTCTACCTACGGAAAGGGCGAACAGATTAAGTTAGAAGTTGAAGCGGGGGTTTGGAGACAAAGGAGTATAGAGGCGGCCTTACCTCGTGCAGTCGGTTGATGATATCGATGTAGGGAGTTCGGGCGAAGATATTGCGCCCTAGGATCCCCCGCATGAAGAAAGGGGCGCGCTCAGGACCGCCAGTGGAGGAGCCCGCTTGGCTCGCCTCGGTGGGAGCAGCTGGAGGGGGCGCACTGATGGAGGCAGCAGCGTGCTCGGCCCCTTGAGCGCCGGCAATCCCTTCGTTGATAGGGGAAGGCACGGCGGCTCCCCTTTGCCCCGGCAAGTCCGGGTCCGAGGCTTCCGAGCTGGAGCTCGGAAAGTCGTCCAGGATGGCCCCTAGGTCTGGAGACCAATAGGCCAACCCGCCCAGCTCAGGGAGAGGAGGAACCTCAAGAGTGGCAGGCGCGGGCTCAGGCGCGGGCGCGCTAGGAGACACAGGCGCGAGCGCGAGCTCGGGCGTGCTGGACGCGGGCTCGGGCGCAGGCGCGGGCTCAGGCGCGAGCACGGGCTCGGGCGTGCTGGACGCGGGCTCGGGCGCAGGCGCGGGCTCGGGTGCAGGCGCGGGCTCGGATGCGGGCGCGGACTCGGACGCAGGCGCGGACTCGGACGCGGGCGCAGGCGCAGGCCCGGACGCAGGAGCGGGCTCATTCGCGGGCGCAGGCTCGGACACGGGCCCGAGCTCGGGCGCAGGCACGGGCGCGGGCGAGGGCTCGGGGGCAGGATGAGCGGGCTCGGGCACAGGCGCGCTAGCGACAGAGGGCGCGGGCGCAAGCTCGGGCGCGGGCGTGCTGGAAGGCTCGGGTACAGGCGCGCTCGAGGCAGCGGCCGCGGGTAGGGGCGCGGGCTCGGACGCGGGCGTGCTAGGGGCAGGAGCAGCCGGTGCCGAGGTCTTGGCCGGAGCGGGTGCAGGAGGCAGCGGGCTCGTTGGTGCCGGTCCCTCGAAGGGCAGGGGAGGCCTCGCTGTCGCAGAAGCGGGCTCGCCCTCGAGAGACCGCGGCTCCTCTTCTTCCGAGCTGGACTCGTCGCTGGAATCCTCGCCCGATGCCAAGCCCGCTTCCTCGAGAGCGGCTTTCCTCCTCCTATCCTCAACGACTCGTTCGTAGGCTTCGCGGGCCTTGCGAACGGCGTCGTCCTCCGCCATTGGGCGGGCAGTTGAAGTCTTCTTCTTCTTCTTCTTTATATGGGCGCCCTCCATCTCTGGGGTCATTACCGCGACATAGAGTGGTTTAGAGAGATCGCCCGGGAACCCGCGCATCAGCACCTCGGCAATTGGGGTTTCCACCTCAGCCATGCCGAGTAGGAGCTCGACGCGCGGGTCCTCAGGGTCGACCATAACAACTTTGCGTCGAGGGGGTTCCGGAGCTGGGAAGTGCGTAGGAGAATTGGGAGCTAAGGGAGAATTCGCCTGACCTGGGGCAGCCTCGCGGGAGGGAGGCGGCGGCGAGGGAATATCCTCCTCGCGGATCATATCGATGGCGTCTTCGTCGGCGAGCCTGATTGGGGAAGCCCGCTTCTTCTTCCCCTTCTTCGCCGAGGTCCCCGCAGCGGAGGGCGCTACAGCAGGCCGGGAGACCGCGACCTTCTTCCGCATCACCTTCTGCCGGGCGGTGACGGTCCCGGTCCGGAGATCTTTCCAGAGGAAGGAGAAGTCCGGCGCCAGGATTTTCTCAGGAGTCCGCCCCCCGAGGAAGAGCAAGATCGCCTCATCGAGAGATTTCTCTCGGGCTGCGGAGATGCATTTCTTCCCCTTGGGGCGATACTCCGCGATCTCCTTGAAGACCGGCAGAGGCGGTCTGCCGGGAAGAGAGCGGACTCCGGCGCAGGAACCTCGCCAGTTGCCCTCCACCACGAACGGGAACTCCTTCCAGTACCGGTCTTTGTTCTCGACCGCGGAGAAGGGCATCACCTCGCCGGGGCGGCCCGAGAGGTAGAAGTGGCCGCAGTCGACCTCGCTGAAGACTGTACTCGCCTTGAGGGACCATTTCTTCAAGAGGTAGGCCAGGGGGATCCTCACGTTGAGGGCTTTCTCGATTTGAGAAAGCCCGTAGAGGATCCCCCACGAGTTGCCTGGGAGCTGGGCGGGGCATAAGCCCGCCAGCTCCAGGAGCTCGCTGGCTAGATGGTTCAGGGGCAGCCGAAGCCCTGACCATATTTGCCCCACGGAGACCGCGGTTCCGGAGAGTGGTCTCCCCGATCTCGAGAAAGGGAGAATAGCGAGCTCCTGAGGGATACCCGCCGCTGTCCGTAGACTCTCGGGGATGGGCACGCCCCCGATGTCGTTGAACCAGAGGACGGCGGGCTCCTTGGGAGGAGCCTCACTCTCGATGCCCGGAGCGAGCACCGAGATGGGGGCGACATTGAGAGGCTCCTCCCGAGAGGTCGCAGCAGCAGCGGCTGAAGAAGAAGCGGCAGCAGAGGAAGCCATGAGAGCAAGAGGGCGCGGGCGAGCTCCGAATTGAGAAAGTTATGGGAGAAGGGAGAGCTGTTTTCACGCAGCAGTAAAAAATCGTCCCCCTTCCCCTATTTATAGGCAAATGAGAGACAGGTGAATCAGGCCGCAGTTAATGCCCGAGCGCGCCCAACGAGGTGACACGTCGACGGTTGAAGCGACAGCTCGCCGTTCTCCAATCAAGCAGTGCCATGTGGACCACGCGTGGAAAAAGCTGCGCCGGCGCCGACACTGTCATTACTGACAAAAGAAGAGCGAATGAGGAGGAGACACGTGTCTCGTGCCGATCGGGATCTCATGATGAGATTCGCTGTATCAGCATTGAGTCTCGTGTCGCATTTAAGACGAAGCGACCGTTGAAGATTTGGTGCGATACCCAAGTCACAAGATCGCTCACGGCTGGTGCCCGTAGCTCGCCCGACGCAGACCCTGACCGCGTGTGACAAACTCGCACCGGAAGGAGATCGCTCGCGGCTGACGCTCTCGGCCCGCCCAGCGTTTGTGAAATACTGACAATCAAAGCTCTCGACGCAGACCGCCCGTAGCTACTATCCCCGGCCCGCCAGGAAACTGCTGCAGCAGACATTAATATCAGGCACATTGCAAGGGACAAGGGCTCGCTAAGACTCCTGAGCAAGCATCGAATTTCCTCGATCACTCCCTCAGGAGGGGGTAATGTTGGGGGTAGTCAAAAACCACTTATCTTGGACAGCCCGTCCGGGAGTTGGAACCCTTGGAAGCCGAGCGTGTCGCCTTTCCAGCTCGCAAGGAGCTCGCCCTTAGCCCGCGAGGAGCTCGTCCCCACAGAGAGTGGGATGGACACCTTGTATCTGAGTGCAGCTCGCCCCCTCCCAGACCTCGCGGGAGCACGCCCGAATTCGATAAATGGGTTAGACAAAGAGCGCGAAGGAGCTCGCCCAAGCTCGTCCAGGAGCTCGCCCAAGCTCATCCAGGAGCTCGCCATGCTCGCTCAGGAGCTCGCCCAAGCTCGTCCAGGAGCTCGCCCAAGCTCATCCAGGAGCTCGCCATGCTCGCTCAGGAGCTCGCCCAAGCTCGTCCAGGAGCTCGCCATGCTCGCTCAGGAGCTCGCCTAGCTCGTCCAGGAGCTCGCTATGCTCGCTCAGGAGCTCGCCTAGCTCGCACAGGAGTTCGCCCAAGCTCACCCAGGAGCTCGCCCATGCTTACTCATGAGCTCGCCAAAGCTCGCCTAGACCCCTGTTTATCGAAGAGGTTGCTCCCGCGAAGGTCCAACTCTTGATAAATATGGGCGAAAGGACGGAGCAGTACCGGGCGAGCTGGCCTTTGCTTTTTCCCTGAGATCACCCCCATTAAAAACAGCATAAAGATTACCAGGTGTCGAGGACCCACTGAAGCTACGTGGACGATTGCAGTCCACGGAAGCCCATCGGAGTCGGTTTGAGACCTCCTAGACTCGAACATTCTAGAAGATTCCCCTGGCGGCAACAGAACAGCAGCTGATGTCCCCCACTACTTCGTCAGACGAGCTAGACGACAAAGAATGTCAGGGGTCCAAGTTCCAAGAACTGTCAGAAACTATTAAAGGCTAGAACGTGAGGGCCTAGAAGGTGCCGGAAAGAGCTTCCACGCGTCGTAGCTGGATAGGTCGCCCATGTCTATAAATGCACACCCCCTGGCTCCAAAGGACAGGTTCGAAATCCCTTTCCCTACCACTTTGGTATACAACAGCTCTCCGTTGTGCTACCATCACTAACTTGAGCGTCGGAGGGTCTGCGCTCCTAAGGGAGCCAGCCGTTCTCACGTTTCTTTTTTTTCTTGGTCTTATAGGTGGCTCGCAAGGACCAGGAAAAATCCCACAGACGGCGCCAAATGTTTGGGGGATTTTTCCTGGTCCTTGCGAGCCACCTATAAGACCAAGAAAAAAAAGAAACGTGAGAACGGCTGGCTCCCTTAGGAGCCCAGACCCTCCGACGCTCAAGTTAGTGATGGTACCACAACGGAGAGCTGTTGTATACCAAAGTGGTAGGGAAAGGGATTTCGAACCTGTCCTTTGGAGCCAGGGGGTGTGCATTTATAGACATGGGCGACCTATCCAGCTACGACGCGTGGAAGCTCTTTCCGGCACCTTCTAGGCCCTCACGTTCTAGCCTTTAATAGTTTCTGACAGTTCTTGGAACTTGGACCCCTGACATTCTTTGTCGTCTAGCTCGTCTGACGAATTAGTGGGGGACATCAGCTGCTGTTCTGTTGCCGCCAGGGGAATCTTCTAGAATGTTCGAGTCTAGGAGGTCTCAAACCGACTCCGATGGGCTTCCGTGGACTGCAATCGTCCACGTAGCTTCAGTGGGTCCTCGACACCTGGTAATCTTTATGCTGTTTTTAATGGGGGTGATCTCAGGGAAAAAGCAAAGGCCAGCTCGCCCGGTACTGCTCCGTCCTTTCGCCCATATTTATCAAGAGTTGGACCTTCGCGGGAGCAACCTCTTCGATAAACAGGGGTCTAGGCGAGCTTTGGCGAGCTCATGAGTAAGCATGGGCGAGCTCCTGGGTGAGCTTGGGCGAACTCCTGTGCGAGCTAGGCGAGCTCCTGAGCGAGCATAGCGAGCTCCTGGACGAGCTAGGCGAGCTCCTGAGCGAGCATGGCGAGCTCCTGAACGAGCTTGGGCGAGCTCCTGAGCGAGCATGGCGAGCTCCTGGATGAGCTTGGGCGAGCTCCTGGACGAGCTTGGGCGAGCTCCTGAGCGAGCATGGCGAGCTCCTGGATGAGCTTGGGCGAGCTCCTGGACGAGCTTGGGCGAGCTCCTTCGCACTCTTTGTCTAACCCATTTATCGAATTCGGGCGTGCTCCCGCGAGGTCTGGGAGGGGGCGAGCTGCACTCAGATACAAGGTGTCCATCCCACTCTCTGTGGGGACGAGCTCCTCGCGGGCTAAGGGCGAGCTCCTTGCGAGCTGGAAAGGCGACACGCTCGGCTTCCAAGGGTTCCAACTCCCGGACGGGCTGTCCAAGATAAGTGGTTTTTGACTACCCCCAACAGGTTCCAGAATGAACTAGCTACCATGGACATTGTGCTAGAAGGCGAGGTGATGACAGACATCTTCCTCTCGTCACTGTCTGGAGCCTTTGAAGGCTTTGTCACCAACTTTAATTTAAACAAGTTGGCTATGACAAATGCAGAGCTTCTGGGAGCTCTCCAGGCAGCTGAGGATGGCTTCAAGCAGAAGGGCGAAGCACTTCACATGCAGCGCAGATCCTTCAAGAAGTCTGGTAAACCTCAAGGCAAGAAACATAAGAAGAAATCTAAGTCAGCGCCTGTGCAGGACTCTGCTGGGGCCTTTGGGTCTGGAGAATCAAAGAAACCGGGCACGAAGTGTTTTCGGTGTGGCCAGAAGGGTCATTGGAAGAAGGACTGCAAGCAACCTCGGAATGCTGGAGAAGGTAATCTACAACTCTTGGTTGTTGAAACATTTCTTTCAAGTAATAGTTCTTTTGCTAGTTGGATTGTGGATTCTGGATCCACTAACCATGCCTGTAACTCTCTTCAGGGGTTTCGGGAAAGCAGAAGGTTGCTTGATGGAGAGGTGACCTTGAGCATGGGAACTGAGGCCGTTGCTGCTGCTGAAGCCATTGGAGATGTTACTCTTAGTTTTTCGAATAATAAGACTTTGACTCTTAGAGATGTCTTTTATGTACCGTCCTTGAGACGTAACTTGATTTATGTTTCTTCTTTAGTTAATGAAGGTTATTCAGTTTGTTTTGATGCTTCTGGTGTATCGTTTAAGCTGAATGGAACTTTTATAATAAGAGGAATGGTTCAGAATCATCTCTATATTGTCAATCCTAAATTTAAAAAAGATAACATAATAACTTCAGCATTTAATATTAATTCATCTAAGCGTAAGAAACCTTCGGAGAACTTAACCCAATTGTGGCACTTACGGCTTGGGCATATTGCCTTAGATAGGATCCATAAGTTGGTAAAGGCCGGGTTTCTGGAAACAGATCCTACGGAGATCCTTCCCATCTGTGAATCCTGCCTAGAAGGCAAGATGACTAAGAGGGCCTTCAAAGGCAAAGGAGTGAGAGCTACTGAGATATTGGAGTTAATCCATTCAGATGTATGTGGACCCATAAGCGTCAAGGCGATAGGAGGCCATGAGTACTTCATCACTTTTACAGATGATTACTCAAGATATGGTTACATTTACCTTATGCATCGGAAGTCGGAATCCTTTGACATGTTCAAAGAGTTCAGGGCTGAAGTAGAAAAGCAGACAGGTAAATGTATAAAAACCCTTCGATCTGATCGAGGAGGTGAATACCTATCTGACGAGTTCCTTGGGTATTTGGTGGAGCATGGGATAACATCCCAGTTGACTGCTCCAGGTACCCCACAACAGAATGGAGTCTCTAAGAGAAGGAATCGAACCTTGTTGGACATGGTTCGAAGCATGATGAGTTATGCCTGTTTACCAACGACCTTTTGGGGTTATGCCCTTCAGACAGCAGCATATGTTCCGAACCACGTTCCATCTAAATCAGTGCCTCAGACCCCTAGAGAACTGTGGTCAAGGCAAAAGCCAACACTACAGCATTTCAGAATATGGGGATGTCCTGCACATGTGCGGATAGACAAGAGGGAAAAGATGGAGCCAAAGTCCAAAGCATGTCTGTTTGTAGGGTATCCCAAAGAGACTAAAGGTGGACTATTTTATGATCCTGAGGAAAAGAAGGTAATCGTTTCAACGAATGCCATTTTCCTAGAACATGATTATGTTATGGACCACAAGCCTGCTAGTAAGGTAGTTCTGGATGAGCTACTGGGTACTAGATCAGAGAGCGCATCCGAAAGCATAGTGGGAGCTGACATTACAGATAATAATATACTAGATACTGTAGAACCTATTAATCCTGTAACACCACCACCACCTCGTCGCAGTGGGAGAAACATCAGAGCTCCTGATAGATACTATGGAGAAACCTTATTGGTTGATCCAGAGGGTCAGGAGGATGACCCACTGAGCTACGATGAAGCAGTGGGAGCTTCTGACAGCTCTGACTGGCAAAAGGCAATGGAGGCAGAAATTGCATCAATGTCCCATGACGCTGTCTGGACTCTAGTTACACCATCATCTAATATTAAACCTATTGGGTGTAAGTGGGTGTACAAGAAGAAGAGAGGATCCGATGGTACAATTGAGACTTATAAAGCTAGATTAGTTGCCAAGGGTTATACCCAGAGAGAAGGAATCGACTTTGACGAAACCTTCTCGCCGGTAGCTATGATAAAGTCTATTCGGATCCTCCTATCCATTGCAGCCCATTATGACTGGGAGATCTGGCAGATGGATGTTAAGACAGCATTCCTCAACGGGAATTTGGAAGAAGACATTTATATGATTCAGCCACCAGGCTTTGAGTCAGAGGGTCAGGAACATCTAGTTTGCAAGTTGCAGAAGTCCATTTATGGACTAAAGCAAGCATCTAGAAGTTGGAACATCCGTTTTGATCAGACAATCTAGTCGTATGGATTTACTCAAAACGAGGATGAACCATGTGTATACAAGAGGACTGATAAGACCACAGTAGTATATTTGATACTTTACGTAGACGATATTCTACTCATTGGAAATGATGTAGGAACATTGTCAACGGTAAAGGTCTGGTTGTCAACACAGTTCGATATGAAAGACCTAGGTGAAGCGAGTTATGTTTTGGAGATCAAGGTAACACGTGATCGCCAGAACAGGGTTCTCTCGCTATCACAGGCTGCGTATATAGATAAGGTTATGGCTAGATTTGACATGCAAAACTCCAAGAAGGGTTTTGTGCCATTTAGACATGGCGTAAAACTGTCTAAGGATCAATGTCCTAAGACACTTGAGGAGAGAGCAGAAATACAGAAGATACCTTATGCTTCGGCATTAGGTAGTCTAATGTATGCTATGCATTGTACAAGGCCTGATATCTGTTTCGTAGTAGGAATGATGGGTCAATTTCAGTCGAATCCGGGTCCAGATCACTGGACAGCTGTGAAGTGTATACTCAAGTACCTTCGTAGAACAAGGGACTATGAGTTGGTTTACACTGGACAAGAACTGACGCCGATTGGATATACAGATTCTGACTTTATGTCAGATATGGAATCCAGGAAGTCGACATCAGGTTTTGTGTTTATGCTAGGAGGAGCAGCGGTTAGTTGGCAGAGTGTGAAGCAGAAATGCATCGCAAACTCTACCACAGAGGCTGAGTACGTTGCAGCGTGCGAGGCAGCCAAAGAGGCGGTATGGCTCAAGAAATTCCTTATGGATTTGGGGTGCGTACCAGAGGCCCAGTTACCTATTGTGCTTTACTGCGACAATAGTGGGGCGGTAGCACAAGCAAAGGAGCCAAGACATCACCAAAAGGGGAAGCACATCGAGCGCAAGTTCCACTTGATTCGCCAGTTTCAAAAGCAAGGGCGAGTAGCGGTGACATAGATTGCATCTACAGATAATATTGCTGATCCTTTCACAAAGGCAATACCTACCAAGGCATTCGAGCGACATGTGGACGCGATAGGAGTCAAAACCGTTTTGCTTCGCTAGACCAAGTGGGAGATTGTTAGGATTGATGTGTTCTAAGCTTGTAAAACTTTATGTTTTGGTCTAATAAAGATTGATAGTTATTATTATGAGATGCATATAGGTGCGTAACATAGTTACGTGTTCTTTTAAGAACAGAGAGCCATGGTTATATGGTAGTCCACTGAGTTGAAGACTAAGTGGATTGGTCCCATATAATCTAAATAAGTTCGCAGCTATGATCAGATTGGTCGCCTCATCATGATAAGCTGTTGGCGAAGACAGTTCATGGGAAGTCTTCACCATGGTCATCACCAGGCATAGTGTCTGTGGCTGAACGGAACTAACACGATGTACAGATCAGTGAGCAGACACTGGTACACTAAGCCTTGTTTCTGCTTAGGGTAAAACGGTCCTAAACCCTGAGGAACCACGTCTGATGGACTAACCAGTTGCGTGGTGCTTTGGCGCACCAATGTGTGAGGATCCATATGCAGTGATCCAAAACCACGGTGTACTGGGTTACCCGGCTGGCGTTGCATTAGCGTGTCACTCCTGCAGGCCATCCACACCCCTGATGGGAGGTGCGTTCCTTGGTGTTATTTACACTGTACCAAACCTAGGCCTGGTGGTCATCAGTTTGACTGTTGACCGGGTTCGATTACTCGACGGGGTAATCAGATGGTACGATGTATAGGTCAACCTGGAAGGAACCATGTCATATGATCATTCGAGTCTGACGGTAGTCTTCACCACTCGAAGTGAATCATGGCATCAAGTGGAGGGACAGCGGGTTTACCACTACTAAGTGGAGAGCAGGGGTATGATGGAGAACATAGTAAGTCTGGGTGAATTGGAGTGCAGCCTGCGTCGCACTTTGGGTGGCTACGCAGGTTAACTCGAGCTCAGAGGATCGATGGTACACTCGGGTAGTGTGTCGATCGAGCTTGAGTTGGAAGCCATGAACCCCGGTCCCTGATGGTTCCACCTTATCAACATTATGTACGGTTCTTGAACCGTCTCCTCGGAACACCATAAGCAAGAGGAAGAAAGAAGTATACGCTCCGTGTGTGCTTGGCACTAGAGCACGGTAGATGCGTAACTACATACGAGTACTAAGGGTTGAGCCCGAGACTAGTGCAGAGTCGCATGTAGTAATCCCTAGCCATAAGTGAACTTCGCTGCATAGGTGCGATGAACCGGGGTATGTTACGAGTTGACTAGTTGACTTTGCTAGAGGCACCCTCCGGTGGCCTCAGTTAATAGTAGGTAACTAGTAAAGATCACTTAAGAAGTGGCCGCTAGGTATCGCACGCTAGAAATGGTCAAAATGAGGCGTCGGGGCGTTTTGGTAAAAACCTCACTCTGCCGGACCTCACCGTTGGCCGACCCTAGTAGTGAGGCACCTTGCTAGGGCCGGCCCTATGATGTAGGGATAAGAATCCCTCATCTATAGGGCCGGCCATATAGATAGGGATAGGGCGATAAAACGGTTAAGATCGAGCCCTAAAAAGTGGGAAAACGGATAAATACAACGAGAAATAAAAAGGAGATAATGGAGAGATAATAGGGGGAGGTCATTATCCCCTTGGATCCTTATCCAAGGGGGTTGGCCGACCCTATAAAAGGGCCTATGGGGCGCCGGCCCTATGGTCCAGAAAAACCGAACCCCCCCTCCTCTCATCTCTCTAGTTCTCTCCCGATTTATCTCCCGTTTCCCGCTTGCAACTTCGTCTTCCTCGCGTGGAGTTCTGAAGAAGGAGAAGGGTCGTTCTTCGGAGGCACTCAGAGATCCGAGAGCGACATTCCGTGCATCATGTGAGATCGGGTGAACAAGAAGGCAACATCTCCATTCGTACCATCGGCATCTTCGCGAACGATCTTCCGTTTCCATCGACAAAGAAGACAATTCTCCACGGTTAAAAGATCCGTACAAAAGGTATGTGTAATCTAACATGTAGATCTAGCGAGCATTATGATTTGCATGCATGCTAGTTAATCATTACGTTAGATTGCCGTTAGGGGTTTTCGATTCTCGTGCATACACATGCACACATATGTAGATTAGTTTCTATGAAAGTTTAAATAGTGTAACGTGCACCATGAACGATCTTTCGACCGCCAAATCGCTTCCGCTGCGAGCCTCTGACCCGGATTAACTTCCAACACGTAGTGCTCGAGATCGTCTATAGAGAAGGAGGTTCGCAGTGAGAAGAAATGATCCGTGGGGGCTCAAGCTCTTGGAGACTCAATACGATGGTGACTTGGCGGAGTGATCATAAACGGCTTGACCCGACTTGAGACAACCTGAACCAACCTGACCAAACTCGATCAAACTTGGCCCAACCCAATCTGACTTGACCAAATCTGACCCATCTCAATCAACCTAGCCCCAGCCGAACCTGACTTGACCTAACCCGACTGGTTTTATATCAGTTATGTTGACCTGACTCGACCCGATCTCACCCATCTATATAACAAGGGATGGCGGTCTACATGCTAACTAGGACATAATGGAACAAAAGCTGACTAGACAAAAAGAAGCGCTGATTAAACCAAAACATACCTTTCTCTTCTTTCTCTCTCTCTCTTCCCCCGATCTCTCCCCGTCTCTCTCTCTTACCCAGATCTCTCTCTCTCCCCCCGTTTCTCTTTCTCTTCCCCCGATCTCTCCCCATATCTCTCTCTCTCTCTTTCCCCGATTTCTCTCTCTCTCCCTGTATCTCTCTCTTCCCCCTATCTCTCCCTCTTTCTCTCCCCATATCTCTCTTTCTCATCTCCATAACTCTCTTCGTATCTCTCTCTTCGTCCCTCTCTCTCTCTCTCTCTCTCATCTCCGATCTCTCTCTCTGTTTCTCTCTCTTTCATCTCCGTCTCTCTTCTCTCCATATCTCTCTGATCTCTCTCTTATCTTCGTAACTCTCTTTTTCTCTCTCAGTATCTCTCTCTTTCCCTGTCTCTCTCTCTCTCTCTCTCTCTCTCTCTCTCTTCGTCTCTTTCTTTCTCCAATTCTCTCTGTCTCTCTCCTACGATCTCTCTCTCCGTCTCTCTCTTTCTCTCTCTTCCCTCAATCTCTTTCTCTCTCTCTCTCATTAGGATAGAAGAGGTCCATACCCAATCAGGTTTCAGGTTTTGGTTCGGGTTTCGGGTATGAATTGGGTATAATTTTGTTTCATTTTATCCATTATTTATGCAATTACTTGAGGAAAAAAGGGTTAATCTGTAAGAGATCCCTGACAACAGATCCATCGCATGAACATGACACCTACAGGTTTCATTTAGCCTAAGATCCCTTTCTTTTTTATTAAACCCAAAACTACCCCCGGTTTCTTCTCCCATCTCTCCTGAGTAGCTCCAGCGGCGGCGGGGGCAGCGACCAACAGCTCTGGCAGCAACGACGAACACTGAAGGTGGCGGGGGCAGAGGCAACGACGATGTCAGTGGCGAGCAATAGAGATAGCGGCAGCGACAATGACGACCAGCTTTGACGGCGGTGGTTTAGTTGAGGTTCCTAGGTCAAGGGTTCATCCCATGGCCTGTAGATCTTAGGGTTAGGGTTAGGTTTGGTTCGGTGGCGGCGAGTAGCTCACGTGGTGGCGTTCGGTGTTTCGGTTCGGTGGTGGCGTGCAAGTGTATTGCCATCAAAGGCGATCATTTAGGTGGCAGCGAATGTCCCAATAATGGCCACTGTTGGTGGTGTCTCGGTCCGTCGAGGCGGGGCCAGTGTTGCCGCCGAAAAGTGTTTTGTTGCCGAAGGTGGTTAGGTGTGTTGTCACTGAATACGACGGTGGGGGTAGGGATGGGGGTGGTGATGCCCGAGGGGTGTCTTGCCGGCCCGCTACATTGCCGACAGGTGCGATGCTACCAAAGGCGGCCTGCTGCAGTGCTGACAGGAACTGGCATGCACTAGTTTATTAAAAGGGTCGGGTTGAGTCAACCCATTTATATGGTGGGTTGGGTTTGGGTTTGGGTTTGGGTTTAAGTTTTTGACCCGTTTATTAAATGGGTCGGGTTAGATTGGGTGTTTTGCCCTTGTACCTATGTTTGAACTCGACTCAAGCCCAACCCAACCGATTGCCACCCCTAGGACACGGTTCGGTAACCAACCTACATAGTGGGTATCGAGGACTCAGATCCCAACACTGCCTTCTTTCTTCCTCCTCTTCTTCCAACTCCCTCCTCCCTCCTCCTTCTTCCTCCATCTTTTTCGTGCCAGAATCCTAAATCAATGGCCCTCCTCCCCCTTCCTTCTTCCTGACGCCTGGACCCTAACTGCAACCGGATGTTGATGGCAGTCAGCCGACACTGTGTCGGTGGCTGCCCGCCGAAGTTGCCCCGATGGGTACGTATCGACATCATTATGGGGATGTCAATAGAAACCCCATCGACGAGCAGCCACTAACACAATGTCATTGAGCGGCCATCGACATCGGCCAACAACTTAGGGTTTATGCACGGGGAAGTGGAGGAAGAAGGACGACAACGGAGGAAGCGGGAGGAGGAAGAAGGGGGAAAGGCCAGTGGCTTACGGTTTCGGGGCGGAAAAGATGGAGGAAGAAGGAGGGCCAGCAGATTAGTGTTCCAACATGAAGAAAAATGAGGGAGGAAGAAGGATGAAGAAGGGCAGTTGGACAAAGCGGTGTTGGGACAGTTGCGGAGGCGGAGGGGTGGGCAGTCAGATATAAATGGCTGGATGGCGACTGCATAGGGCATTTTGGGGTTATTGTAGGTGCCAGGAATAACATTCCAATATGGGTTAGGGGCAAGAAAGATTCAGGTGCCATCACTAATTTCATGGGTCTGCACCGGCACCCTTAATGCCTCCTAACCCATGGTTTTAGTGTTGGCACCCTTAGGCCGTGTTTGGTAGTCGAAAAGTGGTGGGAAAGGGAGAGAATTCCCCCCCTTAAGTGATGTTAGGTGTGTTTGGTAGCCGGGAAAGTGAGCAGGAATCAGAATACTTTTATACCTAAAATACCCCTATGTTAGTGTAATCGGGGGGAAAGTGAGGGGATTCTCTTTCCTCCCGCTCCTGGGAGGAAAGACTTTCCCCTCGGGAGGGGAAAGACTTTCCTTTACTTTAATGAAATTTTTCGGCTACCAAACGGGCCTTACTGTCCAGGCACCCCTAATCCAAAGTACAACCCCCCCACCCCCCCCCCCCCCCCCCCCCCCCCCCAACCCTACACTGCACTAATCGTCCTTTCCACTACGCCATGGCCGCCTCCTCCTCGTCTGAACCCTGACTCATCCCATCGCTCTACCTCCTCCTTCTCCTCCTCCTCGTCTGAACCCAAACCCATCTCGTCGCCCTCCTCCTCCATCCTCCTTGTCTGAACCCTAACCTATCCCGCAGCTGCAACCACCCTCTTTCCTCCTCGGATGGAGGGGGTGTCGTACCAGCGGTTCCCGAAGGTGCGGATCCGGGAGATGAAGGACGACTACATGACGTTCGAGCTGCGGGAGACGGACGCGAGCATGGCGAACGCCCTCCGCCGCGTGATGCTGGCGGAGGTGCCGACAATCGCCATCGACCTGGTGGAGATCGAGGTCAACTCCTCCGTCCTCAACGACGAGTTCATCGCCCACCGACTCGGCCTCATCCCCCTCACCAGCGACGACGCCATGAACATGCGCTTCTCCCGCGACTGCGACTCCTGCGACGGCGACGGCCAGTGCGAGTTCTGCTCCGTCGAGTTCCACCTCAGTGTCCGCTGCGACTCCGACCAGACCCTCGACGTCACCAGCGTCGACCTCCGCAGCATGTCCCCCGACCGCGTTGTCCCCGTCGACGTCGCTGCCCGCGCCCTCGCCCCCGACCCCACCACCTACGAATCCGCTGACAGTAGGTATGAACCCTGCCTCCCTTTCTTAAAACCCTAGACGCTTTGAATGTATTCTTATTTCCTGTAAAAATTTAGGGGTAATGTGTGAGACGTCCTTGACAACAGATCGTTCCCGTGAACAAGACCTGCTTAAGTTCCGTTTAGACTAAGGTCCCTGACTTTTGTCATAAATCTGAAATTACCCTCCCAGGCTCTCTTCTCCCATCTTTCTCGAGCGCAACCAATCGCTGCCACCGTGGTCCAACAGACCTCGAGCTGCAGCTGCTCGCCACCGCCACACGAATAGCAGAGACGGGTGGGTACGGGTTCAGTTTAGATCGGTCTAGGGATCATCCCATGGCGCATAAATTTTGGGTTTAGGGTTAAGTTTAGGTTCGATTGGGCGGCAGCGAGCAATTCGGTGGTTCGTTGGTCCACTGGTTAGGTGTCATTGCAAAAGAAAATTTAAAGTTCTGTGGAGGGCATTTCCATCCACATCATTTCAAAGGCCTTTAGCTCAACCGATCTCTTTGACAGGGACGACTCACTAAGTCCCCCAATAATTTATCCCTTTCTATGTTCTGGCGGAAGGGCCAAAGCCCTAAACCCTATCCCTACTCTGTCCAACTCTTAAACCCTTAAAAATGTTGAAGCATTTGATTACACATGACATTGCACGTAATGCATGTTATCATATTCCTGTTTTGTTGTTTGTGAATGTGGGGTTTAGGGTTTTATGTCTATCGAATGGCCTCTGTTATATGTCCTATGGAACAATTGTCCCACCATTGCTGAGATTATAAATTGCTCTAACTTACCCTAAAGTAATTTTGGGGACTTTTATTATCTTGTTTTACTTCTGGATAAGGGTATTGAATTAGGGTTTGCTTGGACGATTTGTGGTATGTCTAAGCTTATGCAATGTGATGTAGGGAGATGTATTTAGAGTAGTGGCCATGCTAAAGGTGATTGCCCTTGAACAATTATGCCCAGTAGCAGATTTGAATACATGGCTACACACGGAAGTCAATGTTTGGGAAAAGGATGGAATGGCCGTAAGTCTTGCAATATATTCAAACTAGAGCGTAATCCCGGAAATGCCAAGGCTTCTTTCAACTTTGGATGCATATCACACGGTTGTGATTGGTACCAGCCCTCCCACCCGATCTCGTATGGTGAATTGCGCTCAACTCTTGTGCTGTGGAGAAACAAGAGAAAAAAATTTCAACGTAGGTAGTTATATGGGCGGAAGGAGGTGCCGTGGGGGAATTTTCTCTCCATATGCCATATATTATAGTATAGATCTTCTCTGCTAATAATAGTGTTCAAATCATTTTCAAAAATTGGAATTGAGTTTGAACAACTAGTGCAATATACAAGGAAGGAGAACTTGATGTACATAGAGAGGTGCATGTTGTAGAGAAAGAATGTGTATGTTGTGGAGAGAAGTTGTATGCTATAGAGAGAATATGTGGTAGAGAGAATGTGTTATACCGAGAGTGAATGTAGGTTGTAGATAGAATATAAGTTGTAGAGAGACAATCCTTGTCATAGAAAAAATGTTAGTTGTAGAGAGAATGTATAGATAAATGCATGCTACAGAGAAATAATATTTGTTGTGGAGAGAAACTGTGTGTTGTACAGCGAATAGTGGTAGAGGTTGTACGTTGTACCGAGAGTGAGTGTAGGTTGTAGAGATAATATAAGTTGTAGAGATAATGTTTGTCGTAGAAAGAATGTAATATGGTTGCAACTTTGGTGGGTTGAGTCGGGTTGGAGGTCAACCCAAGCCCAACTCAACTTTTAGAACCCACAACCGAACCCAACCTGACCTCAACCCATGCTGCCCAACCCGAAAGAAAGGTTTCAAACTCGAGTTAGTGCAAGTTGGTGGGTCGGGTCGGTTGTGCGGGTTTAGATAATGCTTATTCTATTAATTGTCCAAATTTTGAATTTTAAATAGCAAATGCCAAAAAAAAAAAAATATCCTTAATCCTTACCGATATGTCTTTTGCCTTCACTTTTTGATGTTTTTTTGGCTCTTTATGTTGGGAATATGATCCATACATTTCTAGGAATAAGATTCATGAGGCCCATAAGGTGACATGTTACAATCAACTTGGGTTTGGGTTGGGTCAGTTTGCTCGACCTTGGCCCAAGCCTAACCCAAATTTAGTTCGGGTTGACTTTTTCCAGCTTGAACCCAACCCTCCCTTCAATAAAATGTGCCCAAACCCAACCTAAAGTCGGGTTGGGTCGGGCTCAACCCTAAGATGTAGAGAGAGAATTACACCAGAGAGAAGTAGAGAGATGTCTTGGAGAGAGAATGTATATCATAGGAAGAGAATGCATTTCGTAAAGAAAGGATGTAAGTTGTATAGAGAACGTATGTCGTAAATAGAGAATGCAATTGTAGAGAAAATGTAAGTTTGTGTAATCCATCATACCACAATTTTTGTTGAATTCCAGATACAAGATTTTGTTATAAATTCAAAATATATTAGTAATGCTTCATGGAATAGTTACATCAAACTAAATGTAGTAAAAAAATTGGAATCACAAAATGCTTACCAAAATCAGTCATACCTCGCATTTTATCTCAAATCAAACGGTGCCCTATTAGATGAAGTTTATTTCTTGAACATCTAAGAATCTTTATTTTATATTCAAGACAGGAGATGTTAGCGTAATCTAATTCTTGACTCAAAGGTACAACTTCACTTACCATTATCCATACCCCCCAATATCAATCCGCAGTTTTGGATTCTTACTTCCTTCCAACCTTTTACATATGTTCATATTTTACCCTTTCTCCACATATTTGATTAAATTTTGAATTGTAATTTCATCTGTAGCCCAGATTTAGTGCTTGAAATGGTAAATGGGCTGCTTTGAATCCTTTCATGGAACTTTTTGGGGAAGAGAGCAGGGGTGACTGTACTTTAGAGGTAGGTTATAAGTGCGCTAGAATTTCAAGGTTCTTCTAAAGCATCAAAACATTGTGGAATCTTATTAACAATATTGGAGAAAAAAGCTAATAAGCGGGAAAAGTTTAGATGCCATTGGGTTTCCCTAGTTCTTAAGTTCTACTGTATTGTTAGAAGATTGAAGTACCTCTGTCCTATCATTGTGTTTGCATTCATTAGACTATGTTAGAATATTTAAGAGCCCCAATCCTTTCATTGTTTTTGCGTGCATTAGATACATGACACCTGTTCGATTATTCGCTATCCAATGCTTGCTCTCCTTCCATAGATCTAGTAATATGGAACAAGAAAGCTAATTTCAACTTCATATAAGATGTATTTGGATTGTATAGTAATCTGTGGTTAATGGTTTGATTTAGGTCCATAATTGTTGTTAAGTGACAGTGAAGATGAGGCTATTTATATTATGTTAGAGGAGAATCATAGTATGCTTTGATGTTAAGTTGAATTGGAAGATGAAACCTTTGAAGAAACCAAGGGGATTGCCTTGGAAGCCTAAAACTAATGCAGTACACAATAAGCAGGACAATATACCAAATTAAAATTCACTCGGGTAAATCCACACACTTGTGAAGGAATCCTTGCACAAAACAATCGAGTTCTCAAGCAAAAGATTGAACACTTTGTGCTTGCTCGATATTCTGGCCAACGACGGAGGAGGAACAAAGGGGGGAGGGGGGGGCAGGCGACTAGAGGTGAGTGGTGGACTTTCGTAGTGACGGGTTGACGTGGGCAAATCCGAGCCAAGGGTCGCAATTACTTTTTCCTCTCCTTTTTATCTGTTTTGTTCTTTTTTTTTATCTGATCTACAATATTTTTTTCACAGATCCATGAAAGAGGAATAATGGCCGGTTGCGGTATAGGTGAGAAGTGGAGATCGACAAATGCACGATGGATCTGCTATAGGACGGCGACGAAGACGATGATGACAAAGACGATGATGAACGGCGAACACGAGGACGATGACGATAGTGTCGAGGATTGTTTGAGGGAGTTGGAATTCGTCATGCACGGCTCTGATACCAAGTTGCAAACACAATTTTCATTAATTCAAGCATCCTTACAATGAAAGGCAAATGCTTCTTTAAATATAAAATTAAAAGATGACCTTCCTAAAAGATAATAACAAATAGGATAACCTTCTAAATTTAAAAGATTTTGATCTGTCCAAATCTTATATTAAATGCAAATGCCTCATTAATTATTTTATTCTGGAAATAATATTTTCAGGAATTAATAAATCCGAAAATCACTATTATTATTTTTAATCAGGCCCGAGACATGTGCAAGGTGGATCTGGCCTTAAGGCAGGTGCACGTTGGATGCTCCCAGTCTCCCACATCATCTTCTTATTATTGGTCCTCAATCTGGAAAAGTTTGTATGGCATTCATTTGTTGGTTTGCTATGACTTTCAATGGGGGTGATGGAAGAACTTTTTCTCACATGATATATAGTGTGGAGAAAATCTTCCCAGAATTGATTTTCCCTGTCTCACGTAGTTGCAGGGAATGATAGGACCAGACTAACAGATTATCTGGAGACCTGATTTTATGTGCACCAGACTAGGTGGCTTCTTCTTGAGGCCAGGCTTAAGAAGCGTCTAAGGTTAGGTAGTGCTTTGTTGATGCATCTGTCGGAATTTCATTTGGTTGCCAATTGTCTTGAAAGTTCAGATCAAATCAGCTTAGTTTGGCATTGGGGGGTATGTATGACATCTTCTCCGTTATGGCCTTTACTGTTGGCTTGTTAATGGTTTCAAATCATGCTCGGTTGCCCTAAAGTTATGGAAGATTGAATGTTCATTGAAAGTGAATGTGGCTTAGTATGAAAACAAATTTGTCATGTATGATGTGGTGGAGAAATGGGGTGAGGATGGTTGGCCTTATTCTGTTGTCAGATGCTCTTTTTGGATATGGGAAGAGGGACTGCCTATTTGTTCATTGTCCTGTTTGTCCACATATCTGGTCAAATGTCACATAGTCCTATTGCTCCGGAGCCCCTCCGGTTTGCTTTAATGAGATATTATATTGGCTTTGTTCCATGTTCATTCTCCAATCACTCTACTTATATTGTGGAGATCCTCTCCAAGTTCCTTTATTGGTTGATTTGACCATAGAGGAACATGCCCGTTTTAAGGTTTTCTGGTCAAAGGAGAATTTGTTGCTTACATTGTGGGGTTGGCTACGCTGTGGGGGAAACCAACTTGGGATATCAGAATGTTGTACAAGTTTTATCACAGATGCCTATGGATTGGGATCTTCCTGGTTTGGGTTGGTTTTGGTTGGCTTGGTATCCACTATCCACCGTCTCCCGTTTTTTTTTCTCTTTCCTTCCTGTGATGCTTAGAGGGAGGTGGCTTTTCTCTTTTGGATGCATTCCTTTTATTTTTTCCTCTTAATGAGATGGTGATTCGACCTTTCCTCAGAAAAGTTGTGCATTTATCTCTGGGTGACCTGGTTTATGCTTGGAAGCTTACAGAACTACATATACATTGATAGGCTTCTAATTTGAAAATTTTTGGATGATGCCAGTTTTTTTTTGGTTCTGCAGTATATTATTATGTTTTATGTTCTCCCATTTACATTGACGTACACATTATGTTATCATGCTATTTTGTAAACTTCTCAAGTTTTTTAAATTTTTTATATGAGTATCATGATGACAAATTATGATTCTAGGGGCATTATAATTGTAAAGTTGCGCCGCGGGCAAGAATTGAAACTAAGAGCCATCGCTAGAAAAGGGATTGGCAAGGACCATGCTAAATGGTCACCTGCTGCAACTGTTACTTTTATGTATGAACCTGAGATTCATATCAATGAAGATTTGATGGAAACTTTGTCACTTGAAGAGAAAAGAAGCTGGGTCGAAAGCAGCCCTACTAAAGTTTTCGACATCGATTCAAACACCCAGCAGGTTGGCTTTCTTACATTTCTTCATCTAGGTTATATTTGCATAATCTATGTTGTAGTTCGCTCTTAATAGAAATTGGGACTTTGACAAGTTGTTTGATTATTGTAATTTATCGTGCACTGTCCATGTACCTCCTAGGAATTTTCTGGGAAGTTCATTCGAATATTTTTGCTTTGCCATTGCCTTCATTGTGAACTTATGTTCTTGTGGATGTCTCACTTTAAGTATGCGGTGAGGACGCACGCCCTTCTTGTGGATTTCTCACTTTGTCAAGTGGTCTACTGATATTCCTCCTGTTTTAGGTGGAACTTCTATTAGCAACTACTAACTTGTTAATAGCGTGTGTTTGTTCACTGCTGCCACTCAATGTGATTGATACTTGATGTAAAATGAGAATTCTTTCGTAGAGGTTAGGATGCCACACAATACAACAGTAATCTGACGGGTTTCCTTGTCGTTAAGATTTTAGTACAGTATCATCAATATTAATGTACTCATTCTTTGAACCATACAAAGCTAAGTTTCATCTTTTTTGATTTAATGCTGTTCCGTCTGGGTTCTAGTTTTTCTAATTGTTTGGTCGAACCAATACTTTCTTTGAAGTTCTTGCAACTTGTTTTCAAGAGAATGCTATACATACACAGAAATTAAGGATAAAAGAAGCAAGCATAGTGTGGTTGACAATTGATGTACTCAAGGTACCAACTATGTGAGTGTTTATTCCATGTTGTCATAGACTCATAGCTTATACATGCTCGTGAATGATTATATAGAGACAATGATCTTCCATATTGAGCTTAGTTTCCAAATTTTGTAATTAATCTTTCCTTGTGAAGAGTCAATGACTACAGAGTGTTGACAATAAAGTAGTTTGTTTTTTTTTATTTTGGATAGCAACTTAAATTTATTTCATTTCGTAGCTAAAAGTTCTATGTATGTGTGGCTTTAAAGCTGTTTAACATATTGGAGCAAAATTTAAAAGAAAGAGAATGTAAATATCTTTGATGTAGCTATTCTGTGTCTGAAGCAAAATGTTTGGTATTCTTCATCCTTGAACCTTGGAATTTTTTTTCCCTTTGAATATCCTCCCATTACCCTCATCCAATATGAGCTAGAGGAGAGCAAAACAAAAAAAACACATGAATGGGAAAAACCTATTCTCTTGATTCCAGAAGAAAATCTGGATTTTTCTGCAATTACATATATATATATATATATATATATATATATATATTACTGTTTACATTTTTACATCCTTCGACCAAAAAAATTAAAACTTTACATCCAGGTTCCTCCCTATGTTTAGCGAAGTTAACTCTCCCCATTCATTTTGCATAGGGACAATTGGAGAACAGATGGTTCTGACCTTTTTCCGCATTATAACATAAATTACATATAAGCAAATGATATGTTCCGTTCTTTCATCTCTCATCCTTTGTAAGGAGTTCACCATCAAATGCATTACAGCTCAACATGCCGTGTTTTCTTATAACACCCACAACATCTTATTCTAGTCCATTTCCAGTTTTGATACTGATTTGTAGATGTTTAATGCTTAAGAACTCACCTTGCAAAAGAACTTCTCTTTCTGGTAACCACATAATAGTTTCAGGTCTGTTAGGAACTACAGGTGGCACATTTGAAATGATGTCATATTACACCTTGGAAATGATTTTCTGGGTTGGCATATTCCATGAACAGTTCATGATAATGCCAAAAACATTTCAGTCTAATTTGTGGTTAATTGTATTCATGGAGGAGTTAAGGTAATAGAAGTTGCCATGTTAGAAACTGATGTTTGCATACCATTCTCAAATTTGTACTTAGGTTTCATACCTGGGGCTGGGATTTAGATTGGACTTCCAGAAGTGTGATTGTTTATCGTTTATCTAGACAATCAAGAAACTCTTGCCTTCTAATAATTTTCTTAAATCCACTTGACCCAAAGATTATTATGATAGGATGCTACCAAAGTTTTCTGACGCGAAGGAGACACAAGGTGTTTGACTGGCCAAAGCCTCGAGACGAAAGACATAAGCCTCAAGCGAATGTTTTTTGTATTGAATAAATAAATGTGTAAATTAATAGTAAATAAATAAATAAATAATAGAGAAAATTATGAAATTTAATAATTTCAATTATAAATCAAAATCTTGATTCCACATCACAACTTATCATAATAGTTTACCAACATATATCCATAAAGTATGTAAAGTGTACAATTGTATCTAAATTGTATAGTTCTTCAGAGTTGAGACTATATTTATAAAGATCCAAGTTCCAAGCCAAATGTGTTGGAAGGAAATAAGGGGTCGTGAGAGGTAAGATAGCCACTTAACCCTCTAGGGAGTCTTGACCCACAAAACAAAATTAGTTATAATAACAAATAAAATCACAATTCATAAAAAAAATACAAAAATAGACACATCTAAGGCGTACGCCTCAGTTGCGCTACCTCAGACTTTTGAGGCATACGCCTTAGGTGTGTGAAACACACTCGTTGTCAATAGTAGGATGTCCAGATAGCTCCATTGACTTTCTTTGATGAAAGTGTGCTCTCATTAGGGTAACCTGCTCTCTCTTTCTCTCTCTCTCTCTCTACACACACACACACAAAGGATAAGCACAAGAATAATACTCCACAAGAAAAATCTAAACGAAGGATAAGCACCTACGTGTGTGTGTGTGTGTGTGTGGAGAGAGAGAGAGAGAGAGAGAGAGAGAGAGAGAGAGAGAGAGAGAGAGAGATCACCTACGGGTCATAACACTCCACAAGAATAATCTAAACAAAGGATAAGCACATATGATTCTTACCATTTTAGGTCACTTTATTGTTGTTTGTATTCTCTTATTGTTGCCATTGCCATCTTCAGGACAATCTTGGATAGTTAATTTGGGTGCTTGCTGCTACATTAATTTGATGCTGCTTTGTTTGATCCCATCATGCTATTAGCCTCCCTTTTGTTATTCCTTACAACAGATGAGCGTTTTCCTATTGCTTACTAGGACTCATTTACTTGCAATTTGTTACTATTTAGTTGTTCAGAATTGTTCATTGAATCAACATTCTATTTGCCAGCTTACCAATATAATTGAAGTATTTATTCAGGTTTTTGTGGCAATTCTTTCTGCAACCCTGGTATTGAACACATCATTTGATTCTTGGATTCCTAAATGGATGTCCGTTTTCGTGTATAGGTGGTAGTGGCTGAAGCTGAAGCATACACCTACGATGAAGAAGTGGTCAAGAAAGCAGAGGCCATGGGAAAGCCAGGGCTCGTCGAGATTTATGCGAAAGAAGATAGCTTCATATTCACAGTCGAATCGACGGGTGCCGTGAAGGCTTACCAATTGCTGATCAACGCGATTGACATCCTGAGGCAGAAGCTGGACGCGGTTCGCCTGCAAGACTCTGAGATGGGTGGTGAGTTCACTGAACTGAGTAAACATCTCAGATGATTTGAGGTTGGGCACGGTATCCTCCCCCTTCCGCATAACTACCGGACTTGTTGGGCTCGGTTATCGTCTCTTAATTATGGTCATCAGGCTGGATAATGTGTTGAAACTTCCATAACATCGTGCTACTTGGGCCGCAAGCGATTCAGAAGAGTTGTCTGATGGGCTCTTCTAATTTCTGCTGTACTGCACAGCTTGTATGTTTATGAGCACTCTGCTTGTTATGTTCCATGCACTCTGGTATTAGTCACGCATACAGTCTGGTAGTATCTTTTCCATGTTTGTGAACCAATTGGTAAGTCAGTTTCTCAGTCTGGAACTGTGGGTTCACCATTTTTGCCATCAGGAAACCGCCGCAAGATTGAAAAAGATGCACTGGTTCTCGTGGCAAAAAGAGTGGTGGCCCCCATATGCGGTAACCGCTCCGATGAAGAGATTGTTGCGTGATGGACGACAATACTGTCATGGATGACTATAGAAATGATGATACATACTCTGCTTACAAACCAGTCGAAGGACCTACAAAGGGATTCAAACCTTGGGGACTCTATAGACTCGAAGTCTTGATCTTTTTGCGACATCCCACCCCCTCTGACTTGAGTGTTCTACTCCTCTGTGTGTGCGACAGAAGGGGACCTGTGGTTGTATGTCGGGGTTCCAGTGTCAGATGCTTGTCTCCTTTCTTCGAACTAATTGGGTTAGTTGTCTCGGGATATGGTTGGGCACGGTATCCTCCCCCTTCCGCATAGCGTCCTGCAAGGCAAAAGCCCTAACACAATGAGGGATGTCTAGGATAGTAAACCAACATCACGTCCTGCAAGGCAAAAGCCCTAACACGATGATGGATGTCAGACTGGAAAATCCGCAGCCCCTCCTGTCGGTGACCGTGTCTGGCCAAAACATCAGCAACACCGTTAGCCTCCCTGAAAACTTGAGGCCACCGAGCACTTGGAAGTCTCACCAAGAGAGTACGACACTCCCGAATCACCACATCCGAGGCTAACAAACAGGTAAGTCAGTGAATGGCCAGTAGGGAATCTCCTTCGATCCAAACCGGGTGAAGGGGAAAGTGAGTAAGGAATGTTTGCAGCCCCCAAAGTCGAGCCAACTCTTCCATAAGAGGGACTGAGGAAGAAAAGGAAGGAAAACACCCAGCTAGCAAGACACGTCCAGCTGTATCACTCACAAGAAATCCACCACATGCAGCCCGCCCACCCTGAGCAACTGACCCGTCAAAATTTAACTTTAATCCGCTCGGATCGGGTGGCCACCACCGCACCCCTACAAACGACGCATGTCAGGTCTATGCATCAGCAATGAAGACTATTGTCTCAATTCCATAATCAGCCCACAAATCTGTCTAGCAATGATCGCCAGAGGTGCAATAACACCCTCAAATGCAGCATGATTTTGTGCCTTCCACACTTCCCATACCCTACTGATGTGAGCACCTAAATCAACCCGCCTCGCCGTCCTAACGGATGGCGACAGCACACGACCGAATAGGGCCTCTATAAAAGCTGAAATTGAAAAGTTTGCCAATACTTCCACCCAATCCCAAACAAACTTAGAGTGAGAGCAGGCCCGAAAGATATGCACAATATCTTCATAAGCCAAATGACATCCATTGATCGAAATCTGCCCCGCCCCAAACAATCCGAATCCCATTAGTCTGTAACCACTGACTGCACCCCCGCCGAGATGGACCGCCAAATCCAAGGCCGGATCCTAGGCGTAGGCCATGACCAAAGAGATAACTGCCCATAGTTAGCATGAAAGAAGACACTCCATGGAGACGAAGCCGCCGATAACAATTCAACAGTGCTCCTCATCTCATCATGAGCGAACACTGGACCAGCCGAAGTTGTCAAATGCCCAAACCACCACGACAAGTCTTCTGGCAAACCGTTTCCCACGAGAATAGATGAATACCTCCCGTGGAAGGGGAATTTGCCCAAAGAAAACGACGGACTTCCTTTCCAATAAAGATAAAATACTAGCAGGCATCCAACAATGTGCTAAGACATAAAATGGCATAGATGATAAAACAAATTTCAATAAAACCACCTGACCAGGAAATGAAAGATACCTAGCCTTCCACTCGGCCAAATGATGCAAAACTTTAGAAAATAGAGCCACCAGATCAGCAGCCAGAATACGCTTCCCCGAGATGGGAATTCTTAGATAATGAAAGGTACCATGAATAGTGGTAATGGCCGATGAGTTCTAAAGTGCAACCCGTTGAGAATGAGAAACCAATTTCCCGAACAGCAAGGAAGACTTAGAGGGGTTGACAGATTGCCCAAAACAGACACAGTACCACGATAAAATACAAAATAAGCAATGAATCTGCTAATCAGAAGCTTGTGTAAAAAACAAACTATCATCGACATAATGGAGCACAACAATCGACTCTGCATGAACAGTAGGCCTCACTCCAACCAGTTGCCCTTGTCATTACGCAAGCGTAATGTTTCTATTCAACACCTCAGCCCCCAATATGAACGAATACGGGGATAAGGGGTCCCCTTGCCGTAGCCCACGTGATGCCCCAAACCAATGAGTTGGTGTACCATTTAAAAGAATGGAAAAGGAAGGGCGAGTAATACACACGGAAACCCATCGAACCCAACCGGGAGCTAGCGAATCCAAAAGAGCAAAGGACTCAAAGCAAAAAACTCCATTCCTTTCGATCCTAGGCCTGCTCCATATCAACTTTCAGAGCCATAACATGCTCATTTAAATTTTGGTACTTGATAAAATGTAAAATCTCCTGAGCTAACAGAATATTCTCAGATATGTGCCTACCCTTTACAAAAGCATTTTGACCCAGAGATATCAGCTTCGGGAGCACCCTTTGCATCCGATTGACAAGAATTTTAGCCACTAGCTTGTATAGCACAGAGCACAAACTAATGGGTCTAAAATGTTTAGGTTTGGTCGTCGGTTGACACTTGGGAATAAGAACAATGAAGGCATCCATCCAACCTCTTGGCACAGAGCACGAACTAAAAGATTCACGAATGACCCGACAAACAACTGGCCCAACAGCAGCCCAATTATCCACATAGAAATCAACGGTAAACCTGTCCGGCCCCAGTGCTTTATTCTTGATCATCTCAAAAAGTGTACAACGGATTTCACTATCCAACACCGGTTTCGTAAGGAAAAGGTTATCCTCTTCATAGATAAGAATAGGTATTGGCAAAAAAAGATTGTCATGGCATGAAGGCTAAGAAAACGACCATTTAGATTCAAAGTATTGAGTAAGAATTTATTCACCCCCCTGTCGGGAGAATAAAACCTCCCCCTCCGCATTACACAAAGACAGAATGCAATTCAGTCGTCGTCTAGAAATAGTGGATTGATGAAAGAATTTTGTATCAAGATCCCTCACCACCAACCATTGGATATGAGACTTCTGCCTCCACTTAGCTTCCACCATGGAAAGATAATTATGATACCTAACAACCAAACTCGGGAACACCGCACCCTCAATAGGAGGAAGAGCTCCAAGTGATTCTCGACGTTGTAGATTATCAATCCGTTGAGAAAGAGACCGAACTTGAAGTTCCAAATATCCCACAACCTCCTTGTTCCACATAAGGATCCTGTTTTGCATACGAACGAGATTCCGACAGAGATTACTAACATAATGACCTTCCAACTCAGTTTGCCCAAGAGATTCAAGAAGAGAAGCCCACCATGGATGTTCCATCCAAAAATGTTCAAAACGAAAAGGACGGTATCTGAAATCAATAGCCAGGTCAATATGAACCAAGAGAGGACAATGATCTGAAGCCATATGAGTCAAGTGAGTGCATTGGACATCCGAGAATAGCTCTAGCCAAGAGTAGGTTGCATGCACACGATCAAGTCTTTCGAGAATTTTTACTCCAAGTAAACGAGATCAAGAAAACCCAAGATCAAAAAGTCCATTATCCAAGATGAATTGCCGAAAATCATCAACAGCAGCATTCACATTGAAGGCCCGTCCACCCCGCTTCTCCTTGGGAGAGATAATAGAGTTGAAATCCACAACCAAAATAAAAGGAATTGGAATGGAGCACAAGGCAGTTAGAATTCGCCATAAAGTTTGGCGAACCTGATAATCAACAGATGCATAAATAATTGCCAAAATCCAATGGCGGCCATGCACATATGAAATAACAACCACCGCTACTTAGGCACAAGGAGCCTAGACCAAAATCTCTCCAATCGAATCCATCCATAGTATGAGGATCCCACCCACATGCCCCACCACCTCAACACAAAAAAAATAACAGTCCCTCCCAATGTTGGATGCCACCCATTGCGCGCCATGTAACGAAAGATGAGTTTCTAAGAGACAGATGATAGAAGGCCGAGAGGTTCACAAAATTTGACAAAGATGATTCAAACAAGCACGCTTCTTCGCCCCCCGACAGTTCCAAGAGATTATCTTCATAGTAAAAATTCTCAAAACAATCAAAAACCATAATGCACAAAAGTATGCACCAAACCCCCAAAAAACACCCATCTCAGACCCCCTCCATCACTTCCTTCCTCCATTTTCCGGCACCATCCCTAGGGATGACCCCTTCAGAGATGCACTCCTAGACCTCACCGGAGGAACCACCCACTAAATGGTCTATGGCCCGACAATCAAAAGAAGAAGATGGTATACTTGCCTAAGTATCCGAAACCAATTGAGCAAATGCTTGGTGACCAGAAGAACCCACCGCCCCACCTACAGTACGACCAGCTAGTGCATCCATCATGTCTACCGGCAACCGTGGTGGAGAATGCTGACGATGCTTACTCCAACTACCCTTTAGTAACCCACCGCCCTGACAACCTGATAGTGTGCCCCTAGTCTCTGCCGCAGATGATTCTATATTAGGTGTGACAAAAATAAAAGGGGTTGGAGCTGCTGAAGATCCACCACCCCCACGAGTTCCTACACCCCCGTACTCACTCGCCGAATTACCAAAAACTCGAGTATGGCTAACCTCCCCAGCAGACGTATTTACTCCCCTTGAGTTGGGATTCCCCGACCATGCCCCCTGGGACCTATCAAAAACCCTTAGATCCTCACGTGTACCCCCTATGATGCCACCCTCCATAGGTTGTGATCTCCCTGGCCGACCAGCCAACAAACCCGACTCCCCAAATGCCAGACCCCGCCAGTTCATACCTCTACCACGCTGTCTTCGACTCTGCACTACCATCCATCCACAATCAGCATCAACCAGTTGAGGTTGAACCGGCACCACACTAGGACAATTACCAGCTGAATTAGCAAAATACTCAACCTGCTCATCATCAGGACCAACCTTCTCAGAGGAAGAAGATCAAAAAGAGCAAGCAGAGGAAATATGACCGATGCGAGCACTACAAAAACTATAGAAAATTGGAAGACTTTCATATTGGAATGCTTGCCAAAACGAAAACAACTCACCATTCGGCCAGACTCCATCAATCCATAACCCATGCTTAAGAGGTTTAGATGTGTCAACCTCAACACAAATCCGAGCTTCCAGTGAATAAATCCACAGCAACAGGTCGTCCCGCAGCAGAGACAAAGGCAAACAACAAATCCTTATTCCAGAATTCAAAAGGCAAATCCACCATTCGAAGCCAAACAGTGGCCTTGATGGGGGCTCTCAGTAGCTGGCCGAAACCTCGGCTTCCAAAGTTCTAATGCTAGGGTTTGGCAATAAAGAACCCAAGGACCTCCTGTAGAAACACGGATCAAATCATTATCATTGACAAATCGAAACAAGAAAAACTCATAGTTAAGTGAAACTACCTCCATCAACTTGCCCAACTGCAAAATCTTTGGGAGTAACCGTGTAACCACATAAGGATGGAAACCCTTATCGAGGAATTTCCCAAGTAGGGAATTTTGCCATGGTGCACAAGCTTGCTCCACAATCTGAGCCGAAAGAAAAATCCGATCCCCCGTTACCGGAGGCAAGGATGCTAGATACTCATCGGAAACCCTCAGTCTCCTCATTTGAACAACGTCGACCAAGTTTGTGGATCTGATGGCGAACATCCCCCAGAAGCACCCATTGGAACATCCTGCAGCCGAGGGTCTTCCCCCTGCCCATTTCGCACAGAAACGGTCTCGTCCATCTGACAATTCGGCAGCCGGATATGCTCCAGTGGAGCATCCCCCAGATCCCCACCTCCTAAGGGAATCTCAGCCCTCGAAACCTCCAAAAGCACCCTCCAAAAGCCTCGAAATCGACCTAGCAGAGCTTCTGAAGGCGCCAAGAGTTGTGTTGTTGGTCCTTGGAGATCTCTAAAGTCTAAAGGCAACCCAAAATCGACAACATTCGTCATAAACATGTATCTGAACCAAGCCCACCATCATATTTGTTCAATATTTTTTATATTGTTCCAAAAAATATAAATAGCCGCTGAGAAGCAGACGAGTGAATATTGTTGAGTGAGAACGAAGGGCAGAGCCTCTTTTGAAAACTTAGGGTGTGTTTGGCATTGGTTTTGGAGGCCTAGTTTTGCGTCAAAACTAGTTCCACTTGCCAAACTAATTTTGGTATAAGATTTTAGTGTGTTTGGGATTCGATTAGAAAATTGATTTTTCAAAACCAAAATCAGAAAATCATCAAAACCCAAAAGCATAAATTTTCTGCTTTTGGGTTCTTCTTTTGGGTTCTTGAGGCAAGAAGGCAAAACAATTAAAAAAATTTATTGTGAATAACATATATGTTGTAGAGAGAAACTATTCTAAAGAGAAAAAATTAAAACCGGAAGAATATATACATATCATATTGTAGAGAGAGAAAATTATTATAGAGAGAATACTTTAGAGAAAATATATGATAGATATAAAAATATTATAGAGAGAGAAAATTCTAAAGAGAAGAATATAGATAGAGAGTATTAAATAAATAATATGTAGTGAGAGAAAATATTGAAGATAAAAAATATCATAGAGAAGAAATATTATAGAGAAAGAAAATATTCTAAAGAGAAAATATTGCAGAAAAATAAAATATTATAGAGAGAGAAAATGTTATAGAAAGTGAATATTTTAGAGAAAAAATATTATAAAAAGATAATATTTTAGAGAAAGAATATGTTATAGAGAGTAGTTTAGATAGAAAATATTGTAGAGAGAGAAAAAAATATAGAGAGGAGAAAAATATTAATAATAAAGAGAGTATATCATAGAGAGAGAAAATATAATAGACATAGAATATTTTAGAGAGAGAAAATATTATAAAAAGAGAATATTTTAGAGAGAGAAATGTTATAGAGTAGAAACTTTGTAGAAATAGGATATTTTAAAGAGAGAAAATATAGTAGAAAGAGAATATTTTAGAAAGAAAAATATTATAGAGAGAGAAAATATTATAGAAAGAGAATATTTTATAGAGATAAAATATTATAGAAAGACAATATTTTAGAGAGAGAATATATTATAGAGAGAAATTTAGAAAAGAAATATTATAGAGAGAGAAAATAACGTAGAGGGGAGAAAAATATTAATTATAGAGAGAGAAGATATCATAGAGAGAGAAAATGTTCAAGAGAGAAAATATTATAGAAAGAATATTTTAGAGAGAGAAAATAGTATACAAAGAAAATATTTTAGAGAGAGAAATATTGTAGAGAGAAAACATTATAGAATATGATATTTTAGAGAGAAAATTTTATAGAAAGAGAATATTTTAGAAAGAGAAAATTTTATAGAAAGATAATATTTTAGAGAAAGAATATGTTATAGAGAGTAATTTAGATAGAAAATATTGTAGAGAGAAAAAAACATAGAGAGAAGAAAAAAATTAATAATAGAGAGAGAAGATATCATAGAGAGAGAAAATATAATAGAAATAGAATATTTTAGAGAGATAAAATATTATAAAAAGAGAATATATTAGAGAGAGAAATATTATAGAGTGGAAACTTTGTAGAAATATGATATTTTAGAGAGAGAAAATTTTATAGAAAGAGAATATTTTAGAGAGAGAATATTTTAGAAAGAAAAAATATTATAGAGAGAAAAAATATTGTAGAAAGAGAATATTTTGTAGAGATAAAATATTATAGAAAGATAATATTTTAGAGAGAGAATATATTATAGAGAGTAAAATTTAGAAAAGAAATATTATAGAGAGAGAAAATAACATAGAGGGGAGAAAAATATTAATTATAGAGAGAGAAGATATCATAGAGAGAGAAAATATTATAAAAATAATATTTTACAGAGAGAAAATAGTATACAAAGAGAATATTCTAGAGAGAGAAATGTTGTAGAGAGAAAATATTATAGAATATGATATTTTAGAGAGAAAATTTTATAGAAAGAGAATATTTTAGAAAAAGAAAATATTATAGAGAGAATATTTTAGAAAGAGAAAATATTGTAGTGAGAAAAAAAGACATAAAGAGGAAAAAATATTATACAGAGGAAATATCATAGAGAAAAAATAGGATAGAAAAAAAATATTGTTGAAAGAAATCGAAGATATTGCAGATAGAAAAAATATTATAGAAAGATAATATTTTATATAGAGAAAATATTGTAAAGAAAAAATATTGTAGAAAGAGAATATTATAGAAAGAGAAAAATTATTATACAAAAAAAATATTTTAGAGAGAGAAAATAATGTAAAGATAAAATATTTTAAAGAGCAAATATTTAAAGAGAAACTGAATGAGAGAAAATATTATAGAGAGAACATATCATAGAGAGAAAAAATGGGGTAAAGAGAGGAAAAATAATATTGTAGAGAGAAAATATTAGAGAAAGTGTTATAGAGAGAATATTTTTAGAAAGAGAAAATCTTGTTGCAAGAAAATATTTTAGAGAGAGAAAATATTATAGAATAAGTATATTTTAGAGAGAAAATATTGTAGCAGAGTATTTTAGATAGAAAATGATGTAGTGAGAAGAGAAATATTATAGAGAGAAAATATCATAGAGGTAATGTTGGAGAGAAAATATTGTAGAAAGAGAAAATATCGTAGAGAGAAAATATTAGAGAGAACATTTTAGAAAAATAACTGCAAAATTAGTTTTAGGCTCAAAACTGGTTTTATTGCCAAATGCTCAAATGTTGATAATTCAAGAACTGGTTTTCGATAAGCTAAAACTGGTTTTGCACAAAACTAGTGCTTGGTATTACAAAATCAAAACCTAAAATTTTAAAACTAATGCCAAACGCACCCTTAGGGTGTGTTTGGCATTGGTTTTGGAGGCCTAGTTTTGCGTCAAAACTAGTTCCGCTTGCCAAACTGGTTTTGGTATAAGATTTTAGTGCGTTTGAGATTCGATTAGAAAATTGGTTTTCCAAAACCAAAACCAGAAACTCATCAAAACCCAAAAGCAGAAATTTTCTGCTTTTGCATTCTTCTTTTGGGTTCTTGAGGCAAGAAGGCAAAAAATAATTAAAAGAAATTATTGTGAATAACATATATATTGTAGAGAGAAACTATTGTAAAAAGAAAAAATTAAAACCGGAAGAATATATACATATCATATTGTAGAGAGAGAAAATTATTATAGAGAGAATACTTTAGAGAAAATATATGATAGATATAAAAATATTATAGAGAGAAAAAATTCTAAAACGAATAATATAGATAGAGAGTATTAAATAAATAAATATGCAGTGAGAGAAAATATTGAAGATAAAAAATATTATAGAAAGGAAATATTATAGAGAGAGAAAATATTGTAGAGAGAAAATATTGTAGAAAAAAAAATATTGTAGAGAGAGAAAATATTATAGAAAGAGAATATTTTAGAGAGAAAAATATTATAGAAAGATAATATTTTAGAGAGAGAATATGTTATAGAGAGTAGTTTAGATAGAAAATATTGCAGAGAGAGAAAAAAACATAGAGAGGAGAAAAATATAAATAATAGAGAGAGAAGATATCGTAGAGAGAAAATATAATAGAAATAGAATATTTTAGAGAGAGAAAAAATTATAAAAAGAGAATATTTTAGAGAGAGAAATGTTATAAAGCAGAAACTTTGTAGAAATATAATATTTTAGAGAGAAAATATTATAGAAAGAGAATATTTTAGAGAGAGAAAATATTAGAGAGAGAAAAAATATTATAGAGAGAGAAAATATTATAGAAAGAGAATATTTTATAGAGATAAAATATTATAGAAAGAGAATATTTTAGAGAGAGAAAATATTATAGAGAGTAAATTTAGAAAAGAAATATTATAGATAGAGAAAATAATATGGATGGAAGAAAAATGTTAATTATGGAGAGAGAAGATAACATAGAGAGAAAATGTTCAAGAGAGAAAATATTATAGAAAGAATATTTTAGAGAGAGAAAATAGTATAAAAAGAGAATATTTTAGAGAGAGAAATATTGTAGAGAGAAAACATTATAGAATATGATATTTTAAAGAGAAAATTTTATAGAAAGAGTATTTTAGAGAGAGAAAATATTATAGAGAGAGAATATTTTAGAAAGAGAAAATATTGTAGTGAGAGAAAATAACATAAAGAGGAAAAAATATTATACAGAGAAAATATCATAGAGAAAAAATGGTATAGAGAAAAAATATTGTTGAAATAGATTGAAGATATTGCAGATAGAAAAAATGTTATAAAGAGAAAATATTGTAAAGAGAAAATGTTGTAGAAAGAGAATATTATAGAGAAAAAAAATATTGTACAAAGAAAATATTTTAGAGAGAGAAAATATTGTAAAGACAAAATATTTTAAATAGCAAATATTTAAATGAGATACTGAATGAGTGAAAATATTATAGAGAGAAAATATCATAGAAAGCAAAAATGGGGTAGAGAGAGGAGAAATAATATTGTAGAGAGAAAATATTAGAGAAAGTGTTATAGAGAGAATATTTTTAGAGAGAGAAAATCTTGTAGCAAGAGAATATTTTAGAGAGAGAAAATATTATAGAATGAGTATATTTTAGAGAGAAAATATTGTAGAGAGATAAAATATTATAGAAAGAGAGTATTTTAGATAGAAAATGACATAGTATGAATAGAAAATATTATAGAGAGAAAATATCATAGAAATAATGTTGTAGGGAAAATATTGTAGAAAGAGAAAATATTGTAGAGAGAATATTGGAGAGAACATTTTAGAAAAATAAAATATTATAGAGAGAAATTGACATAAGAGAGAGAAGAAAAAAATATCATAGAGAGAAAATATTATAAAGAGAAAATATTGTAGATAAAAAATATTATAGAGAGAGAAAGTACTCTAAAGAGAAATATTATATAGAGAGAATATAAGCAGAGAGAGTATTACACAAATAATGTTTTAGAATGAAAAATTATTGGAGAGAAAATGATATAGAAAAAATATTATAGAGAGAATATACTATAGAAAAAGAATGTGATGTATAGAGTATGTTATATAGATAATGTTTTACAAATAGAATATTTAAAAATAAAGGAAATAACTGCAAAACTAGTTTTAGGCTCAAAACTGGTTTTATTGCCAAATGCTTAATTGTTGATAATTCTAGAACTGGTCTTCGATAAGCTAAAACTGGTTTTGCACAAAACTAGTTCTTGGTATTCCAAAATCTAAATCTAAAATTTCAAAACCAATGCCAAACGCACCCTTACCTTTGTTTGTTATTGAGCATCGGTTTGGGCACTTCCCCGGTATTATCCTCTTGTGTCGCTCCTCTCCTCCCGGCTCTAGGGTTTCAGTGGCCCCATCTTGGCCTCCTCGGATGCCGGCGGCGGCTCCGAGAGGGCCGGGATCTCGGCTGTGGAGATATTTTTGGGGAGGGATCTGGCCCTCTTCTTCCCCTTGTAAATAGGGTTTTCCCTCGTTGTCCGGCTGTTTTGTGATTGATGAGTCGAAGACGAGCGGCGACCTCAGCATGTTAGACATCTCCTATAGGTGTCAGGTGTGCAGTTCATTGCCAGGTTTAAGCCGGAGGAGTAGATATGGCCCTTTCCCCCCTGTTGGCGGCGATGTTTTCCAGATGAGAAATGCTATTCAGCCCAAAGGTTTGTCCCGATTTCGCCGGCCCGATTGACGTGGCAGTGTGCAACTGGTGTCTGAAACCCACTAGTGATTTTAAAATCTTTAACAGCATCAGTAGCAAGCTGCCACATCAATCGGGCCGACTAAATCGGGAAAACCTACGAGCTGAATAGCATTTCTCTTTCCAGATCAACCTCCCCCTGCCGGCAGCGTGGGTCCCAGGGCTACGGTGGAGGCGGGTTTCGACGACGGCGGGTGAGCAGTTGCGTCCTCTTCCCTTTTTGCCCGGATTGCTGGTGTCGATGGCGGTTGATCGCCTTTTTTTGTTACTTTTTGTGGTTGTGGTTCGCCAGAGGTGGCGCGGTCTCCGCCGGAAGTCGGAGTGGTGGGTTGTAGATCCTGTTTTTATTTTTTAGGATGCTTTTTGGCATCATGTGGTATGCCGATGTGCCTTTTTGTTGTTCGCCGGAATGGTGATTTCCTCTTTTCCCCCACCGTAGGTGATAAGGTGGTGGTGTTGGGCCTCGGGCCTGTCCTTTCGTCGTGTTCAATGGTTCTTGCTTGCGCTAAGTTGTGGCACCTCCTGGAGGTCCGATGACCTCCCCCTTTCAAATACCAAAAAGAAAGAGAGAAAGAAAGGCATAATGGCATTTCAGATCGAACAATGTTTGCTAGAGCGCAAGCTACACCAGCTGAAGTGGCGTGAGATAACTAAGGGCAGCTTCACTAAGGAAATTACCTTTATACCTGCGCTGTGTAAACGATTTACGTCACTTTAACTGGCTTAACCAGTTCACTATAGAACACAGGTTCTATGCCAATTGCCTTTACGTCATTTCATTTTATATCCCATAATCACATAGTATAAACAATCACAGAAAATCGTAATCCACAATCCTTTTATTACAGTCCATGAGTTACAACTTCGAAGTACCGTATAAAAAAACCCGTAAACAAAAAATTTAACGGCAAATTATAAAAACCTCCCCTAACCTAAACACATCATGTCATCATATTGGTCCCTCAACTTTTTTTTGAATAACTTGATCTCTGAACTATGCTTTGTCTACATTTAGCCCCCTCTATCAACTTTTTTTTCGAAAGTATCTTTGTCCTAGTAAGCATAAGTTAATTATTCTAAAACAAATTTTAGTTTTATTGGAAATTGATAAGGGTATTTTTGGGATAAAAAATTCACGGAGGGGGCTACATGCAGATGGAGCATAGTTCGAGGATCAAATTGTTCATAAAAAAAAGTTGAGGGGTCAATATGAAATGTGGTGTATAGTTCAGAGGAGGTTTTTATAATTTGCCCAAAATTTAACTGGTAGCGAGCTCCATGGAACTCCTTCGTAAACTGCAGAAAAACATGGAGAACATTTTTGCTACCCGATTGATTTGCTGTACTTGCTTACGGCCCAATTGTGATCTGCCATATCGTCCATTAGAAATGGCATAATGAGGACTACACTTGCTCCCGGCCGTACACTACACTTTGCTGCCCCATTATGCCCTTTCTAATGAATGATGTGGCAGACCACGATTAGACCGTAAGCAAATGTAGCAAATCAATCATGTAGCAAAAATGTTCTAAAAAAATGTCCATATCTGCAAAGCACAATTGGATCCCTAGGTGGCCCAAACACAACACAAAAGGCCTGAGCTTTATATTAACCATTAGCATAAATGAAAACCACTGGGTTCAATTGTTTCCGAATAAATCAGACGACAAGATTGACTCAAACACGCAAAACTAAAGCCCTCAAAATCATCCAAAATTGACCCAATTTGTACCCATAATGTATGTCCAAATATAGATCTTATTAAGAGCTACAAATCGACTATTCATGGGCAAAAACCAGATAAATAATGGACTCGTAATAAGGGTTTGAATGACTTAACAGTCGGATCAGGTTAAATTAAAGGAGAGGGGCAATACTTTAATCTATATAAGTTTAGGGTTAAAACCTAAAACTCTAAAGCTATCTCCCGGACCGCCCCCGACCATTGCCGATCGGTGGGGAAGTCGGCGGGCTTCATCACACTAAACATGGCATGTGGCATCCTTGCTGACCACGACACGTGGCACACTCGACCGCCATGTGGGCCGAACACAGCGCTGCCAATTTGCACGGTCGGGTGGTCGGTGAGGTTTGCGGGACGGTGATGCCGCGTTGCAAGGTAGTCCCGCACGTGTGTCCGACTCCCCCCATGGCCCGCACGGCACCGCTGCCCGAGGATGCGACACGACCATGCCGACCAGCTCCGATGACGATTCAATCCGAAAAAAAACAAGGAACAAACCTTGCTCTGATACCAGTGTTAGAATTCCACCATGGAAATCTCAAACTGTCCGTTGAATACATCTGGATCGAATCTACAATAAGTGCAAGCGATGAAGCATATACCTCCCATAGGCGATTGCATGATCCCTATATTGAGTTTCTCCTTTGATCACGGATGAGGAAAGAAACCGGCTCCCTGTAAACGAGCAAGGAAAGAGAGAGAGTGCGTTTCTAGTTTAGTCATTGGTCGAATGATTACCCTAATAGAGCTATTTTTTTAATAAAGTTATTTATCACAGAAAAAAAAAAACGTTATGATTAAGACCCCCCATAGGTTTTTCTTGACCCAAAAGGACAAGTGTCCCACCCAGTAACTCCTCCCTCCAGTGGTCAATGCGGAAGGCTGTATAACGTACTCGAACATCACGGCAACCCCCCGACTGTACTGTCGCTGGTCCCGTCTTGATGTCTCCGAAGCAGCGACTGTTGGACCCATCATGGGAGTCGAAGCAGGCGCCGCACCATGCATGCATGTCATCTACAGTGCTTTGCCATCATCCCCCTCATGCAAGGCGTGTGAGTGCGGGGCCCCCCAACAGAGCAAAACTCATCAATCCGCCCCGCCGAACAGACCAAATCCCTCCGCATTATTGTGTGTTGAATGAGGTTTCCTCGTCCCCTACAGCTTTGCCATTTATTTTGGTTTCAAGAGAACTGTGCCTCTCCCATGCACCAAAACCCCGTGAGCCAGCATCACCCTCCCTTATTGCATGCCCACCAGACCAATGAGGACTCCGGAGCTAGCCTTGAATGGAAGTGAGGCTTCACTGCTTGAGCATCATCATTATCTGTAGGTTGTAATTGCCCGGATCCGAGTCCCAGACACCCACTGTGTTGGGTGGATGCCAAGTCCCGACCCATTGTTGTGCACACATCACGACGATCCATCTAGTGTAGCCGGAAACATCGTGCTACGGATCGAAGAATAAGACCCCGCGAAGATCACGAATAACAACCGGCGCAGAGAATACGAAACAATGGCACAATAGAGCAAACTCCAAAATACCACCGGCAATCAAGGATTTGGATTATCATCGATCAACGGATTACATAGGCGGTGGGTCATCGGCCGTTTGTCGGATCCCAGCAAAACCCTTTTTATGCCTCTCACGGAACACACTATGAAGTAGAGATTTCCCCCGTCCAAGAGATACAGAGTATACCGGAAGGTCTTTAAAAGATGAGGACGCTCGCAACGAAGTAGAAGCTGAAGTAGACACACCGAGGAACCTGAAGATAAATCGAAGAAGACCAATGAGAGATCCGGAGATGAAACCTTAGATTCGGGTTCCCCACTTCTTCTTCCTTTTTCATCGTTCCTTTCCTTCTCCCTTCGCTTCTCTTCTCTCTCGTTCTCTCTTGACCCCTTAAAACCCGTGCCCCGCGAAATTGCTCGTAGAACGTCTCCTCGTGTACAGTCCAGGTGCTCGGGCGAGCACTTGAACATGGATCTTCCTTGCAGCTATGTCCCTAGTGCCACCCGATGCCGGCGCTCGAGCAAACTTTCAGCTGGTGCATGCCCTTCGTTGGCGGGTTTTAAGGGGCCAAAAACTCAACGATAATTGGATTATGCCGTTTGCATAGGAAAATACTATTTGTCCCGAAGCATCTATCCTTAATGGTCAACCAGAATAACGTGTTTGGATCAAAGTTGTTCGTTGCACCTAGGTCCGATCGGTATATCGCACTCACCCCCGACCTATAAGAAAAAGGACTCTGTGATTGGATCCTACATCATTCAGGTTGAGCATCCGGGACAAACGCTTCAGGCTGATTAGCATTGCTCTTTCACATATGAAGTACTTTACAATTGAATACTATTTTTCATTCCAGGACTAAGTTGCATGGTTGCTGCCCTAAAACTTTTCGGTCATCCCTAAGTTTATTTGCGCATGCTAAGGGTATCTCCAGCCCTTACTCAAATTGTTATTTATATTTGAATCTGAGTAAAATCATCTAAAAAACAACTTCAACCCTTTACTCAAACTTATACCAAGCTGAGTTTTAATTTTTGTCACCAAATTCAGGGAGACTCAGATCCCATAGCAAATTCTAAAAGTCATCCCTCAAGACAAACGTGCCATCCAATTTCAAGTTTTACTCAAATTTAAATAAAAAATATGAATAAAAGGGCTAGAGTGCTTGTATCAAAATGGGTTTTACTCAAATCTAAGTAAGGACTAGATTACTCAGGATCATATTGAGATTTTATTCAATTTTTTCATAAGATCTGAGTAAAAATTTAAGTTAAGTGTTGGAGATGCTCTAAAATAATTGAACAACATGAACAATGAACATTTTTTATTTACTTTTACTTGACTTTAGACCAATTTGAGTTACTTCAAAAGAAAATTGTCGAGAAAAAATTTCACTGGCTCGGGTGCTCGACCTACAAGGCAAGAAAAACGTAAGAACGGCTGGCTCCGTGAGGAGCACAGACCCTCCGACGCTCAAGTTAGTGAAGATTCGAAAGTGGGGAGGTTGAGTAGTGAGAAAATGTTTGGGTTTCTGAGTTTCGAACCTGTACTTTGGAGCCGGGGGTCGTACCTTTATAAACCTTTTGTAGACTGCCAGAGTCTAACACGTGGCCACTCTTTTTCTCACCATCTACACCTTTACATGTCAGCCCACATGGGCCCTTAATGGGCTTTGTTGTTTAACCTGCCAGGCGGTGGTGAGGGGGGGGGAGGGGCACCGGTCTAGTGCATGCCAGGTGGAGATTCTGGAAGGGTCTAGTCTGGGGTGTCCTAGACCGACCTTGGCCGGCCAATGTGAATCGTAATTGTCCACATAATTCCACGGGGGTGGTGACATCTGTCGACTCGTTACCGCCTTACTGTAGGTGACATCCGCGGGCGAGCTGATCGCGTGCGGTCAAGGCGAGCTCTCAGGCGAGCTATGGGTGCTGAATCTTTTGAAGTGTTCTTTAAACTATGTCAGGAGTGACCTCTTCCGCGGGTGAGCCGATCGCATGGGGTCAGGGCGAGCTGTGGGTGCTAGCCATGGGCGGCCTCTTCCTCGTGCGAACTGATTGCGGCGGTCAGGGTGAGCTCCCGGGCGAGCAGTGGGCGTCAGCCACGGGCGACCTCTTCCGTATGCAAGCTGATCGCGTACGGTCAGGGTGAGCTCCCAGGCGAGCTGTGGGCGCCAGCCACGGGCGACCTCTTTCACGTGCGAGCTGATCGCGTGTGGTCAGGGTGAGCTCCTAGGCGAGCTCTTAGGCATCAACCACGGGCGACCTCTTCCGTGTGCGGTCAGAGTGAGCTCCTAGGCGAGCTATGGCGCACCAGCCACGGGCAACCTCTTCCGCGTACGAGCTGATCGCGTGTGGTCAGGGTGAGCTCCCGAGCGAGCTGTTGCCGTCAGCCACGAGCGACCTCTTCCGTATGCGAGCTGATCTCGTGTGGTTAGGGTGAGCTCCCGGGCAAGCTGTAGGCATCAACCACGGGCGACCTCTTCCGTGTGCGGTCAGAGTGAGCTCCTAGGCGAGCTATGGCGCACCAGCCACGGGCAACCTCTTCCGCGTACGAGCTGATCGCGTGTGGTCAGGGTGAGCTCCCAGGTGAGCTATGGGTGTTAGCCACGGGTGACCTCTTCGCATGCAAGCTGATCGGGTGCGGTCAGGATGAGCTCCTGGGCGAGCTGTGGGTGTCAGCTACGGGCGACCTCTTTCGCATGCGAGCTACTTGTGAGGGCAGAGACCGGGTTCTTTGGGAGTGTTCTTTGAACTCCAAGACCTACTCTGGTCACAATGCTGCTTACTCAAAAATCGGGGTTGGCCTTGAATCTCGAGCTCATCATAGGGGGTGGTTTCTTTTTTGATTACCCGAGGTCACCTAAGGTGTGCCCAAAGACAAGGGCGATCTCCCTAAGGACTTATGTCGTCTCGTCGTGTCCTTCCCTGCTACTGCAATATGGACGATGAGCCGATGCCATTTTTGGCACCATCATTACCCCCTCCTGAGGGGGCGGTCAGGCGTAGCTCCGTCCACTCATAAGCCCAGTGAGGTCATCCACGTAGACCAGTTCGATCTTTCTATCTATAGACCAGCTCTAGCTGAATGGTATTTCGCTCTGCGAAGTCCGCTACAGGGTGTGACATATGGCTACATATGTTGTCTTCATCGCGCCTGCCCGTGATATCACGAGGTCGCTCAATGAGCTAAGCTGCGTGGCATCAGGTCGCGTAAGTTGTCTCCATTGCATTTGCCCGTTATGTCACCAGGTCGCTCAACGAGTGAAACTGCATGGCATCATACCACGTAAGGTTCCTCCGCCGTGTCTAATCGTGATGTCACAAGGTCGGTTAATGAGCTAAACTGCGTGGCATCAGGCCCCGTAAGTCATCTCCGTCGCGTCTGCCCGTGATGTTACCAGGTCGCTCAACGAGAGAAACTGCGTGGCATCAGACCGCGTAAGGTGCCTCCGCCGCATCTGCCCGTGATGTCACCAGGTCGCTTACCGAGCTAAATTGCATTGCATCAGGCCATATAAGGTGTCTCCACTGTGTCTACTCGTGATGTCACCAAGTCATTCAATGAGCGAAATTACGTAGCATCAGGCCGCGTAAGGTGCCTCCGCCGCATCTGCCCGTGATGTCACCAGGTCTCAACGAGCAAAACTCCATGGCATCAGGCCGTGTAAGGTGTCTCCGTCGCGTCTGCCCGTGATGTCACTAGGTCGCTCAACGAGCTAAGCCGCGTGGCATCAGGCCGTGTAAGGTGTCTCCGCCGCGTCTACCCGTGATGTCACCAGGTCGCTTAACGAGCTAAGCTGCGTGGCATCAGGCTGTGTAAGGTGTCTCTGCCGCGTTTGCCCGTGATGTCACCAGGTCGCTCAACGAGCAAAACTGCATGGCATCAGGCAGCGTAAGGTATTTCTATCGTGCCTGCCCGTGATGTCACAAGGTCGCTCAATGAGCTAAGCTACGCGGCATCAGGCCACGTAAGGTATCTCCACCGCGTCTGCCCGTGATGTCATCATGTCGCTTAATGAGCGAAACTGCGTGGAATCAGGCTGCGTGTGTGGTTTCCCCGACGATCCGAGGACCATCCCCAGACAAGGTAGCTAAATCGATAAAAAATAAACGACATCGCAAAAAGATCGATATGTATGAAAATTCGACATGTGAGAAATAGTAGAGCCTTATAGTTCGACAAAAATACAAATCGATAAAAATTGAATCAAAACAGAGAGTAAGAGCCAAAGGGTGGAAGTTCAACGAGCGATAAAAGAATCAAAAGCTAGCTACCCCCTGTCCGGTTAAGGAACCTCAGAACCCCGGTTTTGCTTATTGCGTCCGCATAACAGCGGACAGTGACCTTGCCCCTAGCTTTCGACGTTAGTGGTTTCCGTTTTTTTTTTTTGCGACCACACCAAGTTGTCAAGCTTTGAAAGATTACCAACAGATTTTCAGGTCGCCTAAATGGGTGGTCGCCCATTCAGGTCCCCTTAGATCACCCCGAGATGCTTCCTATCACAGCATGTGAACGCAAAGGACCCAGGTCATGTTTAAAGTCCCCTAGACAGTAGACTACCTCGGCGATCTTAAGGTTATTCGGGACAGCCACTAAGAACCCTGGTCATGCTTTAAGTCTGCACGATGGTGGACTGTTCTTTCAGGGAGCCGCGTGCGAGCAGTTCTTTGAGAGAGCTGTGTGCAAGCTGATCGCGTGCATGTTGTTCTTTGTGGATCACCATCGAGCACAGATTTGAAGACTCATTTAGTCCAAACACCCTTCATTTCACAAAATAGTTTACAAGAGGGCACCTACGCGCAAGGTAGGAGGCTGCTGTTGTTCGGCAATCTTCCCTCGACGATCTAACACCACATCTTCAAGCTTAATGTGTTGCTGGACCAAGGCGAAGAGCTTGACCATGGTGCGGGGATCATAAATGACAATAGCGTCATGAAGTTCACCTCCTTCGGGGAGCGCGCTCCGGAAAGTACTCACGGTTGTCTGGTCTTGCCTAGCTGAGTCCTCAAGGGTGAGATAGGCATTCCGGAATCGTATCAAAAAGCACCGGAGGGTCTCCCGTGTGCCCATGGTGAGACTGAACAACGATTCGATTCGCTTTGGGGGTTGTCGATTGTATCGGTACTATTTCAGGAACAACTCGGACAGAGTAATGAAGCTCAGAATCGAGCCCAGAGGTAACTAATGAAACCAATCCAGGGTTGAACCCGTCAAGCTGCTCTAAAAGGCATGTTATAGAATATGATCATGGTCTTGGAAACACAGCAACTTCCGGTAAGCCAGCATATGGTCAACTGGATCCTGCGATCTATCAAACATGATGAATTTTGAAGGAATCTAAAGCTGGGGGAAGTCTCCTTGATGCACCTCCTTCGTGAAGGGCGAGCTCCCTCCCCGAGCGGCCAGATCTTCCAAGAGGTCGACGGGCATACCGGGTAACTGCCAGTGCCCAGGGTGATCCTCCAGGAGCGGCTGCGCAGGCCCCGGGTGGTCTTGCACATTTCCTCGAGGTCGAATCGCACCCTCGCTACGTCGATGTTTGGAGACGACGTCCCGGCATCTGCTACGCTGCTTCACCGGTAGTCGCCTCAGCGCAGGGAAATGTCTGTGTGAGACCATCACCTCGCGGGTCTCCGTACGGGGTAACACTTCCACTGTGGGTTCTTGCTCACGCTGATGGTGCGGGTTATGGTCTTTCCCTCGAGACCTTGCCTCTGACTCGTCGGATCCCGCACTTTGGTTTCGTCGATAAGGAATGGCTGAAGTGGAGTCGGCTCATTGCTGGAACGCTAGGTGACAAGTCACTGAAGTCGCCCAAGAGCTGACTCTCTTATCTTGTTTGCGACCACGCCTCCCACGGGGGGCTCCTACTGGGATGCCCACCGCGTGGGCGCCAACGTAAGTTGATGAGACGCCGGGATCAGAAGAGATCGCATAGGGGGAGTGGCCCTTACCGACACTCTTGGCTGTCAAGATTGGCCTGTTGATCCTCCCCTCTGTTGCTTGAGCCTGAGGGAAGGATCAGTTCTTCCGCACATCACGGGGACCTGACGCAGCTACGTCAGTTCATCCATCATGGCCCGTTGGGTGGCCAAAATCTCCATGAGGAGCTGGTCGCTGAGCGGGGCAGGAGGTTGGGTAGTTTAAGCCGGCGTCCCACTTTGTGCAGATACGATGTGAGCCTTCGCCCGTCTCTGTCCCCGCGTGAAAGGATCCATTAGGGCCTCCTGCGAAAGCACGGCTTTCGACTGTGTGGTCGTGGGGGTTCTCACAGGAACCAATCGAAAGATCCCACAGACAGCGCCAAATGTTGGGAGAAAATTTCACTGGCTCGGGTGCTCGACCTGCAAGGCAACGAAAACGTGAGAACGGCTGACTCCGTGAGGAGACCCTCCGACACTTAAGTCAGTGAAGATTCGAAAGTGGGGAGGTTGAGTAGTGAGAAAATGTTTAGGTTTCTGAGTTTTGAACCTATACTTTGGAGCCGGGGGTTGTCCCTTTATAGACCTTTTGTAGACCGCCAGAGTCTAACACGTGGCCGCTTTTTCCCGCACTTTCTACACCTTCACATGTCAGCCCACATGGGCTCTTTATTGGGATTTGTTGTTTAGCATGCCACACCGTGGTGAGAGGAGGGGCGCACCGGTCTTGTTTGTGCCAGGTGAAGATTCTAGAAGGCTCCAGTCTGGGGTGCTCTAGACCGACCTTGGCTGGCTAATGCGGCTCACAATTGCCCACGTAGTTCCATAGGGGTGGTGACATCTGTCGACTCGTTACCGTCTTACTATGGTCAACACCCACGAGTGAGCCGATCGTGTGCGGTCAGGGCGAGATCCCAGGCGCACTGTGGGTGCTGACTCTTTTGAAGTGTTCTTTGAATTATGTCAGGAGTAACCTCTTCCACGAGCGAGCCGATCGCGTGCGATTAGGGCGAGATGTGGGCGCCAGCCACGAGCGGCCTCTTCTGCGTGCGATCTGATCACGACGATCAGGCTGAGCTCCCGGGCGAGCGGTGGGCGTCAGCCATGGGCGACCTCTTTCGTGTGCGAGCTAATTGCGTACGGTTAGAGTGAGGTCTCGGGCGAGTTGTGGGCATCAGCTACGGGTGACCTCTTCCGCGTGCGAGCTGATCGCGTGCGGTCAGGGTGAGCTCCCGGGCGAGCTGTGGGCGTCAGTCACGGGCAACCTCTTACTCGTTCGAGTTGCTCGTGAGGGCAGAGACCGGCTTCTTTGGGAGTGTTCTTTGAATTCCAAGACCTACTCTGGGCATAATGCTGCTTACCCAAAAATCGGGGTTAGTCTTAAATCTCGAGCTCATCATAGGGGGTGGTTTCTTCTTTGATCACCCGAGGTCGTTCAGGGGGTGCCCAAAGACAAGAGCGATCTCTCTGAGGACTTCTGACGTCTCGTCGTGCCCTTTCCTACTACTACAACGTGGACAGCTAGCCGGTGATATTTTTGGTACCATCAAAAACCAAGTAAACATAGTGATTTATACTAGTAAATATTCCCGTTGACTGGTGCCACATCAGAATTCTGCTATAATCGAGCGGTTCAGTCGAACCGGGTTTATATCCTGTCGACCTACAGAGCAAAACTCATCAACCCACCCCCCGAACAGACCAAATCCCTTCACATTATTGTGTGTTGAATGAGGTTTCCTCGTCCCCTACAGCTTTGTCATTTATTTTGGTTTCAATAGAACTCTGCCCCTTCTCATGCACCAAAACCCCGTGAGCCAGCATCACCCGTATTGCATGCCCACCAGACCAATCAGGACTCAGGAGTTAGCCTTTAATGGAAGTGAGGCTTGAGCATCATCATTATCTGTAGGTTGTAATTGCTGGGATCCGAGTCCCAGATACCCACTGTGTTGGGTGGATGCCAAGCCCGGACCCCATCGTTTTGCGCACATCACGACGATCCGTCGAGTGCAGCTAGAAACGTCGTGCTACGGATCGAAGAATAGGAGCCCGCGAAGATCACTAGTAACAACCGGCGCAGAGAATACGAAACAATGGCACAATAGAACAAACTCCAAAATACCACCGGCAATCAAGGATTTGGATTATCATCGATCAAGGGATTACGTAGACGGTGGGTCACTGGCTGTTTGTCGGATCCCCGCAAAACCCTTTTTAATCCCTCTCACGGAACACACTACAATGTAGAGATTTTTCCCGTCCAAGGGATACAAAGTATACCAAAAGGCCTTCAAAAGATGAGGATGCCCGTAACGAAGTAGAAGCTGAAGTAGACACACCGAGGAACCTGATGATAAACCGGAGAAGACCAATGAGAGATCCAGAGATGAAACCTTAGATCCGAGTTCCGCACTTCTTCTTCATTTTTCATCGTTCCTTTCCTTCTCCCTTCTCCCTTCTCCCTTCGCTTCCCCTTCTCACTCGCTCTCTCTTGGCCCCTTAAAACCCATGCCCCGCGAACTTGCTTGTAGAGCGTCTCCCCATGTCCAGGTGCCCGGGCGAGCACTTGAACAAGGATCTTCCTTGTAGTTATGTCCCTGGTGCTGCTCGATGCCAGCGCCCGAGCAAACTTGCAGCTGGTGTATGCCCTTCAAGTGCGGGTTTTAAGGGGCCAAAAACTCAGCGATAATTGGATTATGCCGTTTGCATAGGAAAATACTATTTGTCCCGAAGCATCTATCCTTAATGGTCAACCAGAATAATGTGTTTGGATCAAAGTCGTTCGTTGCATCCAGGTCCGATCGGTATCACACCCACCCCCGACCTACAGGCAAAGGGGCACTGTGATTGGATCTACATCATTCGGGTTGAGCATTTGGGACAAACGCTTCGGGCTGATTAGCATTGCTCTTTTGCATATGAAGTACTTTACAATTGAATACTATTTTTCATTCCAGGACTAAGTTGCACGGTTGCTGCCCTAAAACTTTTGGGTCGTCACTAGGTTTATTTGCGCCGGTTAAGGGTATCTCCAGCCCTTACTCAAATCGTTACTCATATTTGAATCTGAGTAAAATCACATAAAAAACAGCTTCAACCCTTTAATCAAACTTATACCAAGTTGAGTTTTAATTTTTTTCACTAAATTGGGAGAGACTCAAATCCCATAGCAAATTTTAACAATCATTTCTCAGGACTTTCATATTTACAAACGTGCCATCTAATTTTAAGTTTTACTTAAATTTGAATAAAAAATATTAATAAAATGACTAAGTGGGTTTTACTCAAATCTAAGTAAGGATTAGAGTACTATCATATTGAGATTTTATTCAAATTTTTTTTTTTTAAATTTCAATAAAAATTTAAGTAAGTGTTTGAGATGCTCTAAAATAACTGAACAACATGGACAATGACATTTTTTATTTACTTTTACTTGACATTAGACCAATTTGAGTTACTTGAAAAGAAAACCCCCAAGTAAACCTTGTGATTTATACTAATAAATATTCCCGTTGACTGGTGTCACGTCAGAATTCTGCTAAAATCGAGCGGTTCAGTTGAACCGGGTTTTATCCCCTGTTGACCTGGGTTACTTTCTTTTCATCCCTGTCGACTTGTGAGCTCGTCTTGTTGCATACCTTTTAAATGCAATTTCATGTCCGGCCGAGTTTGAAATCGCAAGTATTAAAACAATAGAATGAAAATATCTAAATTGTGACATAGTACTTTTTTTTGGGTACATTTTGTGGGGTCCTAGCTAGAACCAAGAGGCACCACACAGGTGCACAGCAACAAACAGCCACCAGAGAAAGCCCCACCTGGCCCACTAGAAGCCACTACATCACGAGCGAGTGCGCCACACCGAGCGAAGAAAGGACCCACCTAGTCCCAGGAGTCGCAGCACGAACGAGCGGAAACGCCACACTGAGCATGGGAAGGTTCCACCTGGTCCCAAGGAATCACTGCACAAACAAGCATAAGCCCCACACCAAGCTGAGAATGAGTGTCGAACCTGGGATAGTGCTCACTAGGAGTGATACCACTACCAACTGCCCAAAGCAGCGGTATGCTAAATCATATGTTGTCCAGGCATATTTAATATGAAAAGGTTTAAATTTTTTCAACATTTTATCAGTTGAATATGTCATCTTAAAAGATTTACCATGAAATCAAAAAGTTTTGCTCCTAATGCCAAATCTAATAGTTTTGTTCCTAATTTTTTTAACATTTTATCAGTTGAATATATCATCTACATACAAGCATAAATTTTACACTTATTACCACTAATTTGAGAATATATAAGCACATGTAATTCCTATTGGATACAAAGTATAACTTGAGACAGCTTACATAACCAACGGGCTCATATCTGAGTGGTACTTCCTCTCTCCCTAGCTTGTTGGAGAGGTTCCTTGTTCAACTCCGGATATGGAAACCGTGAAGCGAATTTTCCCTCAAGGCTATTGTTTTCATGTTTGCACATGCAAATCCCTATTTTCTCTGATTGTCCGACCAGTCCATTTGAAGAAAAAAAAGATAGCTCACATAAATCTTTTCATACTTTTTTTAGTTTCTTAGGGTCTGTTCTTTTAATTTTCTAGGAAATAAAATAAAGGAAACAATTTCTACAGAATTTTTTTTCATGCTGTTTAATTTTCTTTGTTCTTTTAGCAGGGAAATAAAATAAAGAAATCAAACACAGTGGAAATCTACTTTGTTTTTAGCAGGGAAACGAAGGGAAAGAGAATTTATGCAGGTTTAGTAGGGAAATAATTTCCTTCCTGGTCGTTGAAATGCATCCACCCGGAAATCCTCTTTCAACCATTTGATCAGCAAAAGAATGCCGAAAATTTGGATGGAAACCCAATTTTTGCTCATTAATCCGTTTCCACAATTATTTTCCGTGCAAAAGAATAAACCCTTATATCAAATCCTATTGTGTTTCAATAATCTTACTTTTAATACATTTTCCAAAGCCTATCGAATGCCCGGATGAAAGTTGTGGCGAAAACGACACCCTTATATTGGGAGAGTGGATACTTAATTATTTCATGGGAAAACTAATGAAAGGACTTCTCCCTTTCGCCTTGTTTGTGGAACTTAGAGAAACAATTTCTGTGGGGGTAGTTTTTTGGGAAGATCATGCCCACAGCCGAGGTCACCTCCTTCCTTGAAGTGGAGACTCGGGACTCCTCTTTTTTGCCTCTGGTGGATGAGTTGAGACAAGGGTAATATGTTGACAGCTTCGGCTCCATGGAGTTCAGGCACCCGACGAACGGCCTTCTTGACTTAGACTAGGATCACAAGAAGATCCAAGGTCCTTAAAATGGATTCCCCCAAATTGTTTTTCCTACTCTTGAGGAAAGAGGGATTAGAAGAGAGATTATAAGATATATATATATATATATATATATATATATATACAGAGAGAGAGAGAGAGAGAGAGTTTTAGCAGGGTGATTCCTTTCCTAAAACTGGCAAACTCCTGTACCCTTAGGTGTACAAAGAATCAACACCCTCTTTTATAGGGGAGGCTGGAGGAGGGAGGCCTTTCATTACATGACACGTGTATTCCCACGTGGGGTGTTCACGTTGCTTATATGCATGATCATCCCATCTCTCCTTGATAATTGTTGCTTGTAGGTTGGTGTTGGAGCTTGTGCCATTGATCCGTCCAAGTGTAATCCCGTGAGACCTTCTTAACGTGTTTGTTTTTCCTTTGGACGAGGCTGTCATGCGTTGCCTCTTACTTGGACTGATGGCTCTACCGGGGAAACTTTTGTGTGAGCCTTCTAGTAGGTCGAGGGTTTGGCTCGGGTGGTCATACCTTGATCTTTGAGCTGAGGCGGCACGCTACTGAGTAGTAGATTGACAGTGAGTCACGAGATGAGATTTGGTCATTGTTGGGGTGCTGTAACTCCTGGTGCCTCCCTTGTTCATCGGTTGGGCAACTCTGGGAAGGTTATGGTTGCATTTTGAGGAATTGAGTTGTGTCTGCGTACCTCTGTTGCCTTACTCCTAGGAGACTCTACTCTTTTGAGAGCTTTAAGTTAGTGACGAGCAAGGGGTGGATATTTTATGCACCCACAGATGCCCCCAAATGTCGGGCTAAGGCACGTAGTGTCTTGGTGGGTCATGACTTGTCGCTTGAGTGAGGCACCACGTTCTTGGGTTTAAGAGGTGTCCCCTTCCCTTTGAGGGGTCTGTACGCCCAGGTTCCCAACAGTTGTTCATGCCCCATAAGGGGAGCTTTCTCACCCCTCTAGTAGCTCATTCCCTAGAGTGGGACTTGGCTACCCCTTTGGTGACTCATGCCTTAGGGGTGGTGCCTAGTTTGGCATCTCAAGTCCTGCCCTCATGGAGGCTCAGGTCGTGGGGGTGGCTCATCCGCCCTAATGGCAACTCTGATCCCCGGGGTAGCTTGTCATCTCCCATGGTGGCTCTAACCCCATGGGAGGCTTGTTCGCTAGTATGGCTACTCAGGCCCCGGGGGTGGTTCGTTCGCCCTCCTAAATGCTCAGGCATCAAGGGGTGGCTTGTACGCATATTTGTGGCTATGCTTTTGAAGGATACTTTGTTTGCCACTTGTTTGAAATAAATCCATTGTAGAGGCCTGCAGTGGAAGCAAAGAATAGGTCCGAAGACCGTGAGCGGTGTGCGTTACATATCAAAATTTTTATCGAAACGATCTACACATGCGTGTGTGAATCTAGCATGACAACTACACGAACCCCTAACGTCGATCTAACGCGAAAGAACAATCTAGAATGCATGCATGTTCTATCTATGTTAGATATACATGTTAGAGATTATACCTGCGTGCAGATTCTTTTACCGCGACAAGTTTCTTCTTTTTTGATGGAGACGGGCTCGGATCTGCTTGATATAGCTTCAGTGCGATGGCCATAACTTTCTGCTCCAAACTTGGATTGGATTGAAATTTGGACTGCAGGTAGACAACTTCGATACACAACTTTTACAATAAGTTTTACCTTATTTGGACTTCTGTAACTCTCGGAATAACAGAAACAATGCTGATTTTCTGTGCAGATTTTGGACAGCAAAAGCTTATGTCTTCTAGTTCACCCGATCTCGCACGATACACGGCATCTCGTCGATGGATCTCTGAGTGCCTCTATCCGACGAGCCTTCTTCTTCTACGAAACACCACGCGAGGAAGACAAATCACTATCCAATGGCGCAAGCGAGGGGGAGAGACGAGAGAGAAGAGGAGAAGAGATGAGAGGGGGCAGCTAGGGTTTCCCCATGGCATAGCCGGTCCCTAGGGCTTGCATGGCCGACCCCCCCCCCTCTCCTTTTTCCATATATAGGGCCAGCCTATCCATATGGATAAGGATAGTACAGATAAGTTTGACTGATTCAAATCTCTCCCGATATATCTCTTCTTTTATCTCTATCTTTTCCTTGGTTTTGAAAATAGTCAAAACCAGCCCATTTTCTGTGCCTCATCACTGGCCCATTCATTGGAGGCAACAACCTCCTGAAACCAATAGGGCTGGCCTTGACCAGTCTCCCAACACTTAGGGCCATCCCCCTAGTGCATAGTGGTGCATGGTATGACCAAAACGCCCTTATGTCACTAGTTGGTCGTTCCTCGTGTACGAGACTTTGCAAGGCACATATAAGTCAAGTGCACTAGTGATTTTACTATTCTCTGAGGTTCCCGTAGGGTGCCCCTAGTAAAGTCAACTAGTCAACTCGCAACATGTCCCGGCGCTTCGCACCCATATGGCAAAGTCCACTTATAGCAAGGAATTGTTACATGCGTCTCTGCACTAACCTAGGGTTTTCCCTTAGTGCACACACGTAGCTACATATCTACCGTTCACTAGTGCGAAGCACTCACAGAGTGTAGGCTTGGACTTCTCACTTCCTCTAACTACGTTCTATGTTTTGAGGAGATGGTATAAGGACCGTACATAATGTCGATAAGGTGGAACCTTCAGGGACCAGGGTTCATGGCTTCCAACTTAGACTCGATCGACACGCTACCCGAGTGCACCATCGATCCTCTGAGTCTGAGTTAACCTGCGTGGCCACCCAGAGTGCAACGCAGGCTGCACTCCAATTCCCCCGGACTTACTATGTTCTCCCTCATACCTCTACTCTCCACTTAGTATGGTAGACTCGTTGTCCCTCCATCTAGTGCCATGATGCAACTTGAGCGGTGGAGAATACCATCAGACTCGAGTGCTCATATGACTCGGTTCCTTTCAGGTTGACCATATACATCGTACCTCCGATTACTCTGACGAGCAACCAGATCCGTCACCAGTCCAACTGATGAGCACCTGGCCAGGGTTTAATATGACATAGGTCAGACCAAGGAACGCACCTCCCATTAGGGGTGTGGATAGCCTACAGGAGTGACACGCTGATGCAACGCCAGCCGGGTAACCCAGTACATCGTGATTTTGGATCACTGCATCCGGATCCTCACACATTGGTGCGCCAAAGCACCACACAACTGGTTAGTCCACCACACATGGTTCCTCAGGGTTTAGGACTGTTTTACCCTAAGCAAAAATACGGCTTAGTGCACTAGTGTCTGCTCACCGATCTGTGCACCGTGTTGGTTCCGTTCGGCCACAGACACTGTGCCTGATAACGACTTTGGTGGAGACACCCACACTCTGTCATCCCAACAGCTTATCCTGATAGGGCGACCAACCCTAATCAGAGCTGCGAACATATTTAGGTTACATGGGACCAGTCCCTTGAGTCTCCTACTCAAGTGGATTACCATGTAGCCATGGCTCTCTGTTATGTAATCAAAACACGTACTAAGGTACGTACCAAGATGCAATCTTATACTATCAACCATACAAAGCTAAACTATAGGTTTTTACGAGCTGTAGACCTCACCAATTCTAACACCACTTTGGCGGCTTTGCTCTGAATGAAGCTTTGTCCGCTTATCTGACGGCCATACGTCTAAAGGATGTTTTGCCCACCACTTTGGGGGCTCTACTCCTATAGGAAGTTTTGTCCACTTCTTTGGCGGCTCTGATTTAGAGGATGCCTTATCTGCCTTTTTGGCGACTTCACTTCCAAAGGAGGCTATGTCCTCCTTTTTGGTTGCTTTGCTTCCAAAGAAGAATTTTCTCACCTTTTTTATGGCTCTGCTCCGAAGGATGATTTGGCTTCCGTTTTGCCAGCTCTGTTGTGATGAAAGCTTTGTCTGCCTCTTTGGCGGCTCTCGCACAATAGACTTGTTGCCTTAGCTCGCATAGTAGGCCTGTTGCCGTAGCGAGTTTCGTGGCTTCACTCTGTTGCTTTAGTCACCATCGCTAAGGAGAACTTGAAAGGTCAGGCTTCGCCACATGGCCCGTCCTCACTAGCTCTCGTCTTTTACCACAGATGTCGTGTTGTATTAAATGGGATACTTTGTTTCCCTTGCTATTTTCCCTTGAAATGGCAAGTATTAAAACAATAGTATGAAAATATCTAAATTGTGACATAGTACTTTTTTTTGGGTACATTTGGTGGGGTCCTAGCTAGAACCAAGAGGCACCACACAGGTGCACAGCTACAAACAACCATCGGAGAAAGCCCCACCTGACCCACCAGAAGCTACTACATCACGAGCGAGTGCGCCACACCGAGCGAAGAAAGGACCCACCTAGTCCCAGGAGTCGCAACACGAACAAGCGGAAGCATCACACTGAGCATGGGAAGGGTCCACCTGGTCCCAAGGAATCACTGCACAAACAAGCATAAGCCCCACACCAAGCTGAGAACTAGTGTCGAACCTGAGATAGTGCTCACTAGGAGCGATACCACTACCAACTGCACAAAGCAACGGTATGCTAAATCATATGTTGTCCAGACATATTTAATATGAAAAGGTTTAAAAATTTTCAACATTTTATCAATTGAATATGTCATCTTAAAAGATTTACCATGAAATCAAAAAGTTTTGTTCCTAATGTCAAGTCTAATAGTTTTGTTTCTAATTTTTTTAAACATTTTATCAGTTGAATATATCATCTACATACAAAATCATAAATTTTACACACTTATTACCACTGATTTGAGAATATATAAGCACTTGTAATTCCTATTTGATACAAAGCATAACTTGAGATAGCTTACGTAACCAACGGGTTCATATCCGAGTGGTACTTCCTCTCTCCCTAGCTTGTTGGAGAGGTTCCTTGTTCAACTCCGGATATGGACACCGTGAAGCGAATTTTCCCCCAAGGCTGTTGTTGTTTTGTTTGCGCATGCAAATCTCTATTTTCTCTGACTGTCCGTCCAGTCCATTTGGGAAAAAAAAAGATATCTCACATAAATCTTTTCATGCTTTTTTTTAGTTTCTTAGGGTCTGTTCTTTAAGTTTCATAGGAAATAAAATAAAGGAAACAATTTTTGCAAAAAAAAATTCCAGGCCGTTTAATTTCCTTTGTTCTTTTAGCAGGAAAATAAAAGGAAGAAATCAAACACAGTGGAAATCTATTTTTTTTTAGCAGGGAAATGAAGGGAAAGAGAATTTCTGTAGGTTTAGTAAGGAAATAATTTCCTTCCTGGTCGTGGAAATACATCCACCCGGAAATCCTTTTTCCACGATTTGATCAGCAAAATAATGCCAAAAATTTGGATGGAAACCCAATTTTCGCTCATTAATCCGTTTTTGCAGTTATTTTTCGCGCAAAAGAACATACCCTTATATCAAATCTTATCGTGTTTCAATAATCTTACTTTTAGTACATTTTCCAAAGCCTATCCAATGCCCGGATGAAAGTTGGCAAATAACGACACCCTTATAGTGAGAGATGATACTTTATTATATCATGGGATAACTACTTAAAGGACTTCTCCCTTTCACCTCGTTTGTGGAACTTAGAGAAATAATTTCTATGGGGATAGTTTTTTGGGAAGATCATGCCCACAGCCGAGGTCACCTCCTTCCTTGAAAGTGGAGACTTGGGACTCCTCTTTTTTGCCTCTGGTGGATGAGCTGAGACAAGGGTAATTTGTTGACGGCTTCGGCTCCATGGAGTTCGGGCACCCAGCAAATGCCCTTCTTGACTTAGACTTGGATCGATCACAAGAAGATCCAAGGTCCTTAAAATGGAATCCCCCAAATTGTTTTTCCTACTCTTGATGAAAGAGGGATGAGAAAAGAGAGAGAGAGAGAGAGAGAGAGAGAGAGAGAATCAAGGGAGTTTTAGCAGGGTGATTCCTTTCCTAAAACTGGCTGATTCATGTACCCTTAGGTGTACAAAGAATCAACACCCTCCTTTGTGCCCCCAGCTTTCCTTTTATAGGAGAGGCTGGAGGAGGGAGGCTTTTCATTACATGACATGTGTATCCCCATGTGGGGTGTTCACGTTGCTTATATGCATGATCATCCCATCTCACCTTGATAGTTGTCGCTTGCAGGTTGGTGTTGGAACTTGTGCCACTGGCCGTCCAAGTATAATCCCGTGAGACCTTAGTGTGTTTGTTTTCTCTTTGGACGAGGCTACCATGCGTTGCCTCTTACTTGGACTTGTTAGGATTGATGTGTTCTAAGCTTGTAAAACTTTATGTTTTGGTCTAATAAAGATTGATAGTTATTATTATATGAGATGCATATAGGTGCGTAACATAGTTACGTAATCTTTTAATAACAGAGAGCCATGGCTATATGGTAGTCCACTGAGTTGAAGATTGAGTGGATTGGTCCCATATAATCTAAATCAGTTTGCAGCTATGATCAGGTTAGTCGCCTCATCATGTTAAGCTGTTGGCGATGACAGTTCATGGGATGTCTTCACCATGGTCATCACCAGACACAGTGTCTGTGGCTGAACGAAACTAACACGGTGTACAGATCAGTGAGCAGACACTGGTACACTAAGCCATGTTTCTGCTTAGGGTAAAACGGTCCTAAACCCTGAGGAACCACGTCTGATGGACTAACCAGTTGCATGGTGCTTTGGCGCACCAATGTGTGAGGATCCGTATGCAGTGATCCAAAACCACGGTGTACTAGGTTACCCAGCTGGCGTTGCATTAGCGTGTCACTCCTGCAGGCCATCCACACCCCTGAAGGGAGGTGCGTTCCTTGGTGTGACTTACATTGTACCAAACCCAGGCCTGGTGGTCACCAGTTTGACTGTTGACCGGGTTCGATTACTCGACGGGGTAATCAGAGGTACGATGTATAGGTCAACCTGGAAGGAACCAAGTCATATAATCATTCGAGTCTGACGGTAGTCTCCACCGCTCGAAGTGAATCATGGCATCAAGTGGAGGGACAGCGGGTTTACCACTACTAAGCGGAGAGCAGGGGTATGATGGAGAACATCGTAAGTCTGGATGAATTGGAGTGCAGCCTGCGTCGCACTCTGGGTGGCTACGCAGGTTAACTCGAGCTCAGATGATCGATGGTACACTCGGGTAGTGTGTCGGTCGAGCTTGAGTTGGAAGCCATGAACCCCGGTCCCTGATGGTTCCACCTTATCAACATTATGTACGGTTCTTGAACCATCTCCTCGGAACACCATTAGCATTAAGAGGAAGAAAGAAGTATACGCTCCGTGTGTGCTTGGCACTAGAGCACGGTAGATGCGTAACTACATACGAGTACTAAGGGTTATGCCCGAGACTAGTACAGAGTCGCATGTAGTAATCCCTAGCCATAAGTGAACTTCGCTGCATAGGTGCGATGCAACGGGATGTGCTGCGAGTTGACTAGTTGACTTTGCTAGAGGCACCCTTCGGTGATCTCAGTTAATAGTAGGTAACTAGTAGAAATCACTTAAGTAATGGCCGCTAGGTATTGCACGCTAGAAATGGTCAAAATGAGGCGTCAGGGCGTTTTGGTAAAAACCTCACTCTGCCGGACCTCACTGTTGGCCGACCCTAGCAGTGGGAGACCTTGCTAGGGCCGGCCCTATGTTGTAGGGATGAGAATCCCTCATCTATAGGGGCCGTCCATATGATAGGGATAGGGCTTAGAATCGGTTAAGATCGAGCACTAAAAAGTGGGAAAACGGATAAATACAAGGAGAGATAAAAAGGAGATAATAGAGAGATAATTGTGGGAGGTCTTTATCCCCTTGGATCCTTATCCAAGGGGGTAGGCCGGCCCTATATAAAGGGCTATAGGGGGCCAGCCATATTGATGCAAAAAAAATTGAACCCCCCTACCCTTTCATCTCTCTAGTTCTCTCCCGAATCCATCTCTCGTTTTCCGCTTGCAACTTCGTCTTCCTCGCGTGGAGTTCTGAAGAAGGAGAAGGGTCGTTCTTCGGAGGCACTCAGATATCCGAGAGCGACGTTCCGTACATGCATGCTAGTTAATCATCATGCTAGATTGCCGTTAGGGTTTTCGATTCACGTGCATACACATGCACACATATATAGATTAGTTTCTATGAAAGTTTAAATCGTGTAACGTGCACCATGAACGGTCTTTCGACCACAAAATCGTTTCCGCTGCGAGCCTCTACCATGGATTAATTTTCAACAATTGGTATCATAGCCGCATTAGTAGTGTGCGTTTCACGTTTTTTCATGAAACCAACATGTGTGCGCATGATGAATGCGTGAAATTATCGGGGTTTTTACGCTTAGATCATGCATATGTACAGATTGTGCTTGTTCAATTAATCATTCTTACAGGGCGCCGCTATAAAAATAATCTAGATCTGTGTTTGTGCTTGCTACCGGGGGTCGGACCCCGAGTTAGCCATTGTCTGAATTAGCTCTCTTTGTGTGTGGATATGTAATTGAGCTGTATATTGGGCGAGTGATGGGGGTTGACCATCCTCGATTCCCATGGCCTTTTTTCCTAGGTATGTTTTCTTTTCTTTCTAGAAAATTATGTACGAGCGAGCACTTGCTCGAAGCGTATTAGATTTTTTCGATTACAAATTGAGAAGAAAGATGTGCCAAAGAAATCCACCATCGGGAGCGGAAGCGAAACCCTGGAGGATTAAGACGATCCGGCAAAGTGTTCGCGAGCGCGACGGAGGAACCGGACCGAGGGACCTTGCGAAGAAAGCTAGAAGCCTGCGCTATGCAAATTAGGTTCAGGGGTCGGACCCTGAACTTAATTCAGTCTTTATGGTTGCTTTCTTTATTAGTTCTTTATGCTTCATATCGAACCCCGATGAGATAGTGTTATTATCAGTTTTCAAAGGGATGCCTTTCCCCTCCGGTCCAAGCGACTGTTTGAGGATAGGATCCCGCTAGATGACGCCTATTATTTAGTTGACTTTTGATGTTAGTGGGATCCCATCACATATGGTTATGCCACCATTAGGTTAGCACCCGACTAGTCGGGTGTGCCTATTTGGCCAGCATCGAAATCAAAGATGAGATGGAGATCCATTGAACATCAATTGTCAAATTTATAAGCAAGACGCCATGACTAGTGGGAGTCCTAGCCTTTCCAGTGAGTCAGACTCTAGGATTAGCTCCAGAGCATTAGCGTGATAACCAATTTTGCAGAGCATCGATATTCTCGGAATATGTAATGTGACCCTTGAATAGAGAAATCCACTTGAGCCAGGGACTATGATATTCCGAGAATGATTAATGCTAGGTGAAAGGCTTGAACGCTAGTGGGAGCATGGTGTGACCATGGTCTAGTATATAGGAGGTCGCTACCTTTGCATTAGCATAAATTCATACTCGCAAAATAATCCTCATATATAATAAGGGATGCAAGAGAGGACTCTTTTGAGATCCCCTGGCCTCCACGGCCAATCGCTTCGTGTTAGGGTGGAGAGGCGTAACTCAACATCCCCTAGGATGGGGGTTATGTCAATCCATACCAAATCTCTTAGTGATCTCTCTTTAGATATGGTAATTACGGGGTGAGGAGAGAAGGGCTTTTCATCCCACCCTAGTAGGGGCCGCATGAACTCTCAGGCTCGTGGGTAAGCATCCAAAGTACACGTGAGGCATTCGTTGCTCAGACAATGGGGATCACGTGGTACTGGCCGAAAGATAACCATGGTCCATCACAGCCCTTAGTTGGCAGATTTGGATAGGGTCAAGGAAAAGGCCCGTGTAAGCGGATTGACGCTGTATGATGCCCCCTAGGGCAGGTACAGTCGATTCCGAGATCTTACATACATGATTAATTAATCCATAGAGATGGCTTCGCTTAAGGGTAGCGTCGACATATGGATATAATTAGCTTGTTTTAAAAATCCATAAAATAAGTTTTTATGCATACTCATTATTCAATCTTTAATTTATAGATGACCAAGTTAGACCCCCTGTCCGCTATCCTAAATGACCACAAACTAACCGGTCCCAACTATGAGGACTGGAAGCGCAACCTGTACTTGGTCTTGAGGATTGGTAAACATATGACAGCCCTGAATGACCCTGAGCCAGATTTGCCAGGATCCGATGCCACAGAGGCACAGTTAAAGGCTTTCATTGACTGGAAGGAATCTAATGAAATATGTAAATGCTATATTATAGCATCCTTGCAAACAACTCTGCAAAAGCAAGTCGAGGAGATGCCCGACGCTTCTGACATGATGTTGTATCTGAAGGAGATGTTTGAAGGTCACAATCGCGTTACGCGATACCTTACCATCAAGAAGCTCGTCGGCACTAAGATGTCCAATGGGACGCTGGTTCGGGAACACATGATGAAAATGTTTGGGTTCCAGAACGAACTAACGACCATGGACATTGTGCTAGAAGGCGAGGTGATGATAGATATCTTCCTCTCATCACTGTCTGGAGCCTTTGAAGGCTTTGTCACCAACTTTAATCTGAACAAGTTGGCTATGACAAATGCAGGGCTTCTGGGAGCTCTCCAGGCAGCTGAGGATGGCTTCAAGTAGAAGGGCGAAGCACTTCACGTGCAACGCAGATCCTTCAAGAAGCCTGGTAAACCTTAAGGCAAGAAACATAAAAAGAAACCTAAGTCAGCGTCTGTGCAGGACTCTGCTGGGGCCTCTGGGTCCGGAGAATCAAAGAAACCGGGCACGAAGTGCTTCAGGTGTGGCCAGAAGGGTCATTGGAAGAAGGACTGCAAGAAGCCTCAGAATGCTGGTGAAGGTAATCTACAACTCTTAGTTGTTGAATTATTTCTTTCAAGTAATAGTACTTTTGCTAGTTGGATTGTGGATTCTGAATCCACTAACCATGCCTGTAACTCTCTTCAGGGGTTTCGGGAAAGCAGAAGATTGCTTGATGGAGAGGTGACCTTGAGCATGGGAACTGAGGCCGTGGCTGCTGCTGAAGCTATTGGAGACGTTAATCTTAGTTTTTCGAATAATAAGACTTTGACTCTTAGAGATGTCTTTTATGTATCGTCCTTGAGACGTAACTTAATTTCTGTTTCTTCTTTAGTTAATGAAGGTTATTCAGTTTATTTTGATTCTTCTGGTGTGTCGTTTAAGCTGAATGGAACTTTTATAATAAGAGGAATGGTTCAGAATCATCTCTATATTGTCAGTCCTAAATTTGAAAAGGATAACATAATAACTTCAGCATTTAATGTTAATTCATCTAAGCGTAAGAAACCTTCGGAAAATTTAACCCAACTGTGGTACTTACGACTTGGGCATATTGGCTTAGACAGGATCCATAGGATAGTGAAGGCCGGGCTTCTGGAAACAGATCCTACGGAGATCCTTCCCACTTGTGAATCCTGCCTGGAAGGCAAGATGACCAAGAGGGCCTTTAAAGGCAAAGGAGTAAGAGCCACTGAGGTATTGGAGTTAATCCATTCAGATGTGTGTGGACCCATGAGCGTCAAGGTGATAGGAGGCCATGAGTACTTCATCACTTTTACTGATGATTACTCAAGATATGGTTACATTTACCTGATGCAACGGAAGTCGAAATCCTTTGACATGTTCAAAGAGTTCAGGGCTGAAGTAGAAAAGCAGACAGGTAAATATATAAAAACCCTTCGATCTGATCGAGGAGGTGAGTACCTATCTGACGAGTTCCTAGGGTATCTGGTGGAGCATGGGATAACATCCCAATTAACTCCTCCAGGAACCCCACAACAGAATGGAGTTTCCGAGAGAAGGAATCGAACCTTATTGGACATGGTTCGCAGCATGATGGGTACGCCAGTTTACCAATGACCTTTTGGGGATATGCCCTACAAACAACAGTTTATATTCTGAACCACGTTCCGTCTAAGTCAGTACCTCAGACCCCTAGAGAGCTGTGGTCAAGGAACAAACCGAAACTACAGCATTTCAGAATATGGGGATGTCCTGCACATGTGCGAAAGGATAAGAGGGATAAGATGGAACTGAAGTCCAAAGTATGTTTGTTTGTAGGGTATTCTAAGGAGACCAAAGGTGGTCTATTTTATGATCTTAAGGAAAAGAAGGTGATCGTTTCTACGAACACCTATTTCCTAGAACAGGATTATATTATGGACCACAAACCTACTAGTAAGGTAGTTTTAGATGAGCTACAAGGTACTAGATCAGAGAGCGCATCCGAAAGCATAGTGGGAGCTGACATCACAGACACTAATATACCAGATACTGTAGAATCTATTAATCCTGTAACACAACCACCACCTCGTCGCAGTGGGAGAAACATCAGAGCTCCTGACAGATACTATGAAGAAACCTTATTGGTTGATCCAGAGGGTCAGGAGGATGACCCACTGAGCTACGATGAGGCAGTGGGAGCTTCTAACAGCTCTGATTGGCAAAAGGCTATGGAGGCAGAAATTGCATCAATGTCCCATAACGCTGTCTGGACTCTTGTTACACCGTCATCCAATATTAAACCTATTGGGTGTAAGTGGGTGTATAAAAAGAAGAGAGGATCCGATGGTGCTATCGAGACTTATAAAGCTAGATTAGTTGCCAAGGGTTATACCCAGAGAGAAGGAATCGACTTTGACGAAACCTTCTCGCCGGTAGCTATGATAAAGTCTATTCGGATCCTCCTATCCATTGCAGCCCATTACAACTGGGAGATCTGGCAAATGGATATCAAGACAACATTCCTCAATGAAAATTTGGAAGAAGACATTTATATAATGCAGCCACCAGGTTTTGAGTCAGAGGGTCAGGAACATCTAGTTTGCAAGTTGCAGAAGTCCATTTATGGACTAAAGCAAGCATCTAGAAGTTGGAACATCTGTTTTGATCAGGCAATCCAGTCATATGGATTTATTCAAAACAAGGATGAACCATGTGTATACAAAAGGAGTGATAAGACTACAGTGATATATATATTTGATACTTTACGTAGACGATATTCTACACATTGGGAATGATGTTTGAACATTGGCAACGGTAAAGGTCTGGTTGTCAACACAGTTCGATATGAAAGATCTAGGTGAAGCGAGTTATGTTTTGGGGATCAAGGTAACACTTGATCGCCAGAACATGATTCTCTCGTTGTCACAGGCCGCGTATATAGATAAGGTTATGGCTAGGTTTGACATGTAAAACTCCAAGAAGGGTTTTGTGCCATTTAAACATGGCATAAAACTGTCTAAGGATTAATGTCCTAAGACACCTGAGGAGAGAGCAGAAATGCAGAAGATACCTTATGCTTCGGCATTAGGTAGTCTGATGTATGCTATGCATTGTACAAGACCGGATATCTGTTTCGCAGTAGGCATGATGGGTCGGTTTCAGTCGAATCCGGATCCAGATCACTGGACAGCTGTGAAGTGTATACTCAAGTACCTTCGTAGAACAAGGGACTATGAGTTGGTTTACACTGCACAAGAACTGACGCCGATTGGATACACAGATTCTGACTTTATGTCAGATTTGGAATCCAGAAAGTCGACATCAGGTTTTGTGTTTTTGTTAAGAGGAGCAGCGGTTAGTTGTAGAGTGTGAAGCTGAAATGCATCGCAGACTCTACCACAGAGGCTGAGTACGTTGCAGCGTGCGAGGCAGCCAAAGAGGCGGTATGGCTCAAGAAATTCCTTACGAATTTGGGGTGTGTACCAGAGGCCCAGTTACCTATTGTGCTTTACTGCGACAATAGTGGGGCGGTAGCACAAGCAAAGGAGCTAAGACATCACCAAAAGGGAAAGCACATCGAGCGCAAGTTCCACTTAATTCGACAGTTTCAAAAGCAAGGGCGAGTAGCGGTGACACAGATTGCATCTACAGATAATGTTGCTGATCCTTTCACAAAGGCAATACCTACCAAGGCATTTGAGCGACATGTGGACGTGATGGGAGTCAAAACCGTTTTGCTACGCTAGACCAAGTGGGAGATTGTTAGGATTGATGTGTTCTAAGCTTGTAAAACTTTATGTTTTGGTCTTATAAAGATTGATAGTTATTATTATATGAGATGCATATAGGTGCGTAACATAGTTACGTAATCTTTTAATAACAGAGAGCCATGGTTATATGGTAGTCCACTGAGTTGAAGATTGAGTGGATTGGTCCCATATAATCTAAATCAGTTTGCAGCTATGATCAGGTTGGTCGCCTCATCATGTTAAGCTGTTGGCGATGACAGTTCATGGGATGTCTTCACCATGGTCATCACCAGACACAGTGTCTGTGGCTGAACGGAACTAACACGGTATACAGATCAGTGAGCAGACACTGGTACACTAAGTCGTGTTTCTGCTTAGGGTAAAACGGTCCTAAACCCTGAGGAACCACGTCTGATGGACTAACCAGTTGTGTGGTGCTTTGGCGCACCAATATGTGAGGATCCATATGCAGTGATCCAAAACCACGGTGTACTGGGTTACCCGACTGGCGTTGCATTAGCGTGTCACTCCTGCAGGCCATCCACACCCCTGAAGGGAGGTGCGTTCCTTGGTGTGACTTACACTGTACCAAACCCAGGCCTGGTGGTCACCAGTTTGACTGTTGACCGGGTTCGATTACTCGACGGGGTAATCAGAGGTACGATGTATAGGTCAACCTGGAAGGAACCAAGTCATATGATCATTCGAGTCTGACGGTAGTCTCCACCACTCGAAGTGAATCATGGCATCAAGTGGAGGGACAGTGGGTTTACCACTACTAAGCGGAGAGCAGGGGTATGATGGAGAACATAATAAGTCTGGGTGAATTGGAGTGCAGCCTGCGTCGCACTCTGGGTGGCTACGCAGGTTAACTCAAGCTCAGATGATCGATGGTACACTCGGGTAGTGTGTCGATCGAGCTTGAGTTAGAAGCCATGAACCCCGGTCCCTGATGGTTCCACCTTATCAATATTATGTACGGTTCTTGAATCATCTCCTCGGAACACCATTAGTATTAAGAGGAAGAAAGAAGTATACGCTCCGTGTGTGCTTGGCACTAGAGCATGGTAGATGCGTAACTACATACGAGTACTAAGGGTTATGCCCGAGACTAGTACAGAGTCGCATGTAGTAATCCCTAGCCATAAGTAAACTTCGCTGCATAGGTGCGATGCACCGGAATGTGCTGCGCGTTGACTAGTTGACTTTGCTAGAGGCACCCTTCGGTGACCTCAGTTAATAGTAGGTAACTAGTAGAAATCACTTAAGTAATGGCCGTTAGGTATCGCACGCTAGAAATGGTCAAAATAAGGCGTCAGGGCGTTTTGGTAAAAACCTCACTCTGCCGGACCTCACTGTTGGCCGACCCTAGCAGTGGGAGACCTTGCTAGGGCCGGCCCTATGTTGTAGGGATGAGAATCCCTCATCTATAGGGGCCGGCCATATGATAGGGATAAGGCTTAGAATCGGTTAAGATCGAGCCCTAAAAAGTGGGAAAACGGATAAATACAAGGAGAGATAAAAAGGAGATAATGGAGAGATAATTGTGGGAGGTCTTTATCCCCTTGGATCCTTATCTAAGGGGGTAGGCCGGCCCTATATAAAGGGCTATAGGGGGCCGGCCATATTGATGCAAAAAAAAACGAACCCCCCTCCCCTCTCATCTATCTAGTTCTCTCCCGAATCCATCTCCCGTTTCCCGCTTGCAACTTCGTCTTCCTCGCGTGGAATTCTGAAGAAGGAGAAGGGTCGTTCTTCGGAGGTACTTAGAGATCCGAGAGCGACGTTCCGTGCATCGTGTGAGATCGGGTGAACAAGAAGGCAACGTCTCCAATCGTACCATCGGCATCTTCACGAACGATCTTCCGTCTCCATCGACAAAGAAGACAATTCTCCGCGGTTAAAAGATCCGTACGAAATATATGTGTAAACTAACATGTAGATCTAGCGAGTATTATGATTTGCATGCATGCTAGTTAATCATCACGCTAGATTGTCGTTAGGGTTTTCGATTCACGTGCATACACATGCACACATATGTAGATTAGTTTCTATAAAAGTTTAAATAGTGTAACGTGCATCATGAACGGTCTTTCGACCGCAAAATCGTTTCCGCTACGAGCCTCTACCATGGATTAATTTCCAACAGGACTGATGGCTCTACCAGGGAAACTTATATGTGAGCCTTCTGGTACGTCAAGGGTTTGGCTCGAGTGGTCATGCCTTGACGTTTGAGCTGAGCCGGCACACTCCTGAGTAGTAGCTTGACGGTGAGCCACGATACAAGATTTGGTCATTGTCGGGGTGCTTTCACTCCTGGTGCCTCCCTTGTTCATCGGTTGGGCAACTCTGGGATGGTTATGGTTGGGTTTTGAGGAGCCGAGTTGTGTCTACATAACTCCATTACCTTACTCCTAGGAGAGTCTTCTCTTTTGAGAGCTTTGAGTTAGTGATGAGCAAGGGGTGGATATTTTATGCACCCACAGATGCCCCCAAATGTCAGGCTGAGGTACGTAGTGTCTTGGTGGATCATGACTTATCGCTTGAGTGAGGCACCCCGTACTTGGGTCTAAGAGGTGTCCCCTCCCCTTTGAGGGGTCTGCACGCCCCCATGGAGGTTCCCAACAGTTGTTCATGCCCCATAGGAGGAGCTTTCTCACCCCTCTAGCAGCTCATTCCATAGAGGGGGACTTGGCTGCGCCTCTAGTGACTCATGCCTTAGGGGTGGTGACTAGTTTGGCATCTCAAGTCCTGCGCTCATGAACGCTCAGGCCCCAGGGGCAGCTCAGAGCATGGGGGCGACTCATCCGCCCTCATGGCACCTCAGGTCCCTAAGGTAGCTTGTCATCTCCCATGGTGGCTCTGATACCATGGGCGGCTTGTTCGCTAGTATGGCTGCTGAGGCCCCAGAAGTGGCTTGTCCGCCCTCCTAAATGCTCAGGCCTTAAGAGGCAGCTTGTACACATATCTGTGGCTTTGCTTTTGAAGGATACTTTGTTTGCCACATTGGCGGCTCTCCATCGAATGAAGCTTTGTCCGCTTATCTGACGATCGTGCATCTAAAGGATGATTTGCCCACCACTTTGGCGGCTCTACTCCTATAGGAAGTTTTATCTGCTTCTTTGGCGGCTCTGATTTAGAGGATGCCTCATTTGTCTTTTTGGTGACTTCACTTCTGAAGGAGGCTATGCCCTCCTTTTTGGTTTCTTTGCTTCTGAAGGAGAATTTTCCTGCCTTTTGATGGCTCTGCTCCGAAGGATGATTTTCCTTCCTTTTTGCCAGCTCTGTTGTGATGGAAGCTTTGTCTGCCTCTTTGGTGGCTCTCGCACAGCAAGCATGTTGCCTTAGCTCGCATAGTAGGCTTGTTGCCGTAGCGAGTTTCGTGGCTTCACTCTGTTGCTTTAGTCACCATCATTAAGGAGAACTTGAAAGGTCTGGCTTCGCCACATGGACCGTCCTCATTAGCTCTCCTCTTTTACCACAGACATCGTGTTGTATTAAATGGGATACTTTGTTTCCCCTGCTATTTTTCCTTACATAATGCCCCCCCCCCCCCCCCCACCCTGTGGGGATCCTCATTTCACTCAAAATTCTTCTATGGTTTTTTTCTCGCTTAGAGAACACTCGTTGCTATTTTGAACTATGGTTCAATCTTCATCGAGCTCCGCCGCTAGCGCCACTGCTAACTCCATTATGTATAAATGCAATCCTCCCACACCTAGTCCTACCAAAGGAAAATCTACGGTCATGGCGGCTGATGAGAAGGTTGGGTCAGAGTCTCCCCGTAGGCATATTGTCAAGTTCTATTTCTTGGATGCTAACAAGCCCCTCTACACCTTGGTGTCGAACATCAACCATTTTAATTCAGCTATGAAGATCTCGGTTTATGACTACCCTAGGCGAGAATCGAAGAGCATCTTGGTTGTGTCAACGAGTCAATTGCTGGCGGTGTGTCGCCTCCCTCTTCACCGATTTGGTGCCTGCGTCCTTGAGGCCTACGACTTGTGTCTGAGCCAACTTTTAGAAAACTCATGGTTACTTATAAGGTCATTTTGAGGTGGTCAATGAGAGAGAGAAGCAGGAGATCCCATGGCTTTTTTTCAAGAAATATACACTTAAGGCACCACAGGTGATGCGAAGAAGCCTCCCAACCACTATTCCTTTCATGCTCGCAATGAGTCGACCGCCCCGATTATCGTAGTGAAGAATATATAACGATAAGAAGTATACCTGACATCCTCCATATATACTGGGGGACTAGGTGGGGCATATAAAGGAGAACCAAAGGATCCCTACCATGGGAAGCCTCTGCAGCAGTACTTCCCCGAGGGGCGTGAGATAGTTTCCTCTGACGAAGAGGAGGCTCCGAGGGGCGTGAGATAGTTTCCTGATTGTGGGTCTCTCTTCAATAAGCCCCCTTTGCAGACAATTACCACCACTAGGCTCGTCGACAAGGCCAAACCAAAACCGTCCTCCCGGAAGCAGCCCGTGAATGCCTTAAGTAAAGTGAAGATAGTTACTCAAAAGAAGTCAAAGGAACGTGGAACCTTCTCGCCCAAAATGGGGAATGCACACCCGTTGTACCATTGGAGACTGGGACCTCCAAGGCACCTCATGAGGTCCTCACAGAGATGGATTGTCCCCCTCATGATTGGGGGGCCTTCGAGACAGCCACCCCACCCGACACGGTGCAGAAGGTTCCCTTTGAATACCACACTCATGCCTCCCTTGCGCCCCTTCTTTTTGAGGAGGGTCCAGATGAAGATGGCCCGGACAGTGCCACGGTGGTCATGAGTTCTCTATGAGGGGGCGTCACTTGCGCGATTGCCGCTGCCACCGAGTATGCTATCTAGCCAATGTGAGCGAAGGAGGAGATGACAGGGCCATTTGGGCTAAAGTCGACCCCTCTCTGCCACAATTCCTCAAAATGGTGAGGATGATTAATCTTCCCCTTACTCATAGTTGGAGCTTTCTTGAGTACGCTATTGGCTTAATGGTTTTGCCTTCCCCGCCTTTTTACTTTTTATCGGGCCGCCATCTCCACCGGCCAGAAGTTTGGCTTGGTGGGTGACAATCAGGGTGGCTTGGATGACGATGAGGATCCTTATTATAACATTGGTGACCCGGTCCCTTTCAGGATGTTTCAAAGTGTAACTCTTGAAAGTGTTCTTGGGTTGGTCGTGACCCCTCAGCTTTCGACACCCACAAACTACTGTTCTATCTTTCTCCAGTGAGAGTGGGGGGGTAGGGATGGCAACGGTGTTGTTTTGGGCAAAATCGAAACCGCACTGCAACACCGAATCGCCACACCAAAACCACACTGCGACGGTGTACCATTATGTAAAACTGAAACCACACCATGAAGTGTGGCGTGGTACGGTGCACTGCGGTTTATCATTATAATGGCCTAAGCGTTGCGGTTTTGGTCAAAACCAAAATCGCACCGCTACACCGAAACCGAAACTGCACTGCGACGGTTTTATATTTTGGAAACCAAAACCACACCATGCGGTGTGGTTTACCGCAGTTTTTGATTTTAAGCCGCACCACTGCCATCCCTAGGGTGGTTTGACATAACCACTACCATCCCTAGTGTGGTTCGAGATGTCACTATAATGATCCGTTTTTAGGTCGGCCAACATGATTGCAGGTTGGTCCCTACTGACCTGCATGTAGGCCCGTTAAGTTTCCAGATTTCTCTGCTTGCTACTTTTCCTAATACTCCATTTTCAAACTTTATGTGGATCCCCACTTGAAGTTTCACGGAGGATGTTAATTAGTAGTTATACTTATCTTTTTATGTATTTACTTTATATATATATTTTTCATTTATATTTGTGTCATATTCTCACTATAAATGATCTTGGTGTCATAATACACTAAGCATTCCAATTGAGGGTTTCTTCCATAATGTGGTCTTTAAGTTTCTCTCATACCATCAAGGCATCAACAAACATATGTCTTTATCATTTTCAATGGAAAAACAAATTAATTTTAAAATTTTAAAGAAGCCTAATTTTTTTTCTTTTTTCTTTTTTCTTTTTTCTTTTTTATCTCCAAAATTCTTGAGATAAAGAAAAAAAGCAAAAAAAAATAAAAGAATATAGAATTGACCGTACGAGGCAAAGACCGCAAGGCAACAAAGCGTGGTGAAGCCTCAGCCCAATTTAAAATAAAAATCCATCCTTTTTCTCGCATTTCAGCCGCTGCCAACACAGAAGAGCAGAGACAGCCGAAGAAGAGAGAGAGAGAGAGAGAGAGAGAGAGAGAGAGAGGATGAGGGGCGGTAGCAACTCCCCCTTCTGTTCTCCCCATTTCCCCTGTTTCTTCTACTACCACCACCACTACTATTCTTCCGTATCATGAGCAGAGCCCTCCTCCTCTTCTTCACCCCAGAAGAAGCAGAAGGGAGCATGGCCGACCACGACTCCCTCCTCCTCGACCCTCTCTACTGCCAAGAACAACAATGGGAGGCGGAGCAAGACGAAGCCCTTCAGATGCCCGGAGACCAAGAGCAGGAGCTGACGGCGGAGACGGAGGCGGACTGGGCGGAGCTCCTCTCATCCCTCGCCGTCAAAGAATGGGAGGCCCACCCCGATCTATCGCGTGACAATCCGGCCGGAGGCGACGAGAACCCCTACTTCCGCTCCGCGAGGCGCGGGGCGGTGGAGTGGGTGGCCAGGGCGACCGCCCGCCACGGCTTCTCCGCCCTGACGGCGGTGCTCGCGGTGAACTACCTGGACCGCAGCTTCCTCGCCGGAGGCGGGCTCCGGCTGCAGCTGGATAAGCCGTGGATGGGGAGGCTGTCGGCGGTGGCATGCCTCTCCCTGGCGGCCAAGGTGGAGGAGACCCGCGTCCCGCTCCTCCTCGACCTGCAGCTGGCGGCGGCGGCGGAGGTGGAGGAGGAGGAGGAGGGCGAGTCCACCGCCGGGTACGTGTTCGAGGCGAAGACGGTACGGCGGATGGAGCTCCTGGTGCTGTCCGCGCTGGGGTGGAGGATGAATCCCCCCACCCCGCTCTCCTTCATCCACCACGTCCTTCCCGAGCTCGTCAAAGGCAAGGCCGCCGCCGCATCGCATCTGCGCGAGCTGTTAAGGAGGTGCCACGCCATCCTGCTCTCTGTTTTAGCCGGTGGGTTTCGCTTTACCGACTCGATTCTGCTCTCTCCTTCGTTCATCTGGGCTCGTGATCATCCTAACCACTCGCGCTTTCTTGGGTTGGTGCGTAGATTGGAGATGGGTCCGGCATCCGCCGTCCGTGTGGGCCGGGGCGACGCTGCTACACGCCATGGGGCTGACTCTCGACCCCGGGAGCGGCCCCTCGTCGGAGTACTACGAGACCCACCATCCATTGACCCTCCTCAACCTCCCCAAGGTCTTCATTTCATTCATTAAAATGCTCTGCTTCTCTCTCTCTCTCTCCCTTTCCCGTACTGTACTGATCAGACGGAGCTCACTGTAACCAGGAAAGAGTGGAAGGATGCTATCGGCTCATTATGGAATCCATGGCTAGTGGCGGTGGTGGTGGTGGTGTTGGTAACAAGCGGAAGCATGTCTCCTCCTCTTGCGACGGCCTCTGTTCCCCTCCGAGCCCAAATGGGGTAATAGGGTCGTGCTTCAGCTGCGACAGTGGTGATTCACTGGCAATGTGGCCCTCATCGGCCTCGTCCTCGCCGGTGCCACCTCCGTTCAAGAGGCCCAACTGCTGCATCGCCAGCGCCTCCACCGGAGACGAGGAAGGCGGGGAGCAGGTGGTGGAACACGAGGTCTTCGCCTAGAACGCCATTGCTGCTGCCGCTCTTCTCGCCCGATCATATATTTATGTCTTTACTGCCCTCGAATCAGCAGGCAGCCTTCTCCATCTCTGCCCCTTGGTTGGGAGCTCTTTGGGAGCAATTTTGCTCGTGGTTGGAAGTGAAGCAGAGATGGCTGCCACTGTCACTGTTCCTTTCAGGAAACAGAGCTGCTCTCCTTCTCTCTCTCTCTCTCTCTCTCTCTCTCTCTCTCTGTCTCTCTCTCTCTCTTAATTAAATAATATTAAATGATCTCGTCATGTCCATTATACTTAGGTCTGTAAACGGGTCGCATTTGGGTCAAGTTCCAAATCTGGTTGTCTAATTGATTTCGGATGGGTTGTAGTCCTTGTGGATCTCTTGTGTCCTTCACTGTTTAAATAGGGTAAATTATACTTTACCCCCCTGAAGTTTAGTACAATATTACTTAACCCCTCTTTATGGTTAATTACTACAGTTTGCCTCCTTCAATTCAGATTTGATTAGATAGGAATTACCAAAAGAGGAAATTTAGTTGTTGACAAAAGGGGGTTATGTGCGACCGTTGAAAACTTTAAGGGTCGATTTGGAATAACAAAAACTTGGGTTAAGCTTTTTTTTGAACTATAGTTTAGGGGGGTAAAGTATAATTTACTCTTTAAAAGGGTAAATTACACTTTATACCCTGAAATTTTTCACAAAATCATGTTTTTTTGGTTAATTGCTTTTTAGATTTATCTAAAATATTCAAATTGGTCAAACGGGTATAGTTACATGATATTTGGCAAAGAAGGCATTGGTCGATAGACGGAGAACGGTTTTGTCCAACCTCCTTAAAGATGTTGGAACATTCATGGCTCTCTCATTGGTCCATTTTAAGGGTTTATGATCATTTTGCCATGATTAATAGTATGAAATGACATACACATCCTTGAAATGGACCAATGAGAGGGCTGTGAATATTCAACCTCTTTAAGTCTTTATGGAGGTTGGGACAAAAATCGTTCTCATGTTGATTAGGTCGCATGTTCAACAAACAATCTAATAACGTGTTATCATAAAAGGCATCTGTTTCATCCAGTATCAATCAGTGAATTGCATTCAGCTCGAACCGACAGGCAACAAGATGCTGTGATTGGATGCCATGTTGGATTGCCTATTGAGCAGGCGACCCATTTGGATCGCTCATTGAATAGACGATCCATTTTGATCGCCTGTTCAACGGATGACCAATGCCTTCTTTGCCAAATTATATACAAGTATCCTCTTCTAACCAATTTGAATATTTATATTTTTTTTTTAAATGAGGATGTATTTTTTGTTCCAACTTTCAAGTGGGTCCCTATAGTTTTCAATGGTAGCAGAATACCCCTTTTGTCAATTACTAAAAAAAAATTTGTTTAATATCTATCTATCAAAAACTGAATTGAAGGGGCAAAGTGTAGTTTATTCACCATAGAAGGATTAAGTTAGTTTTGACTAAACTTAGAAGGATTAAGTTAGTTTTGACTAAACTTCAGGGGGGTAAAGTATAATTTATCCTAAAAAAAATTAGTAATCCAAAATTAGTAATCCATTGAGTAATCAAATTTTGGGTATCAATTACAACCTAATTGTGTTAGGGCTCTCGACAATTCATGATGAGATCATAAGAGAGAGGGTGGAGAAAGAGTCTGTAAACTTTTTTTTTTGTGTCTGGTCGAATAGCATCGCTCTTTATTCTTAGAGGCTGATTGGATGTCGGCCACTAACCAAAGGGGTTTTAAATATCCGGTTTGTTGGGTAGGGGTCCGCTTGGACTTTGTAGGGTTTGACCTAACGAGAGAGCCCAACCCTTTCGATAGCCCCCAGAAACCCAACATCATCACCCGCGCGGGAAAATTTTCAATACATCCTGCGTACCATACAACCGCGGGGCCCACTCCCCCAAGAACCTATCAGCTAGGGCTGGCCATGGGTCGTGTCCGGACCCCCTAGATCCAGACCCGACCTGTTTAACCAATCGTGTCGATAGGTCCTAAATCCGTACCCGACCCAATTATAAACGGATAGATCCAATAAGACCTGTTTACCACACACGGGTCATACTTAGTTGACTTCAAACCTAAATCATTTGGCTTAATTATAAGTATACCCCAAACAAAAAATACTTACAGTATTAGCCTACAACTGTACTTAGACGGTAACGGATTGCTGATAGACACAATCCGTTGAATTTTAAATGGATCTTCTCGGGTCTATCGTGTCTAGACCCTAAACCCGGACCCGACCGATTTATTAAACGGGTCTACCGTGTCCACCTGCTTACAATCCGAACCCGCTTAATCCAGACTCGTTAAATTCATGTCGGGTCGTGTCTAGGGATGGCGATGGGTCGGGTTTGGGACATGTCAATTCTATTTCGAACCCACACCGTTATATTTTATCCTGTCCCATATCTGTCCCATAATCATGTCGAGTTTTGGGAGCATTTTTTCAACTCTGTCCCAATTAGCATTGGGAAGACCCATACCTACACCGCCTTATCCCGTTTATACTTTATGGGTCGGGTCGGCTTCACAAAACAACCTATATGAATTCATTAAGAATTAGAGAATGATTTATAATTCGATAAGTATTGTGGCTATACATGCTCTAGAAAAAATCATTCAGTAAATACTAATTTACGAATTTAATATTGTGAACTTGTGCAGAGTTATTCATATAAGTTATATAATTGGGTTGGGTCGGACGAGTTGGAGTAAAATCTGATCCCGTTCCAAACCCGTTTTTTAGCATCCCAAATTTGTCCCAATTAAGCATGTCAACGGGTCAGATTCAGACCGGATCAAAATATATCTAAATCTAATCCGAATACGAATCCGCCTAATCTGATATACGATGGATATTGCAACTTTTGGTTTGAATCCAAATCCGTTGAAAAATCCGAAATCCGAATCCGAATATCCGTTAAAAAAAATTTATTAAACCATTCTTAAATTATGGATTCAAAACAAGCTATGTGTATTTTTATTTTCAGTGCAAAGAATATAATAGAAAGGTTAGGTAAAGAGTACACTTGTCAATGTTTATATAATAGAGAGATTATGTTTTAAATCTAAACTCTTGATAATCATAATACCTAGATCCAATGGTGGTTGTTCAATGATTATGTTTGATAGTGTAGGATCGAATCTAAATCGAATCGGATCAGGGTAAACCCGGATCTGATCCGATTATGTTATGGATCGGATCATTTTTCATCAGATATCAGATCAAAAAATTATTACCCCCGGTCCGGATTATTCGGATCAAGATCCGCTTCGTTGACAGGCCTATGTGTATATACAAAGAATATAATAGAGTGGTTGGGTAAAGAAGACACTTGTCAAAGTTTATATAATAGAGAGATTATGTTTTAAATCTAAACCCTTGATAATCATAATACTTAGATCCAATGGCTATTGTTCAATGATTACGTTTGATAGTGTAAGATCGAATCTAAATCGAATCGGATCAGGATAAACCCGGATATGATCCGATTATGTTTCGGATTGGATCATTTTTCATCGAATATCAGATCAAATTATTACCCCCCGATCCTGATTATTCGGATCAAGATCCGCTCCTTTGACAAACCTAATCCCACCAAGATCGGGTCTGCTCGGGTAACTCGCTAAACCCGGTTAATTGCCACCTACTACTTGTGTCGGCTCCAGACTGACCAGCACTACTATCAGGGTATCAGCACGCTCTCCACCCCATGTGCTGGGGCCCGCTACCGCAGTGGGCCCCGCGGGGGCTGTATGGTACGGTGGATGCGCCACCCGCGCGTAGACTTTTGAAAGTTCTCCCGCTCGCCGAAACAATTCGGTCCCGTCGCTACACGACACCCGCAAGTCGCCGTGGCATGTGCTGCTCTCCCCCCACTTTCCACTCCCATGGCGCCGCTGTCGTTATATGCCTGTCATTAACGACTTCTTGTATCAAGATCTAATTTAAGCTTGGGAAAATTATAAAAAACTCCCCTGAACTATACATCTCATTTCATATTGGTCCCTCAACTTTATTTTTAAAATAATTTGATCCCTGAATTATGTTCCGTCTAGGGATGGCAACGGTGCGGTTTAAAACCGTGAACCGCAGAAAACCGCACCGCATGGTGCGATTTTGGTTTGCCAAAACATGAAACCGTCGCGGTTCGATTTCGGTTTACGGTTTCTGTGTTACGGTGCGGTTTCGGTTTTGCCCAAAACCGCACCGTTTAGACCATTATAATGTTAAACCGCGATGCACCGCACCGCATGGTGCGGTTTCGGTTTTACATATGGTACACCGTCACGGTGAGGTGTGGTTTCGGTGTTGCGGTTCGGTGTTACTGTGCGGTTTCAGTTTTGCCCAAAATCGCACCGTTGCCATCCCTAGTTCCGTCTACATTTAGCCCTTCCGCTAGCTTTTTATCCCAAAAATACCCTTATCAATTTCCAGTAAGACACAAAATTGTTTTAAAATATTTAATTTATACTTTCTAGGACAATGGTGTTTTCGGAATAAAAGTTGACTGGGCGGCTAAGTACAAACGAAGCATAGTTCAGTAGGGATGGAAATGGTGAGGTTTTGGTACGATTTTGGGCAAAACCAAAACCACACCGCAACACAAACCGTCACACCGAAACCTCATCGTACCGTGACAATTTACCATTATGTAAAACCGAAACCGCACCATGCGGTACGGTATGGTGCGGTGCACCGCGGTTTATCATTATAAAGGTCTAAACGGTGCGATTTTATGCAATTTTGATCAAACCCGAAACCGCACCACTACACCGAAATCGAAAACCAAAACCGCACCACACTACGATGGCTTTATATTTTGGCAAACCAAAACTGCACCATACAGTCCGATTTGCCGTGGTTTTCGGTTTTAAACCGCACCGCTGCCATCCATATGGTTCAGGGATTAAAATGTCCAAAAAATTAGTTGAGGGACCAATATAAAATGGGGTAGTTCAGGGGAGGTTTTTGTAATTTACCCGTTAATCTTTTATTTGATAATAAAGAAAGTCATGATTTGTAAAGGAGAAAGGTGTGCCGTTCTCGAAAGCTGTGTTCTGTTTGGCGCGTTATTCTTGATGTACCCACCGAACTTCGTCAGTCCTGTCTACCATCCCTCTCGTGCCAAAGAGGAAATTAGCAAAATCAGGACCAACTTCCAAATATTAGTCAAAATGACTCCATCAGTTTTTACAGTTATTTTTTTTACCCTACACTTGTCCAAAAGTGAGGTAATCAAATTTAAAAATCATTTTATCCTTCTATATAACCGTACCTTTAAACTAACGCCTTCATCCCCGTTTTATTCGGTCGTTGCTCGTTGTGCCTGTTCAGACCCTTTTCTCTTCTAATGGCGGAGAATTTTCAAACCAACCATTGCTCGTCTCTAGAGTGCCGACTATCACCGTCGCCGATCTTCAGAAAAACCCCGGTATGATTTTTACACCGAATATTTTATTTTGCCTCGTTTTCGGATGGTAAAATCTTAAACCCTAAATTTCCGGCGATGCTGTACAATTTTTCGAATGGGGACTTTAAATCAGCACTTGAAATTTTAGGATTTTGTGTCCGAATCGATACTATACGTTGGTGCAGAACTTAGGCTTTAATTTAGGGTTTTTGACAGTCAACGGCATTAGCAACTATAAGTATTGTCGTTACTGATTTGACACCTTGTACCAATATATGATTGCACATGTTTTCATGATTAAACGTCTGAACTTTAGGAATTTTTCTTGTTTTCCTCCAATTGGGCTTTTATTTTCAAGAACTAGTTTCTGTGTTTTGGCTTTTGTTTGCTCCTAACTGTTGCTTGACTTATGATTAAAATTTTTGATTTCTTCCTTTGTTTGCGGCTGTCTATCTGATTTGGGTCCTCATTTTGCTCCTGATTGTGCTCCTCTTTTTTTTTTTGCACATGTGTAATACTGATTTTGCTCCTTTGCTCTTGTATTGCTCCTATGATCCTGATTTCGTGGCTGTATTTGCGCCTTATAGTTTACCTAATTTTTTTGTTTGGCATCTCAGCACAATGCCTCCTCGTCGACCTTCTAGAGGATCCAAGAAGAGACCTAGTCCAAAGCAACCATTAAATAAGAGACTAGGTCCGAAGCCTAAAAAAGAAGAGCATCCAAAGAAGAAGAGCAAGAAGGTCCAAGATTTAGATTCCGATTTTAACAAAGAATTTTAAGAATCAGTATGTTACAAAGAAAGAGGGAGAGAAAATAGGTTTGGGGATTTGGGGAGAAAAACTCCTTGTATTATATCGTCATTGATGTGTTTTATTACATAAGACTACCTCTCCTTATATAGAGAGAGAACGCACACCTTTACATTACCACAACCGAGGTAGAACTAATGGTAATACTAATACTACATTTAATACCTCCCGTCAAACTGATGTAAGGTATAAACCGACATCAATTTGCTTAATAAAAGAAAAGAGAAAGAGAAAAAAAAAAAAAACAACAAATATCCCATTTTTATGCTGTAAAGTAAAGATAGTGCCCGGACGACCTGCAAGCAAGTCGTCCTGAAAATCTGATTGACTTGCAAGCAGGACAACCGGGGGAATCCGACCAACCTGTAAGCAAGTCAACTGGGGGAACTGGTAATAATCACTAAGGATCGGAGCGGAGGAAGTCGACGGTGATGGAAGTCGGCAATAAAAGAGGCCGAAAGGGAAGAGATCGGTTAAGAAAAAAGGTGTGGATGCGTAAGACCTCATTGAAGACAAGCACTTGACCGAAGCAAGCACTTGACACAACCTAGAAGATCTCAATCATTACAGATAAAGAAAAAAAATAGAGGAATGAGAGAAAGTAGAGTCGTAGCTCTGGTAGGGTCACATGACCAAGGAAAGGGAGAGGATTCGAAAGCAGGCACAAGTGTGACTATAAGAGAGAGGATCCGAAGGCCAGCACAAGTATGATCGGAAAGAGAGAGGATCCGAAGGCCGGCATAAGTGTGACCGAAGAGAAAAATAGGATAAGACGATGGCCAGGGAAAGAGATATCGGATGAAGAGAAGCCCGATCAGAAGGAGGGAGAAGATCTCGATCGATAGAAAGTAGATGGACCGGTAGAGCATAGGGCGCAGGACACTAGTGCAGGAACAAGCGGACCGATAAAACACAAGGGTGCAGAGCACGAGTGCAGGTGCAGGCGGACCGATAGAATGTAAGGGTGCAAGGCACAAGTGCAGGCGAGTGGACTGATAGAGCACAGGGTGCGGGCATAGGTGCAGGCGAACTAGTAGAACGCAAGGGTGCAGGGCACAAATACAGGCGTAGGAGGACCTATAAAGTGCAAAGTGTATGCAGACCCGCTAAGCACAGGTGCAAAGGGGCAGGCCGGTAAAGTGCAGGGTGGACTGGTAAATTGCGGTGCAAAAGTCGCAGGCGCAAACAGAGTGCAAGGCATAGGCGGCTGAACTGGAAGAGCGCAAGTGGTGTTCGGTGCGACGAAGGTGGAATCCGGCAGGCGTGCAGAGATCAAGCAGGAGACAGGTGGCCATGTGCTGCAGAGAAGGGTCGAATCCGGGTAGCGCGAGAAGGGAATAGGCCCTTCTCTCTATGGTCTGAAGAGAGATCCGGGATCGGGGGTGCTGCTGATCCGAGGAATCATGGAGATCACAAAGAGGAGACCGATCAGGGATCACAGGTCAGGGCCACGGACAGTGGAGATTAACAAGGCAGGAGAGAGAGAGAAGAAGATAAAAGAGGGAACAATATGGATGGATCAGGAAAAAAAGGAGAGAACGCACATCGCTCACGCGTAGGGGTGAGATGAGGGGCGCCAGATTTGGCCCCCCATGCCACGGTTGCAGCTGTTCCGAAAAGAAGACGAGCGGGGGGCGTCAGAGAGAGGACGACCGGGGGGTCACCATATCTGGTCCCCCCGTACCGCGGTTGCTGCTGCGCTAGAGAGAAGACGGCAAGGGGGAAAGGGTTCAGAACAGGGGCGATCACAGGGGACTTCGCGCAGGGATCAAGGTCGCGAGACGGGGGCGCAGGGCCTAGATTGAACGGAGGGCGCAGGACCGGTGCGCAGGGCTCGGACGGGGGAATAGGGCACGACGGGATCTCAGTGGGAGGTCGGTGTGTCTAGAGGTGACAAGGGCTCAAGGTCGGTGGGCGCCCGGCGCGCAGGAGCAACCGAAGGTGATGCGGATGCGTGAGATCATCGGTTTTGAGGATCGTCGATGATGAGGGGATCGCGAGGGGGGCTGCATAGGAGGTGGTCGGCCCGATGCCGAGGTGGTCGACTGGACGGCAAGCAGAGGAGCAGAGGAAAAGGTTGAACGACGAGTACAAGGGAGGAGGCAGATCCGGCTCGACGGCTGGATGCGACCGCAGGGAGGAGGCCAACGCGGTGAAGGAGAAGGTCGGCATCGGTTGAGGGCTGCGCTCCTATAAGGTGGCACACTGGCGATAGGGCCATCGCAGAGAGGTGGCCTCCCGGTGGTACAAGTTGGTGGAGCTGCTCGTGCGGTAGGGCTTGCACAGGTGAGGGTTATGCTACGGGCTTGCACAAGAGGGTGCTAGCTCACAAGGAGGTAATCGCGAGATCAGAACGGGAGAAATTTTTTTTACCATGCCCGGCCTCCCCGAGGTCATCGTCGGGCCTGGGCCAAAGAAGAACCCTAGGCCAAGAAGGTTAACTCTGATACCATGTTACAAAAACAGAGGGAGAGAGAATAGGTTTGGGGATTTGGGGAGAAAAACTCCTTGTATTATCTCTTCATTGATGTGTTTCATTACATATGACTACCTCTCCTTATATAGAGAGAGAACGCACACCTTTACATTACCACAAACGAGATGGAACTAATGGTAATACTAATATTACATCTAATACAGTAAAAGAATCTCAATCCCACAGTGGTATTAAATCTATGAAAACAATAAAGATCGAGGAATTCTCTGGTACTGAATATGTGAAAAGAGAAGAAGTAAAGGAGAAAAAAGAGGTTTCGGTGACTTGGACAAGTAGGTCTGTAAGGTTTTTTTAAAACCAATCTAGATTTGAAAATTCATGTACCACAAATTATATCGATAAGATAACATGTCTCTTTAGCTCAAAGCCAAATAGGATGGACCTACTTCAAAAATCTTGTTTTTGACATCTTTTAAATATTAGGCATGATGAGAAGATGTTTTTTCCATAAGTTTTGCATTATTTTTGCCAGAAACATATTTTGAATCTCTCATTGAAAGTAGAGTCAACTATCATGACGTGTAAACCCTCAGAATTTTACAGAATAGTTGGATTGAAGCAAAAACATTCACAACCTACTAAAATTAAAGAAGTACTAATACCACGAATAAAAAAGAAATAATTTGGTCATGGGAAGATCCAACAGAATTAGATGATGGATGCAATCAAAGTATGCAAGAACGATGAAGATGTTGTGAAGTTGGCATTAGTCCTTATACTATAGATCGAGCTATATGCTTGGGAAAAATCCGTTCAATCCGATTCGTGTCAAAGTATTTATCGTTTATTGATTATTTAGATGCATTCAATACTTACCCTTAGGGTAAAGTTGCATATGATGCATTAAAATCTGGTATTGAATGCGTGAAGAAATCAAAGAGATCAATAAAAGATAATATCTTTGATTTTGTACTTGATATGCAGGTATGAAACTCTTCGCTTAATTTCTATTTCTTTTACTTTTTAATATATTTGAGTATTAACATATTCATTGAAATATGGCAGCCATTGGTTTTTGAGATAATACCATTGTTGGGAAATATATGTTCAACAAAGGATGAAGATGTACATTTTCTAAAAATTCTGAATTGGTATGATTTCATAAGTGTCTCTTACGATAAAGTCAGACTTGGTTGAGAATGAGGATGAGAGTATATGTTTACCATGATTTTCTCAGCATGTATTTACTTTTTATTGTAAATCTAATTAAGAGTAAGGATGTAAGTATAATTTTAATTTTTGTTATAATGTGCAGGTATAAATTTTACCTTCATTATAATTGAGTGACAGCTTAGAATTATAAGATTTTAAGGATATTGCAGAGAGTTCTTTGGATGATAAGAAAAACTTAAACAATACGTGCTCAGGAAAAGAAAGTTTACTGATACTACGATATGTCCTTCATCTCCTATGGCTAAAGATGTTAAAGATTCAAAGACATGAGCTTTAGAGAAATTGGTGACAGGGTTTGTGCAGCAGGTCAAAACCCTTGAGACAAAAGTTATAATTTTGGAGGGATCAAATGGCCTTGACATGATCATATTCAAAATTCTGGTTCATATCGATATCTAAGGAGGAGAGAAGAAAAAGGATGATCAAGAGGATGAAAAAGGAGAGAAGAAGAAGAATGATCAGGAGGAGGAAGGAGGATAGAAGAAGAAGGAAGTTTATGAGGAAGGTTGGGAGGAAGAAGGGGATCGAGAAAGTGAAGGGGTGAGAAGCCGGATTGGTAATTGATTGTGCTATGATCACCAGAAAAAGACGAAGCTGTGAATCGATGAAAAAAAGTTCCGAGTAAATATTGTAGATCACATTGACTTAAAGAAACAAAATCAAAGAAGCCTATACTAAGTCAAAGAAGCCTATATAAAAGGTGTCGATTAATTACCAATTGTTAGACAATGGCGCCAGTTTACACTCCAATACATACGACCATGAATGCGCTAATACATACTCCAGTGAATCTGCTAATAAATACGCCAGTAGATGTGTCATTAAATATGTCAGTACTGTTAGGATTGATGTGTTCTAAGCTTGTAAAACTTTAAGTTTTGGTCTAATAAAGATTGATAGTTATTATTACATGAGATGCATATAGGTGCGTAACATAGTTACGTGTTCTTTAGAGAACAGAGAGCCATGGTTATATGGTAGTCCACTAAGTTGAAGACTGAGTGGATTGGTCCCATAAAACCTAAATATGTTCGCAGCTATGATCAGGTTGGTCGCCTCATCATGTTAAGCTGTTGGCGATGATAGTTCATGGGATGTCTTCACCATGGTCATCACCAGGCACAGTGTCTGTGGCTGAACGGAACTAACACGGTGTACAGATCAGTGAGCAGACACTGGTACACTAAGCCGTGTTTCTGCTTAGGGTAAAACGGTCCTAAACCCTGAGGAACCACGACTGATGGACTAACCAGTTGCGTGGTGCTTTGGCGCACCAATGTGTGAGGATCCATATGCAGTGATCCAAAACCACGGTGTACTGGGTTACCCGGCTGGCGTTGCATTAGCGTGTCACTCCTGCAGGCCATCCACACCCCTGATGGGAGATGCGTTCCTTGGTGTGACTTACACTGTACCAAACCCAGGCCTGGTGGTCATCAGTTTGACTGTTGACCGGGTTCGGTTACTCGACGGGGTAATCAGAGGTACGATGTATAGGTCAACCTGGAAGGAACCAAGTCATATGATCATTCGAGTCTGACGGTAGTCTTCACCGCTCGAAGTGAATCATGGCATCAAGTGGAGGGACAGCGGGTTTACCACTACTAAGCGGAGAGCAGGGGTATGATGGAGAACATAGTAAGTCTGGGTGAATTGGAGTACAGCCTGCGTCGCACTCTGGGTGGCTACGCAGGTTAACTCGAGCTCAGAGGATCGATGGTACACTCGGGTAGTGTGTCGATCGAGCTTGAGTTGGAAGCCACACTACAAAAAAAACAGTTATTACCGACGGACAATATCCGTCGGTAATATTAAACTTTCGTCGGTAATATTATATAGCGACGGAAGATATTTCCGTCGCTGGCTGTCGGGAAAGAAGGCGTCGGGGAAAACAATACGACGGACCAAATATTACCGTCGGTAATAATAATTAATACCGACGGTAATATTAACGCCGTCGGTAATATTTAATCAATTTAAAACTAATATAATATAGTATTACCGACGAACTATAAGAATCCGTCGGTAATATATAAACATTTTACCGACGAGTATAGTTTATACTGTCGGTAATACTATATATATTACCGACACATATATATATTACCCGTCGGTAATAATATATATATTACCGACCAAATTAAAATCACCGTCGGTAATACTATATATATTACCGACGGATATATATATTACCCGTCGGTAATAATATATATATTACCGACGGATATTAAATGCCGTCGGCAAATCATTAATAATTTAAAAAAAATAAAAATATTATTACCGACGGAATAATTAATTTCCGTCGGTAATAAGTATGTTTTTTTTTTAATAAATTTACCTAAATAATGTTATTTAATTCCTGTGATTCAATACCACAATATATTACCACAATTTATCAAATATTACCACAATTTATCAAATATTACCACAATTTATAAAATATTATCTAAATTGATAAAAAATTACAGCAAATTATCAAATATTACCACAGTTCCCGGCCGACAATTATAGATAGAAGAAAAAATAACCATATATTACAAAACAATATTTACACAATCCAGAACTGAGAGATGATACATGTCCTATCTCAACCACCCCCACCCGCCACCAACGCCGGTGCTCTCATCGATCCCCTGACGCCGCCCTATCTCAACCACGCCCGCCCACCACCAACGCTGGTGCTCTCATCGATCCCCTGACGCCGCCCTGCTCCTGCAATTAACATGTATTTGTTAAAAAAATGGTTTATATCTATAACTGAGTCTAAGCGTTAAAAAATGATAAGTTAGCGTGTTTCGATTTTGAAATAGGTTTGGATTCGATCCGATCGTCATCGGCTCGGCATCCGGTAATTTGAACTTGGAATTATTCCGTATTTCGGACTTGCGAGCGGGTTCTAATTGGATATTTGACCAATTTACGCTCCGATTCACCGATTTAGAGTCTAAGTGTTGGAAAATCATAAGTTAGCGTGTTTCGGATATGAAATAGGTTTGGATTCGATCCGATCGTCATCGGCTCGGCATTCGATAATTCGAACTTGGAATTATTCCGTATTTCGGACTTGCGAGCGGGTTCTAATTGGATATTTGACCAATTTACGCTCCGATTCACCGATTTAGAGTCTAAGTGTTGGAAAATCATAAGTTAGCGTGTTTCGGATATGAAATAGGTTTGGATTCAATCCGATCGTCATCGGATCGGCATCCGATAATTCGAACTTGGAATTATTCCGTATTTCGGACTTGCGAGCGGGTTCTAATTGGATATTTGACCAATTTACGCTCCGATTCACCGATTTAGAGTCTAAGTGTTGGAAAATCATAAGTTAGCGTGTTTCGGATATGAAATAGGTTTGGATTCGATCGGATCGTCATCGGCTCGGCATCCGGTAATTCGAACTTGGAATTATTCCGTATTTCGGACTTGCGAGCGGGTTCTAATTGGATATTTGACCAATTTACGCTCCGATTCACCGATTTAGAGTCTAAGTGTTGGAAAATCATAAGTTAGCGTGTTTCGGATATGAAATAGGTTTGGATTCGATCGGATCGTCATCGGCTCGGCATCCGGTAATTCGAACTTGGAATTATTCCGTATTTCGGACTTGCGAGCGGGTTCTAATTGGATATTTGACCAATTTACGCTCCGATTCACCGATTTAGAGTCTAAGTGTTGGAAAATCATAAGTTAGCGTGTTTCGGATATGAAATAGGTTTGGATTCGATCCGATCATCATCGGCTCGGCATCCGGTAATTCGAAGTTGGAATTATTCCGTATTTCGGACTTGCGAGCGGGTTCTAATTGGATATTTGACCAATTTACGCTCCGATTCACCGATTTAGAGTCTAAGTGTTGGAAAATCATAAGTTAGCGTGTTTCGGATATGAAATAGGTTTGGATTCGATCGGATCGTCATCGGCTCGGCATTCGATAATTCGAACTTGGAATTATTCCGTATTTCGGACTTGCGAGCGGGTTCTAATTGGATATTTGACCAATTTACGCTCCGATTCACCGATTTAGAGTCTAAGCGTTGGAAAATCATAAGTTAGCGTGTTTCGGATATGAAATAGGTTTGGATTCGATCCGATCGTCATCGGCTCGGCATCCGGTAATTCGAACTTGGAATTATTCCGTATTTCGGACTTGCGAGCGGGTTCTAATTGGATATTTGACCAATTTACGCTCCGATTCACCGATTTAGAGTCTAAGTGTTGGAAAATCATAAGTTAGCGTGTTTCGGATATGAAATAGGTTTGGATTCGATCCGATCGTCATCGGCTCGGCATCCGGTAATTCGAACTTGGAATTATTCCGTATTTCGGACTTGCGAGCGGGTTCTAATTGGATATTTGACCAATTTACGCTCCGATTCACCGATTTAGAGTCTAAGTGTTGGAAAATCATAAGTTAGCGTGTTTCGGATATGAAATAGGTTTGGATTCGATCCGATCGTCATCGGCTCGGCATCCGGTAATTCGAACTTGGAATTATTCCGTATTTCGGACTTGCGAGCGGGTTCTAATTGGATATTTGACCAATTTACGCTCCGATTCACCGATTTAGAGTCTAAGTGTTGGAAAATCATAAGTTAGCGTGTTTCGGATATGAAATAGGTTTGGATTCGATCCGATCGTCATCGGCTCGGCATCCGGTAATTCGAACTTGGAATTATTCCGTATTTCGGACTTGCGAGCGGGTTCTAATTGGATATTTGACCAATTTACGCTCCGATTCACCGATTTAGAGTCTAAGTGTTGGAAAATCATAAGTTAGCGTGTTTCGGATATGAAATAGGTTTGGATTCGATCCGATCGTCATCGGCTCGGCATCCGGTAATTCGAACTTGGAATTATTCCGTATTTCGGACTTGCGAGCGGGTTCTAATTGGATATTTGACCAATTTACGCTCCGATTCACCGATTTAGAGTCTAAGTGTTGGAAAATCATAAGTTAGCGTGTTTCGGATATGAAATAGGTTTGGATTCGATCCGATCGTCATCGGATCGGCATCCGATAATTCGAACTTGGAATTATTCCGTATTTCGGACTTGCGAGCGGGTTCTAATTGGATATTTGACCAATTTACGCTTCGATTCACCGATTTAGAGTCTAAGTGTTGGAAAATCATAAGTTAGCGTGTTTCGGATATGAAATAGGTTTGGATTCGATCGGATCGTCATCGGCTCGGCATCCGGTAATTCGAACTTGGAATTATTCCGTATTTCGGACTTGCGAGCGGGTTCTAATTGGATATTTGACCAATTTACGCTCCGATTCACCGATTTAGAGTCTAAGTGTTGGAAAATCATAAGTTAGCGTGTTTCGGATATGAAATAGGTTTGGATTCGATCGGATCGTCATCGGCTCGGCATCCGGTAATTCGAACTTGGAATTATTCCGTATTTCGGACTTGCGAGCGGGTTCTAATTGGATATTTGACCAATTTACGCTCCGATTCACCGATTTAGAGTCTAAGTGTTGGAAAATCATAAGTTAGCGTGTTTCGGATATAAAATAGGTTTGTATTCGATCCGATCGTCATCGGATCGGCATCCGGTAATTCGAAGTTGGAATTATTCCGTATTTCGGACTTGCGAGCGGGTTCTAATTGGATATTTGACCAATTTACGCTCCGATTCACCGATTTAGAGTCTAAGTGTTGGAAAATCATAAGTTAGCGTGTTTCGGATATAAAATAGGTTTGGATTCGATCGGATCGTCATCGGCTCGGCATCCGATAATTCGAACTTGGAATTATTCCGTATTTCGGACTTGCGAGCGGGTTCTAATTGGATATTTGACCAATTTACGCTCCGATTCACCGATTTAGAGTCTAAGTGTTGGAAAATCATAAGTTAGCGTGTTTCGGATATGAAATAGGTTTGGATTCGATCCGATCGTCATCGGATCGGCATCCGATAATTCGAAGTTGGATTTATTCCGTATTTCGGACTTGCGAGCGGGTTCTAATTGGATATTTGACCAATTTACGCTCTGATTCACCGGTTTAGAGTCTAAGTTTTGGAAAATCATAAGTTAGCGTGTTTCGGATATGAAATAGGTTTGGATTCGATCCGATCGTCATCGGATCGGCATCCGGTAATTCGAACTTGGAATTATTCCGTATTTAAAAGAAAAACAGAGGCTACATCATTACCATGAGAGAGAGAGTGACCATTTACGATTCGATTTACCGATTTATAGTCTAAGTGTTGGAAAATCATAAGTGTGATAATATGATCAAAACTCAAATTAGTAAGATTCATATTTTTTGCTAATATTATAAAGATTAGTAAGTACCTGATCATGAGGATGAGCCACCGCTAGACCGGCTTATGAATTCATTAAATTTACGCTCCAGTTCCCTGCGAGCTTCTCTTTCCTCATCGAGGGCCTTCTTCTCCGCCTCAACCCTCTGCTCGAGGGCCTGCCTCTGCTCTCGCTCCGCCTCCATCCTCTGCTCGAGGGCCTGCCTCTGCTCTCGCTCCGCGTCTAGCGCAGACTGCAGCTGAGTGATAGCACCGGTCTGGGTGTCCCGTGCCCTCGAGCGCATACCCTCTCGTCCAAAATAGGAGGAGGGCGTGACTCCAAGGCCCGTACAGAGGACACGGCCGTGCGTGGCAGGTCTCAGCACAGTATCCATCGCTGAGTCGACAGATACTGAGCTGGAGGAGGAGCCGGCCTCGCCCGACGGGGTCACCATAAGTCGCATCCTCTCCTATATAAAAACAACCAATGATATTCAATGATATTTTATGGCATATGTATAAGAATATATTAACAGTAATTTAATTACTTACCACTTGCGAGGCAACCCTGTCGTCCAGAAATGCCCCATCGATACGCCGCCTCCTAGAGGCCTCAAAAAGGTCAATCCTATTAGGCTCGTGGCCCAAGGACTGTGTCTGTTGGACATATAAAATAAATAGACGAGTTAATATAACATGTATAGAGCTTTAAATAATAACAATGTTTGTATCATTTACCAGCTGCTGGGCAAGCTGGGGCATGGAGGTCCTCCCCTTCACTGGAGCAGGTGTCGTCGAGGCACTTCTATTCTGCTTGCCTACAGCAGATTTCACCTGTGTCAATCGATTAAATTTTGAAACATCAATACAAATTTTTAGTATAACATTAAAACAAGTACGAATCAACAAAATTAAAATTATACCTGAAAGCTAGGGGTGGCCCAGTGAGCGACCAAAAACTGTAGAATGTGTAGCGGTGGCGCGTCTCTCGTCCCGGCCGCAGCCTGTACCTCCTCAGCCGGCTGGCCGACCAAGTAACCGTAGAGCTTGTAGAGCTCGTGACGGTAATCCCTGTACCGCTCACCCATCGTCTTCCACAAGTCCTCCCGATGGGTGTCGGTTTCCATGTTCTCCCATTTAAATTTCTCCTGTAAAATCAATTTAGAAACAAGTCATTTTATCAAATCAAATTATAAAGAAGTACGATATTATTCTAAAATGCTTTAATGAAACTAACGTACCAAAAACTGCTGATACATCCTCTCCTTATAGGATGCATCAATGTTCTTCCACCCCCTTAACCCCACAATCGGGGCATTCCTCTCCTCCCGTACTATCATGCCGACCCACGTGGCGGCGTCAGAAGCGTGCTCGCCCACAAAGGTATGGCCGCTCCACTGTAGGGACAGCGGCTCGCGTAAGGCCGACAAGCGCCGGGCCGTCGTCACGCCCCGGTCGCCTACGTACCTGGTCGACCCTGCAAATAAAATATACATCAGTACTGAAGAAGTATTTACAACATGTATAAAACTTTAGATCTAAACATTACCTGTGGGCGTAGACGCTGCAGCCGAGTGCTGAGCAGTGCTCGAAGCTCCGGAGGCTGCGACCACAGCAGGAGCTGGTGTGGAGAGAGGAACAGCACTACCAGATCCGGACGGCTCAGCCTCGGACCCTGGGGTGGCAGCCGGAGCGCTCTCAGCTACCCTACCCCTGCCTCTGCCTCTGCCTCTACGAACATATGACCGTGATGCCATCTGAAACAATTTAATTTACATATGAAACAGTAAGATTTAAGATTTACATATGAAACAATATGAAACAGTTTGATTTACATATGAAACAGTATGATTTACATATGAAACAATATAAAACAATATGAACCCGCTCGCAATATGAAACAATATGAAACAATATGAAACAGTTAGACTCTAAATCGGTTAATCGGATCGTAAAGTGGTCAAATATCCAATTAGAACCCGCTCACAAGTCCGAAATACGGAATATAATTCCAAGTTCGAATTATCGGATGCCGATCCGATGACGATCGGATCGAATCCAAACCTATTTTATATCCGAAACACGCTAACTTATGATTTTCCAACACTTAGACTCTAAATCGGTGAATCGGAGCGTAAATTGGTCAAATATCCAATTAGAACCCGCTCGCAAGTCCGAAATACGGAATAATTCCAAGTTCGAATTACCGGATGCCGATCCGATGACGATCGGATCGAATCCAAACCTATTTCATATCCGAAACACGCTAACTTATGATTTTCCAACACTTAGACTCTAAATCGGTGAATCGGAGCGTAAATTGGTCAAATATCCAATTAGAACCCGCTCGCAAGTCCGAAATACGGAATAATTCCAAGTTCGAATTACCGGATGCCGAGCCGATGACGATCCGATCGAATCCAAACCTATTTCATATCCGAAACACGCTAACTTATGATTTTCCAACACTTAGACTCTAAATCGATGAATCGGAGCGTAAATTGGTCAAATATCCAATTAGAACCCGCTCGCAAGTCCGAAATACGGAATAAATCCAACTTCGAATTATGATTTACATATGAAACGGTATGATTTACATATGAATCGGTGAAACGGTATGATTTACATATGAAACAATATGATATACATATGAAACAATATGATTTATATATGAAACAATTTGATTTAAATATGAAACAATTTGATTTACATACGGTCTAGTCATTTTCTGTCTCATCTCTGTCACTCTCATCGCTTCCCTCTTCTATTATTTGATCTGCATTCGCTGTCCAGTTTATATTGTCGACATCTTCATTTTCGTCGTGCACTGCGTCGACAATGATTATCTCATCATTCTGGTATGCATCCAAATCATCATCGACGACCCCCGCATCCTTGTCTCCCATGTCGTAAAAATCTCTGGGTGGTGACCTGACTACAATTTGCCAACCTGGAGAGGTATTATCCGGTGCATAAAATATCTGTTGCGCTTGAGAGGCAAGAATGAATGGATCTTCATATTGGGTATTCAATCTCTTGGCAGTGTTGATGCTGATAAAACCGTATTTGTCGACATTATAACCAGTCCCGCGATTATTAACATCATACCAATCGCATTTGAATAATACGATCCGATTTTGGCCAAGGAATTTAATCTCGAGAATCTCGTTGAGGACGCCGTAGAAGTCGATATTTTCTAATTCTTCTTGCTCACCGTTGACGACAACCCCACTATTTTGGGTTCTTCGTGATTTTTCACTATCTTTCGTCCGAAATCTATAACCGTTCACGATATAACCATCGTACGATATTGCGTCTTGCAAAGGACTACAAGATAAGCGCCAGAGATCCTCATTCATCAGCGGATCGTGGTTGTCGTGCAGCTCCTGTGCCTATAATAACCACACGACATTCATGATATGAACACATAATTATTGTTCGGTAATGGATGTCAATGAAATTCAGTAATGATGTGAATACTTACGTGTTTCTCGAACCACGATGGGAATTCACGATCATGAATTTGGGGAGCATTTCGAATACCCCGATTATTAATGATGGCTTTATGCTTCCTGTTTTACCGGTTATGAATTAGATTATAATTAGCACATATACTTAATGAATGGACTGAAAGAATGAGTAAATGATCGTAAAATGCTTACTCAATGAATGGCCACACTTCATCACATTGGCGCAACACATACATATGTGCCTGTTGAATCTCATCTACAGACAATCGACGGGTTTTGCCTCCTCCTACAGGTCTACCCATTTCGGCAAATATAGACAGACCCCCATCGAAGTCTATTGGACCACCGTCATAGTTCCGCTCAAGTTGATTGAATCGCGTGTCTATACCATGTAGGTATCTTGAGCAGAATGTTAGACATTCTTCTGCTAGGTATCCTTCAGCAATTGATCCCTCCGGACGACTTTTATTACGAACATATGATTTCAATGTTCGCAAGTACCTAATTTGAGAAAAAAATATTTGTATGAATATATCAAGAACGATCAAATACATTGTGCGAATGAGACGAGACGATTACCTCTCGATAAAATACATCCACCGGTAATGAACTGGGCCGCCGAGTTTGGCCTCATTTGCCAAGTGAACGGTCAAATGCACCATGACATCAAAGAATGAAGGTGGAAATATCATCTCTAACTTGCACAATGTGAGCGCAATATCCCTCTCCATCTGTTCAAGTTGGTCCACTCTAAGTACCTTCGAGCACAACTGTCTGAAAAAAGTGCTGAGCTCAATTAACGGACCGGACACCTCTTCGGTTAAATTCCCACGTATAGCAAGAGATAACAATCGCTGCATAAGAACATGACAATCGTGGCTCTTTAATCCAGACAACTTCCGGCCGTTCTCTTGCACGCATCGTGCGATATTCGAAGAATAACCGTCTGGCGTTTTCACAGACCGTAGGAATGCACATAAGGCTGCCTTTTGCTGTGAGCTCATGGTGTAGCATGCAACTGGCAACACATACTTATCCCCAATCTCTTGGGGATGAAGTGATTTTCGGATGCCCAACTCCTTAAGATCGAGACGAGATTTAAGATTATCCTTCGTCTTACCGTCGAGATTCAGCAGTGTTCCTATAATGTTGTCACACACATTTTTCTCAATATGCATGACATCCAAGTTATGCCGCAAGAGTAGGCTGCTCCAGTACGGTAGTTTAAAGAAAATACTCTTCTTCTTCCAGTTATGCTCACGCGTTGAATCTTCATGCGTTCTCTTCTTTTTACCTTTTCCAAGTGCCACGGCATCAAGCTGATCCAATTCGCACAAGACTTCTACCCCCGAAAGCTGCTCCGGGGCCTTTGCAAGTTCCTTCTTGCCGTTGAAAGCTCTTTTGTTCTGCCTCCACTTATGGCCGTCAACAAGGAATCTTCGATGGCCCATATAACAGAACTTGCCTCCGTTCTTCAATCGTAATGAATCTGTCTCCTTATTGCATGTAGGGCACGCCAATTTTCCTTTAGTACTCCACCCGGATAAGTTGGCATATGCAGGAAAATCGTTGATGGTCCATAGAAGTGCCGCATGCATCCGAAAATTCTGGCGCAACGAGGCATCATACGTATCGGCCCCAACTTCCCATAACTCGTTCAACTCCTCAATCAACGGCTGCAAGTAAACGTCAATATCATTACCAGGCGACCTGGGTCCGGGAATGAGCAAGGAGAGCATTGTGTATGGCTTTTTTAAGCACATCCAGGGAGGCAAATTGTATGGAACTAGGACAACTGGCCAAATGCTGTACGACACACTCATATTCCCAAAGGGATTGAAGCCATCGCTAGCAAGCCCTAACCTGACGTTGCGAACTTCACATGCGAATTCAGGATATGTATGATCAAAATCTTTCCACGTCAGAGAGTCGGCCGGATGTCTCATAATCCCGTCATCTGTACGTTCTCGTGCATGCCACCTCATGTGCTCAGCAGTCTTCGATGACATAAACAACCTCTGAAGCCTGTCCCTGAGCGGGAAGTATAGGAGAACCTTTGCAGATACATTTTTCTTCCTTCGACTGGTACTAGACTCGGCATCCGTCTCTTTATATCTCGTTGCTCCGCATATGTGGCATGACCGCGCATGTTCGTACTCTTTCCGGTACAACATACAATCGTTCACGCATGCATCAATTTTCTCATAACCCAGACCGAGATCTTTAATTGTCTTCTTCGCCTCGTAGAATGATTTCGGTACTGTCTCACCCATAGGAAAAGCCTCTTTCAGCAACTCTACCAACATATTAAATGACTTATTACTCCAACCATTGAGGCACTTCAAATGAAGAAGCTTTACAGTGAAAGAGAGTTTTGAAAACTTCTCACACCCCGGGTATAGAGGTTGTTCGGCATCTTTAAGCAATCTGTAGAACTTGTCCGCTTCGATATTGGGCTGATCACCTGACGGTGTTTCCGTGCCTATTCCACCTTGCAAATCATGTATCATACCCTGCATGTCATCGTCATCGTCTGTATTAATATTATCATCAGCGATCACTGTGTTTGAAGTTTCACCGTGAGCTGCCATGGGGACTGCATCTAGCTCCTCACCGTGCGAGAACCAACGGGTATAGGTAACGTCAATGCCACGCATTACCAGATCAACCTCACATTCCTCTCGAACCTTCCTAATCACCCTTCCGCAGTCTATACAGGGACACACAATTTTTCCATCAAGCGGTGCAAGACGCTCAAATGCAAAATCCAAAAATTTCCTGACTCCTTCTCTGTACTCTTGGCTCATGCGATTCGAATTACGCATCCAACTCTTATCGATCGAAGACATCTTCGTCTATCTGGCTATACAACACCTGACATATAATTTCAAACAATGTTATAAGACTCCGCACAATTTCGGTTTCGGTTCTCGGGTAGGTGGAGATTTAAATAGATGGGGTAATACTGAAATTAACAAATGGAGGCAACATAATTTGAACCTAGGACCTCGCAGAAACCAAAACTCTGATATCACGTGGCCATCTTAAGGTTTTGGGTAAGATAGTTATCTAACATCTAGCTAGGCATTCCCTGTGACCATGACCTTACTGTCGAGCTGCTTAACTATGCTCATGAGTCGTCTATAGCTTAATTAAGACCACTTACGTACAAACCCAGTTAGCCATATGCGTTTGGGACATATCCAGAGTTGCTTGGCTTAACCAACAGCCCTTGATAGCATCCTTTTGGGTTCAAAATTAAACGGAAACAACATTGGCTGCACACTTGCTGCACCTGTTATTCACGTTTAAATGATCCACATGGACCGTCCCGATTGAGCCATAAGCAAGTACAGTGTACCAGTCGGGAAGTAAAAATGCTCTTGTCCTTTCTTGGGAAAAAAAAAAACATTTTAATTTCTTTTAACCATAATGATGCGTCCCGATCACAGCCGTCCGTTGCACAAAACCCCAATTGGCAGGCTGTGATTGGATGACACGCCATTCTGGTTAGGTATTCAGGTTAGAGGTTGGGGGTGAAAAGTAAACCTTCCATTGCGGTTGGTTTGTCGTGCATTCTAGAGGTGATAGGTCTGAGTCCACCAACAAATTGGCTCTTGTACGAGGGCGTCAGATGTTTGGCCGTCCAAGTGGACCTACTTGGCCTTGGTGAGCCAAATATTCAGCCAGAGTCTGATGCTTGACTCAACCCTGATTCAGACTCAGGTGCGCCCCTCATTGTGACCGGTGGTACGGGCTTCCTGGTCTTGATTTTGGATCGTTTGTTTGGTTCTACAAAGGCACGTACAGTTCGGGTGCATGGCACGCGCACATCTCGAGCTAGTTGACCGCACGTGCTAGGCACTTTTATTCAACCAAGTGGCTCGGTCCGGTCCGGTCGGGTCAGGTCGGGTTGGGTCTACGTTCTAAGTGCATACTATCAAGCCAAGAGGCTCAGTTCCTTCTGGACGTTATATGCTACTTCCTTCTGCCTGAAATAGCTTTTTTTTTTTTTTTCATAAAGAGAATACACTTAGAGGTGACAATTTGCAGCTGCTCGTTGCCACCGCCCCAACAGAGACGAGAAGCCATAGGGAGAGGAGACTGATTTAGGATTTCTTTGTTTTATTTTTTAAATTTTTGAAGGAATTTATTAGGTAAAAGAATTTCAGACTTTCAGTCGGATGTGACAAGATTATAATTATTTTCAATCATTTCCCTCTAAATACAAAAAAAACAGTCCATTAGTAGATCTAAACCGCATTAGCATCACCTCATTACAATTATTTTCAATCATTTCCCTCTAAATACAAAAAAAAAAAACCACAACTATAGGTCCCAACTATTAAACAACTACCACACATCAATGATCACCCACGAGGAGGAGGAGGAGGAGGAGGAGCTCACCGGGGGGAGGAGGAGGAGGAGGATCTCACCGGCCGGAGCCCACGAGGACGAGGAGGGACGACGGATGCCCACGAGGAGGAGGAGGGACGACGGATGCCGGATCTCGATCACCAACCGCCGGTCGATTGGTCGGCCGGAGGGACGCGACGGGGCCGGGGAGGGGGGGAGGGAGGCCGGGGAGGGGGGGAGACTTAGAGAGAGAGAAAGGGCCGGGGGAGAGGTTCAGATCGAAAATAGAACAGAGAAAGCTAGGAGGGGATCGCTGAAATTAATTTATGTGAGGATTTTTACCGACGGTAAATAACAATCCGTCGGTAAAACTAATTTTTTTACCGACGGTAAATAACAATCCGTCGGTAAAACTCCACGACTAAAATTCAACTTCAATTTTTTCCAGAGGCTCGGTTTGGCACCCTGAGTTTCGTCGGGACATTTTACCGACGGAAATTTAATTACCGTCGGTATTGTACCGACGGATATATAAAGTCCGTCGGTATAATCCCGACGAAAGCACAAGTTCAATTTTTTCCAGAGGCTCGGTTTGGCACCCTGAGTTTCGTCGGGACATTTTACCGACGGAAACTAAATTACCGTCGGTATTGTGACGACGGACATATAAATACCGTCGGTATAATTAGTTATACCGACGGAAATTTAACGCCCGTCGGTAAATAGCACGACGAAACTCAACCTCCTATTTTTTTCCAGAGGCTCGGTTTTTACACTGAGTTTCGTCGGGACACTTTTACCGACGGAAATTTTATTACCGTCGGAAAATTGCCGACGGAGATATTATGGCTGTCGGTAAAATTGGTTATACCGACGGACATACAATTACCGTCGGTAAAATATCACGACGATGACATTTTGCCGACGGTTTATATGTAACCGTCGGTAATAATTATATTACCGACGGTAAATATGTATACCGTCGGTATAAATATGCAAAGAAAATAAAAAAAATTGAAGTTATAATACCGACGGATATTATTGTAACCGTCGGTAAAAAGTGTATTATTACCGACGGTAATAATAAGGTCCGTCGGTAAAGACCCTATTTCTTGTAGTGCCATGAACCCCGGTCCCTGATGGTTCCATCTTATCAACATTATGTACGGTTCTTGAACCGTCTCCTCGGAACACCATAAGCAGGAGGAAGAAAGAAGTATACGCTCCGTGTGTGCTTGGCACTAGAGCACGGTAGATGCGTAACTACATACGAGTACTAAGGGTTGAGCCCGAGACTAGTACGGAGTCGTATGTTGTAATCCCTAGCCATAAGTGAACTTCGCTACATAGGTGCGATGCACCGGGGTATGTTGCGAGTTGACTAGTTGACTTTGCTAGAGGCACCTTCCGGTGGCCTCAGTTAATAGTAAGTAACTAGTAGATATCACTTAAGTAATGGCCGTTAGGTATCGCACGCTAGAAATGGTCAAAATAAGGCGTCGGGGCGTTTTGGTAAAAACCTCACTCTGCCGGACCTCACTGTTGGCCGACCCTAGTGGTGGGACACCTCACTAGGGCCGGCCCTATGATGTAGGGATAAGAATCCCTCATCTATAGGGCCGGCCATATGGATAGGGATGGGGCGATAAATCGGTTAATATCGAGCCCTAAAAAGTGGGAAAACGGATAAATACGCGGAGAGATAAAAGGGAGATAATGGAGAGATAATGAGAGGGAGTTAATATCCCCTTGGATCCTTATCCAAGGGGTGTTGGCCGGCCCTATAAAGACCTATGGGGCGCCGGCCCCATGTGCTATAGAAACCGAACCCCCCTCTCTCTCATCTCTCGAGTTCTCTCCCGTTTCATCTCCCGTTTCCCGCTTGCTACTTCGTCTTCCTCGCGTGGAGTTCTGAAGAAGGAGAAGGGTCGTTCTTCGGAGGCACTCAGAGATCCGAGAGCGACGTTCCGTGCATCGTGTGAGATCGGGTGAACAAGAAGGCAACATCTCCATTCGTACCGTCGGCATCTTCGCGAACGATCTTCCGTCTCCATCGACAAAGAAGACAATCCTCCGCGGTTAAAAGATCCGCACGAAAGGTATGTGTAATCTAACATATAGATCTAGCGAGCATTATGATTTGCATCCATGCTAGTTAATCATTACGCTAGATTGCCGTTAGGGGTTTTCGATTATCGTGCATACACATACACACATATGTAGTTTAGTTTCCATGAAAAGTTAAATAGTGTAACGTGCACCATGAACGGTCTATTCGACCGCCAAATCGTTTCCGCTGCGAGCCTCTGACCCGGATTAGTTTCCAACAATTGGTATCAGAGCCGCATTAGTGGTGTACGTTTCACGTTTTTCATGAAACGAACATGTGTGCGCATGATGAATGCGTGAGATCATCGGGGTTCATACGCTTAGATCATGCATATGTATAGATTGTGCTTGTTCTATTAATCATTCTTGCAGGGCGCCGCTATAAAAAAATCTAGATCTATGCTTTGTGCTTGCTACCGGGGGTCGGACCCCGAGTTAGCAATTGTCTGGATTTGCTTTCTGTGTGTGGATATGTAATTAAGCCTTAGATTGGGCGAGTGATGGGGGTTGACCATCCTCGGTTTCCCATGGCCTTTTTCCTAGGTGTGTTTTCTTTTCTTTCTAGGAAATTGTGTACGACCGAGCACTTGCTCGTAGCGTACTAGACTTTTTCGGTTACAGATTGAAAAGAAAGACGTGCCAAAGAAATCCACCATCGGGAGCGGAAGCGGAACCCTGGAGGATGAAGACGATCCGGCAAAGTGTTCGCGAGCGCGACGAAGGAGCCGGACCGAGGAACCTTGCAAAGAAAGCTAGAGGCCTGCGCTGTGCTAATTAGGTTCAGGGGTCGGACCCTGAACTTAATTCAGTTTTAATGGTTGCTTTCTTTAATTAGTTATTTAAGCTTCATATCGAACCCCGATGAGATAATGTGATTATCTGTCTTCAGAGGGATGCCTTTCCCCTCCGGTCCTAGCGACTGTTTGAGGTTAGGATCCCGCTAGATGACGCCTATTATTTAGTTGACTTTTGATGTTAGTGGGATCCCATCACATATGGTTATGCCACCATTAGGAGAGCACCCGACTAGTCGGGTGTGCCTATTTGGCCAGCATCGAAATCAAAGATGAGATGGAGATCCATTGAACATCAATTGTCAAATCTATAAGTAAGGCGCCATGACTAGTGGGAGTCCTTTCCAGTGAGTCTGACTCTAGGATTAGCTCCAGAGCATTAGCGTGATAACCAGTTTTGCAGAGCATCGATATTCTCGGAATATGTAATGTGACCCTTGAATGGAGAAATCCACTTGAGGCAAGGACTATGATATTCCGAGAATGATTAATGCTAGGCGAAGGGCTTGAACGCTAGTGGGAGCATGGTGTGACCAGGGTCTAGTATTTAGGAGGTCGCTACCTTTGCATTTGCATAAATTCATACTCGCAAAATAACCCTCATATAGTTATAAGGGATGTAATAGAGGACTTAAAGAGATCCTCTGGCCTCCACGGCTAATCACTTCGTACTCGGGTGGAAGGGCATAACTCAACAACCCCCTCGGGTGAGAGCTGTGTTTTTCTATGCCAAGCTACTTAGTGATCTCCTTCGGGATATGGCGGTTACGGTGCCAAGTGTTCAGGCTTTACTCACCCTCGTGGGGGCCGTTAGAATTCTCGTGCCGTAATTGCCTAAGCTCGTGGGTAAGCATCCTAAGTACGTGTGAGGTATTCGTTGCGAAGACAACGATGATCACGTGGTACTGGCCAAAAGATAACCATGGTCCATCAAAGCCCGTAGTTGGCAGATTTGGATAGGGTCAAGGGAAAGACCCGTGTAAGCAGAAGACCTGCACACTGCCCCCTCGGACAGGTGTAGCCTACTCCGAGATCTTACATACATGGTTAATTAATCCATAGAGATGGCTTCGCTTGAGGGTAGCGTTGTCATATGGATATAATTAGCTTGTTTTAAAAATCCATAAAATAAGTTTTCATGCATCTCATATTTTCAATCTTTTATTTTCAGATGACCAAGTTAGACCCCCTGTCCGCTATCCTAAATGACCACAAACTTACCGGTCCCAACTATGAGGACTGGAAGCGCAACCTGTACCTAGTCTTAAGGATAGGTAAACACATGTCAGCCCTTAATGACCCTGAGCCAGATTTGCCAGGACCCAATGCCACAGAGGCACAGTTAAAGGCATTCACTGACTGGAAGGAATCTAATGAGATATGTAAATGCTATATTATAGCATCCTTACAAACAACTCTGCAGAAGCAAGTCGAGGAGATGCCCGACGCTTCTGATATGATGTTGTATCTGAAGGAGATGTTTGAAGGTCACAATCGCGTTACGCGATACCTTACCATCAAGAAACTCGTCGGCACTAAGATGTCCAATGGGACGCTGGTTCGGGAACACATGATGAAAATGTTTGGGTTCCAGAACGAACTAGCTACCATGGACATTGTGCTAGAAGGCGAGGTGATGACAGACATCTTCCTCTCGTCACTGTCTGGAGCCTTTGAAGGCTTTGTCACCAACTTTAATTTAAACAAGTTGGCTATGACAAATGCAGAGCTTCTGGGAGCTCTCCAGGCAGCTGAGGATGGCTTCAAGCAGAAGGGCGAAGCACTTCACGTGCAACGCAGATCCTTCAAGAAGCCTGGTAAACCTCAAGGCAAGAAACATAAAAAGAAACCTAAGTCTGAGCCTGTGCAGGACTCTGCTGGGGCCTCTGGGTCTGGAGAATCAAAGAAACCGGGCACGAAGTGTTTCCAGTGTGGCCAGAAGGGTCATTGGAAGAAGGACTGCAAGCAACCTCGGAATGCCGGAGAAGGTAATCTACAACTCTTAGTTGTTGAATCATTTCTTTCAAGTAATAGTTCTTTTGCTAGTTGGATTGTGGATTCAGGATCCACTAACCATGCCTGTAACTCTCTTCAGGGGTTTCGGGAAAGCAGAAGGTTGCTTGATGGAGAGGTGACCTTGAGCATGGGAACTGAGGCCGTGGCTGCTGCTGAAGCTATAGGAGATGTTACTCTTAGTTTTTCAAATAATAAGACTTTGACTCTTAGAGATGTCTTTTATGTACCGTCCTTGAGACGTAACTTAATTTCTGTTTCTTCTTTAGTTAATGAAGGTTATTCAGTTTATTTTGATACTTCTGGTGTGTCTTTTAAACTGAATGGAACTTTTATAATAAGAGGAATGGTTCAGAATCATCTCTATATTGTCAGTCCTAAATTTGAGAAAGATAACATAATAACTTCAGCATTTAATGTTAATTCATCTAAGCGTAAGAAACCTTCGGAGAATTTAACCCAATTGTGGCACTTACGGCTTGGGCATATTGCCTTAGATAGGATCCATAGGCTGGTAAAGGCCGGGCTTCTGGAAACAGATCCTACGGAGATCCTTCCTACCTGTGAATCCTGTCTGGAAGGCAAAATAACCAAGAGGGCCTTCAAAGGCCAAGGAGTGAGAGCTACTGAGGTATTGGAGTTAATCCATTCAGATGTATGTGGACCCATGAGCGTCAAGGCGATAGGAGGCCATGAGTACTTCATCACTTTCACTGATGATTACTCAAGATATGGTTACGTTTACCTTATGCATCGGAAGTCGGAATCCTTTGATATGTTCAAAGAGTTCAGGGCTGAAGTAGAAAAGCAGACAGGTAAATGTATTAAAACCCTTCGATCTGATCGAGGAGGTGAATACCTATCTGACGAGTTCCTTGGGTATTTGGTGGAGCATGGGATAACATCCCAGTTAACTGCTCCAGGTACCCCACAACAGAATGGAGTCTCTGAGAGAAGGAATCGAACCTTGTTGGACATGGTTCGAAGCATGATGAGTTATGCCTGTTTACCAATGACCTTTTGGGGATATGCTCTTCAGACAGCAGCATATGTTCTGAACCACGTTCCATTTAAATCAGTGCCTAAGACCCCTAGAGAACTGTGGTCAAGGCAAAAGCCAACACTACAGCATTTCAGAATATGGGGATGTCCTGCACATGTGCGGATTGACAAGAGGGAAAAGATGGAGCCAAAGTCCAAAGCATGTCTGTTTGTAGGGTATCCCAAAGAGACTAAAGGTGGACTATTTTATGATCTTGAGGAAAAGAAGGTAATCGTTTCGACGAATGCCATTTTCCTAGAACATGATTATGTTATGGACCACAAGCCTGCTAGTAAGGTAGTTCTGGATGAGCTACTAGGTACTAGATCAGAGAGCGCATCCGAAAGCATAGTGGGAGCTGACATTACAGATAATAATATACTAGATACTGTAGAACCTATTAATCCTGTAACACCACCACCACCTCGTCGCAGTGGGAGAAACATCAGAGCTCCTGACAGATACTATGGAGAAACCTTGTTGGTTGATCCAGAGGGTCAGGAGGATGACCCACTGAGCTACGATGAGGCAGTGGGAGCTTCTGACAGCTCTGACTGGCAAAAGGCTATGGAGGTAGAAATTGAATCAATGTCCCATAACGCAGTCTGGACTCTTGTTACACCATCATCCAATATTAAACCTATTGGGTGTAAGTGGGTGTATAAGAAGAAAAGAGGATCCGATGGTACAATAGAGACTTATAAAGCTAGATTAGTTGCCAAGGGTTACACCCAGAGAGAAGGGATCGACTTTGACGAAACCTTCTCGCCGGTAGCTATGATAAAGTCTATTCGGATCCTCCTATCCATTGCAGCCCATTATGACTGGGAGATCTGGCAAATGGATGTCAAGACAGCATTCCTTAATGGAAATTTGGAAGAAGACATTTATATGATTCAGCCACCAGGCTTTGAGTCAGAGGGTCAGGAACATCTAGTTTGCAAGTTGCAGAAGTCCATTTATGGACTAAAGCAAGCATCTAGAAGTTGGAACATCCGTTTTGATCAGGCAATCCAGTCGTATGGATTTACTCAAAACGAGGATGAACCATGTGTATACAAGAGGACTGATAAGACCACAGTAGTATATTTGATACTTTACGTAGACGATATTCTGCTCATTGGAAATGATGTAGGAATATTGTCAACGGTAAAGGTCTGGTTGTCAACACAGTTCGATATGAAAGACCTAGGTGAAGCGAGTTATGTTTTGGGGATCAAGGTAACACGTGATCGCCAGAACAGGATTCTCTCGCTATCACAGGCTGCGTATATAGATAAGGTTATGGCTAGATTTGACATGCAAAACTCCAAGAAGGGTTTTGTGCCATTTAGACATGGCGTAAAACTGTCTAAGGATCAATGTCCTAAGACACCTGAGGAGAGAGCAGAAATGCAGAAGATACCTTATGCTTCGGCATTAGGTAGTCTAATGTATGCTATGCATTGTACAAGGCCTGATATCTGTTTCGCAGTAGGAATGATGGGTCGGTTTCAGTCGAATCCGGGTCCAGATCACTGGACAGCTGTGAAGTGTATACTCAAGTACCTTCGTAGAACAAGGGACTATGAGTTGGTTTACACTGCACAAGAACTGACGCCGATTGGATACACAGATTCTGACTTTATGTCAGATTTGGAATCCAGAAAATCGACATCAGGTTTTGTGTTTATGTTAGGAGGAGCAGCGGTTAGTTGGCAGAGTGTGAAGCAGAAATGCATCGCAGACTCTACCACAGAGGCTGAGTACGTTGCAGCGTGCGAGGCAGCCAAAGAGGCGGTATGGCTCAAGAAATTCCTTACGGATTTAGGGTGCGTACCAGAGGCCCAGTTACCTATTGTGCTTTACTGCGACAATAGTGGGGCGGTAGCACAAGCTAAGGAGCCAAGACATCACCAAAAGGGGAAGCACATCGAGCGCAAGTTCCACTTGATTAGGCAGTTTCAAAAACAAGGGCGAGTAGCGGTGACACAGATTGCATCTACAGATAATGTTGCTGATCCTTTCACAAAGGCAATACCTACCAAGGCATTCGAGCGACATGTGGACGCGATGGGAGTCAAAACCGTTTTGCTTCGCTAGACCAAGTGGGAGATTGTTAGGATTGATGTGTTCTAAGCTTGTAAAACTTTAAGTTTTGGTCTAATAAAGATTGATAGTTATTATTACATGAGATGCATATAGGTGCGTAACATAGTTACGTGTTCTTTAGAGAACAGAGAGCCATGGTTATATGGTAGTCTACTAAGTTGAAGACTGAGTGGATTGGTCCCATAAAACCTAAATATGTTCGCAGCTATGATCAGGTTGGTCGCCTCATCATGTTAAGCTGTTGGCGATGACAGTTCATGGGATGTCTTCACCATGGTCATCACCAGGCACAGTGTCTGTGGCTGAACGGAACTAACACGGTGTATAGATCAGTGAGCAGACACTGGTACACTAAGTCGTGTTTCTGCTTAGGGTAAAACGGTCCTAAACCCTGAGGAACCACGACTGATGGACTAACCAGTTGCGTGGTGCTTTGGCGCACCAATGTGTGAGGATCCATATGCAGTGATCCAAAACCACGGTGTACTGGGTTACCCGGCTGGCGTTGCATTAGCGTGTCACTCCTGCAGGCCATCCACACCCCTGATGGGAGATGCATTCCTTGGTGTGACTTACACTGTACCAAACCCAGGTCTGGTGGTCATCAGTTTGACTGTTGATCGGGTTCGGTTACTCGACGGGGTAATCAGAGGTACGATGTATAGGTCAACCTGGAAGGAACCAAGTCATATGATCATTCGAGTCTGACGGTAGTCTTCACCGCTCGAAGTGAATCATGGCATCAAGTGGAGGGACAGCGGGTTTACCACTACTAAGCGGAGAGCAGGGGTATGATGGAGAACATAGTAAGTCTGGGTGAATTGGAGTGCAGCCTGTGTCGCACTCTGGGTGGCTACGCAGGTTAACTCGAGCTCAGAGGATCGATGGTACACTCGGGTAGTGTGTCGATCGAGCTTGAGTTGGAAGCCATGAACCCCGGTCCCTGATGGTTCCACCTTATCAACATTATGTACGGTTCTTGAACCGTCTCCTCGGAACACCATAAGCAGGAGGAAGAAAGAAGTATACGCTCCGTGTGTGCTTGGCACTAGAGCACGGTAGATGCGTAACTACATACGAGTACTAAGGGTTGAGCCCGAGACTAGTGCGGAGTCGTATGTTGTAATCCCTAGCCATAAGTGAACTTCGCTACATAGGTGCGATGCACCGGGGTATGTTGCGAGTTGACTAGTTGACTTTGCTAGAGGCACCTTCCGGTGGCCTCAGTTAATAGTAAGTAACTAGTAGATATCACTTAAGTAATGGCCGTTAGGTATCGCACGCTAAAAATGGTCAAAATGAGGCGTCGGGGCGTTTTGGTAAAAACCTCACTCTTCCGGACCTCACTGTTGGCCGACCCTAGTGGTGGGACACCTCACTAGGGCCGGCCCTATGATGTAGGGATAAGAATCCCTCATCTATAGGGCCGGCCATATGGATAGGGATGGGGCGATAAATCGGTTAATATCGAGCCCTAAAAAGTGGGAAAACGGATAAATACGCGGAGAGATAAAAGGGAGATAATGGAGAGATAATGAGAGGGAGTTAATATCCCCTTGGATCCTTATCCAAGGGGTGTTGGCCGGCCCTATAAAGACCTATGGGGCGCCGGCCCCATGTGCTATAGAAATCGAACCCCCCTCTCTCTCATCTCTCGAGTTCTCTCCCGTTTCATCTCCCGTTTCCCGCTTGCTACTTCGTCTTCCTCGCGTGGAGTTCTGAAGAAGGAGAAGGGTCGTTCTTCGGAGGCACTCAGAGATCCGAGAGCGACGTTCCGTGCATCGTGTGAGATCGGGTGAACAAGAAGGCAACATCTCCATTCGTACCGTCGGCATCTTCGCGAACGATCTTCCGTCTCCATCGACAAAGAAGACAATCCTCCGCGGTTAAAAGATCCGCACGAAAGGTATGTGTAATCTAACATATAGATCTAGCGAGCATTATGATTTGCATCCATGCTAGTTAATCATTACGCTAGATTGCCGTTAGGGGTTTTCGATTATCGTGCATACACATACACACATATGTAGTTTAGTTTCCATGAAAAGTTAAATAGTGTAACGTGCACCATGAACGGTCTATTCGACCGCCAAATCGTTTCCGCTGCGAGCCTCTGACCCGGATTAGTTTCCAACAAGTACATGACATTTTGTTAGGCTATTAGAAGCTACATGAGGGTTTATGGTTTACCTCAAACGACATCGACGATACGCGGAACCTCCAGCAACCTCGAATCTGAACTAGCAAAGTCCGGCAGCACGCGACAACTTTCAACGTGACCTACCAAGGTTTGGTGGCTCTGACGACATGCGTAACCTTCGTCGATGACATCCAACCTCTGAAGTGAACTACCAAGGTTTGGTGGCTCCGGCGACACAATGTAACCTCTGTCGACGACCTTCAACCTCCGACGTGATAGAGCGAGGACTCGGTTACCTCTTTAGACGGATCGAGGCCTGATTTGGGGTTTAAAGCAGAGATTGGGACAAAAGGGGGGAAGTTGGGGAGAAGGGGAAGAAAGAAGAAGACCTTGAGGTGTTTTGGTCTGAAAATACATATAGGGTCAAAAAAATTATATAAAAGCATGTAGGGTCACTTTGACTAATACGTGGAAGTTGGTGATCACTTTGTTAAATTCCTCCATACTAAAACCTTAAGATAACCAGAGGATCTGTCAATGGTTGCCTGTCGCCGACATTGTCAGCATAGCAGTCGTCGACATTCCCTTGTGTTGACGAATGGCCATCGGTGTCAGCGTAGGAATGCCAGCTAATACCTCGTCGATATATGATTAGGATTTCAGGGAGGGGAAATAGAGAAGGAATGAGTTGGGGCGACAAATGGAATAGGGCCAGTCAGAAGGCGACGACGAAGGGGGATGCGGGCGACATCAGAGACTCATCACGTTTGGGGATCAGATGACTAGAGGTAAGGAACGATGGCAGTTTAGGGTTTATGCGTCGGACATAATTCAGGTGCCAAACCAAAATTGGTTGGGTGCAGCTAGGACTGCAAACAAACCAAGTTGTTTATGAGCGGCTCACTAACAAGCTCGATAAAAAAAGCTCATTGAGTTACTAGTCAAGCCAAGCCCAAGCCTAAAGCACTTTAGACCCGTTTAATAAATGATCCAAGCTCAAGCAAACGAAAGCTCGGCTCCATTGAGCCTGTGAACATACTTGTTTAGGACTTATAAGTAAGCTCGTGAGTAGACCCATATATGGATTGAATAGACCTAACCTATATTGTCTATGCTTTTGATTGATTTTGGAGTTCGTGAACAAGCTCCATAAGGGACCCTTTGATCACTAATTGTACAAAGCCTATGCTGACGTTTAGGCTTGTTTAATAAACGAACCAAGTTCAAGCCAACCAAAGCTCGGTTCCAAACCTGAAATTTAGGCTCGTTTAATAAACGAACTAAGCTCAAACTTGGCTCGTTTTGCAGTCCTATCTGCAGCTTCAACGATCCATTTTGTTTTTATTCTCTTGGAGCCGATCGAGACAAGTGGTGGACACCCCACCAAACCCCAAAGGAGGGTGGGGCGCATACAGTGCTGTCGTATTGGAGGGTCTGATTATCGTGTCCTTTATGGGAGAAACTTTGGTGTAATGGTGGTACACGGACAACTCCAAGTCAATCACAGCCGCTCATACACTCTTAGGCACTGCATCATAGTCACACGATCATGATCGTGTGACTATGATGCAGTGCCCTCTTGTGATATGATGCAGTGCCTAGGAGTGTATGTTTGAAATCTAATCGTTCTAGACTAGCAAATTTAGGATTTAATCAAATTCTTAAGATTAAAATTGATTAGCAAATGTTATTTTCGCAAACAAGGACAAGTCACAAATTTCTTTTAGAAATTATTTGCCAAGGCAGAGCGGGTTCTATGGAACCGTCATTCACCTTGCCGAACTTTTCTAAAAGGGAGAAATAATCTATCTAAAATATATCTAATTATTTAGATTTCTCTATTAGATGCAAGTCAATTATTTTAGATCTAATATTAGGACAAAAGAAGAGTTAGAAACTCTGGCCTGTGGTCTAAGCGTGCTAGGCACTGTCCCAAGAATCTTATTGCCCCCCTCGTGCGGGTCTCGTGGCAATGGTTCTCGGAGATACGACAACCCCGGTCAGGCGACCTCCTTCTCGTCGGCACGACTTCAAGAAGGCTTTGCAAACCTCGTGAACTTTCAGGAACCCTGCGACTCGATGACGATCTTCTCGAAGCGGGGAGGCAGCACCGCAGCAGAGCTTTGGTCCGAGAGAGGGAGTCTCTTTGGAGCAAAGGGGCAGCACCACAGCACCACGACACGAGAGAATGAAAGAGGGAGAGGCAGTAAGCAGGGAGGAATTCCGATATTCGGACTGTACACATCCCATGGCTGCACCGGGCCTTATATAGGCCTCGGGCTGTTAATGGGAGGCTGAAAGAGGGGAGCGGTTAATGGGCTGCGATTAAGCCCATTAACCTCGCATGTTACAGCTCACAGAGAGCAGCCTCGTAACGGCTAGCATGCAGCAACGAGTCGCATGCAAAACGGCTAGTAGCCAAAAAGGAATTTCATAAATGGTGGAGGACTTAAAAGCAAAAAACAAAAAGAGGGCAGGTGCGAACCAGCACATTTCGGAGGTGCTATCGTGTCCGGGTCCGTGGGTGCACACACACATGCCGCCCATGCCCAAGACCAAGCCCGGCCCGGCACGGCACGCACGAGCGCGCGTGTGTGAGCTAGTGGAGCCCCTCCTCTAGTATGATGACTAGTGGGAGGAAGTGGGCAAACCCTTATATGTTGGTAGGGGATTTCTCCCCTTACCGATATGGGACTAAACCCATGTCTGTTGTATGGTTTTAAAACACACACCCAACAATCCCCCACATGTGTTTAAAACCACTAAATATTAAATAATTAAAAATTCAAAATGTAAAGTAAAAAAGACTTTGCTGGATTCCTTATACTACACAGTAGGTGTAGGTACCTTCCGGTTTGAACCTCCACTTAGTACAGTTGTATACATCCGTGAGGACTTGGTGACTACGCCTTGAACCAGCCTCATTTATCGGGTTTCTACAAGTAGTACACGTAGTACATTTTCGATGGTTCTAAGCGGGTTGCGCTATTAATGGTCTTGCGCATATATCTTTTCTTGTATGTTTCTAGGGAGCAGCCCTGGTCCCAGAGTTGCGGCCTCACAACGACATACATATAGGTAAGTCCTAATAGGGGTGTGAGCAAGGCGACACCCCGCCTCATGGGTCTTGGACTTATTAAGAGTTTTAAACTCATCCTACCCCTTGCTTTTAATAAGCACTGACGTCATAGGGACGGGAGCATTATTCAGTGCTCCTTATTTTCAATCACTACTACAGTTTGTTTCTATCCATTGAACCTCCGTGAGGTTGGGTTCCCACTGCGGTGATTTTTCTTATGGGCTTAATCTCATCCCCCTCGACGATTCTAAGACCACTGTCCTAGAGAGGCCCTTAGTTAGATGATCCGCCAAATTCTTTTTGGATCTAACAAAATCTAGGGCAATTATTTGATTTTTTATCTTATATCTGAGAGATCTATGTCTCACTTTCATATGTCGATTTATTTTCACATCAGCGTTTTCTTGATTACATGTATCAATAGCTGATCGACAATCACAATGGATAGATATAGCCGGTAAAGGCTTTTCTATCAATGGGATCTCATATAGAAGATCTCGAAGCCATTCTGCTTCTGTGCTAGTGGTATCTAGCGCTATCATTTCCGATTCCATAGTACTCCTAGCTATAACGGTCTATTTGATGGATTTCCAAGATATAGCTCCACCTCCTAGTAGGAATACATATCCAGTTGTGGACTTAATATATAATGAGTCACTAATCCAGTTAGCATCAGAGCATCCCTCTAATACAGCTGGATATCCACTATAGTGGAGACCGTATGATATGGTTCCCTTAAGATATCTAAAAACTCTTTCTAACGCATTCCAATGGGACAAATTCGGGTTAGACGTATAACGACTAAGTCTATTTACCGCGTAAGCGATATCGGGTCGAGTATAGTTTGCTAGAAAACCTAGCGATCCTATGATTTGAGCATACTCGCTCTGTAGTCTAGGAAGTCCAGTATTCTTTGTCAGATGGGTATTTGGATCATATGGTGTGGATACCGGTTGGCAATCAGGGTCGTAAAATTTTCTAAGAATTTTCTCGACATAGTGGGATTGGGATAACACTAAACCATTATCCTTCCTAATGATCTTAGTGTTCAAAATAACGTCGGCTTGTCCTAGATCTTTTATGTCGAAGTTTTGGGACAAAAAATATTTGATATCATTTATGATTTGTATGTTTGAATCGAATTTTAAATATCGTCAACATACAAACATAAGATGACAACATTATTACCATCTACTTTATGGTATACACATTCATCCGTTGTGTTGATATCAAATTCATAGGATAAGATAACTTCATCAAATTTTATGTGCCATTGTTTTGGGGCTTGTTTAAGTCCATAGAGGGATCGAATTAACTTACACACATTTCCCTCTTGTCCAGGTGCAGTAAATCCCTCGGGTTGGTCCATGTATATTTTCTCATTAAGATCGTCATTCAAGAAAGCAGTCTTAACATCCATTTGATGTATGACTAGCTTATAGATTGAAGCTAAGGCGATGAGGATCCTAATCGTGGTTATCCTAGCGACAGGTGAGTAGACATCAAAGTAATCTATCCCAGGTTTTTGGGTAAAGCCCTTGGCTACAAGTCTTGCCTTAAATTTATCTATGGTACCGTCGGGTCTAAGCTTTTTCTTAAACACCCATTTACATCCTATGGTTTTACAACCAGGAGGTAAATTGGTGAGTTCCCAAGTATGGTTTTGAAGTATGGATTGGATCTCGTTATCTATGTCTTCTTTCCAAAAAGGTGAGTCTATGGACTTCATTGCATCTGTATAGGTGGAGGGAGAGTTCTCCACCATAAGTGCATAGAAGTCATCAAAGACTTAATTTCTCTACACGGGCACGTTTACTCCTCCTAGGTTCAGTTTGGGTTACCGGTTCAGTCTGGTCTTCAGGTTCTAATTGGACTTCAGGTTCGATCTGAGTCACCTTATTAGATGTTTTCGAAGTATGAGGCATCTCTTGCTTCGATTATGGTGTTATTGACTATTTCGCTTATTTCAGAGTTAAATACTAAAAAATGATTAGCGTTACTGTCTGAAGCGTAGCCAATAAAGATGGCATCTACAGTCTTAGGTCCTATCTTTTTCCTTTTGTTATCAGGGATTTTTACCTTAGCTAGGCACCCCCACACTTTTAAATATTCTAAGTTAGGTTTTCTATGTTTCCATACTTCGTATGGGGTCAAGTCATTGTGTTTGAAAGGAATGCGGTTAAGGATAAAACAAGCCGTCATTAGGGCTTCCCCCCTCAAGTTCTCTGGCGCTCCAGAGCTTAGTAACATGGAATTGACCATGTTCATTAGGGTCCTGTTTTTTCTCTCCGCTACACCGTTGGATTGGGGAGTGTAAGGAGCTGTGACTTCAAGGAGTATTCCATAGTCATCACAGTATTCACTTAACTCATTTGAGGTGTACTCCCCTCCTCGGTCTGACCTAAGGATCTTAATGGTTTCGTCTAATTGGTTTTCAACCAGAGCTCTGTAAATTTTAAATTTACTGAGTACTTCATCCTTAGTTTTAATAAGGTATAGGTGGCAATATTTTGAAGCGTCATCTATGAACGTTACAAAATATCTATTGCCACCTCTCGAGATTTTTCCAGAATCACAGACATCGCTGTGAATTAATTCAAGTATTTGGGAGTCTCGATCGATGGTTTTAAAGGATTTCTTAGGTTGTTTGGCTTCTACGCATATCTCGCATTTGTCGAGATTTCTAGTATCGAATTTAGGAATGATGTTTAGAGTCATGAGTTTCTTAATAGAATTATAATTTACATGACCTAGCCTTTGGTGCCAAGTGACCGAAGACTCAACATTCAGAATTGTGGATGAAGGATTATAAACATTCAATTTGAACAAATCATCACAAAGAAATCATTTTTCTAATAAAATTCATTCCCTTGGTGATTACAACCTTATTAGACTCAAATACAAGCTTATAGCCCTGTTGGACTAATAAGGACCCACTAATTAAATTCTTCCTAATCTCCGGAACGTGGTGGACTCCGTACAGGGTTAGGGTCTTCTCCGACGTCAGCTTCAGGTCGATCCATCCTATCCCTAGCACACGAGCCTCAGCATTGTTCCACATGCTTACAGCTCCTCCACCTGAGACCTGATAGGTGGAAAACAAAGATTGATCAGAGCAAACATGAATGTTAGCTCCTGTGTCAATCCACCAATCAAATGCTTGAAAGGTCATGTTAACTTCAGGGGTGAAGAGAACAGACCTGAAAGCGGTCCCAGAAGAGCCAGCTCTAGAGGTCACCATGTTGACTTGGGAGCCGGGTGGCATTTGACCATTCCTTCTTGGATTTGGAGGTGATGCTGTCTTCTTGTAGAAGCATTGGTTGACCATGTGATTGGTCCGATCGCAGACATAGCAGCAATGCACTCCTTCCTTCTTTTGGTCCTTAGGATGGTTTGGGTTATGGTTGCTATGGTAAGGCTTCTTGGTATATGGCTTAGGCTTAGGGTGGAAGGGTTTCTTCTGGAACTTGTGTCTAGGTTTTTGGAATGGCTTAGACGGTTGACCCTCTATGTTGTTGACCTTGGGTTTGGATTCAGAGGATCCCTTTTCCCTGAGCCTATGTTGCTCCTCAATTCTAATAGAGTTTAGAACTTGAGTTAGGGTTAGGTCACCTTGGGTATGACTTAGGTGCTTAGAGAACTCAGACCAAGAAGCAGGTAGTTTATCTATAAGGCAGGCTATTTGGAAGGTTTATCAAGGGTGGAACCATTAGTCTTCAGATATTGGACTAGGTTCTCAAACTCATGAATTTGATCATTCATGGGTTTGGAGTCAACCATTTTGAAGTTCTTGAAGTCAGACGCTTTGAAGCGTTTTACTCCAGCATCATCTAGGCCATACTTACGCTCTAGGATATCCCATAGGTCCTTAGGATTTTGAATGGTATAGTAGATATCATATAGTCTATCAGATAAGGCCCCTAGGATCCTATGAAGGCCATGGTAGTTGATTTCTTCTGGGGTCCTAGTGGGAATACCAGAAGTTGGTTCGGATTCAGATTGGGAAGTGGAAGCTCGGGTACGGCGAGTTTGGCTAGACCCATTGGATACTCATGGTGCAGTTTCACCTATGGCTGACAGTAACCCAAGTGTGGTTAGCTAGAATCGCATCTGGTTTTGCCACCTCTTGAAATTAGACCCGTCAAACTTCTCGAGTTTGGCACTAAGGGTTTCACGGTTTGGTGATGCCATTTTGGACCAAAGTAAGGAGTTGAAATCTGAGGATTGAAAAATAGCTTTTGTCAAATTTAAAGCACACTTAGATAGATTCGACTTTTAGAAGTCCAAATGAAACTTCCAAATCCTAACGGCCAGATGGGCTTCAGGTAGGAGGTGGAGCACTAGGCTCGCTCAAATACCAAGCTACCTTGGGCAATTTAATGCCGGTTGGACAAGCCTTTCTAAACACCGTAGGCAATGGAATATTCAAATGACGACTTTTAGTCTTTTCTATAATCTATGCTTCTAATTTACTTTTGTAGAAAATAGTTTTGTAACTAGTAACAACTAATAGGTAGCACGGAATAACGTCTAATAAATGATCACGTAGGCTAACAGATGATTAGTGTGCAAGTTACAAAGAAAATTACTTATGAATGATTAAATTATAACGATAAGATTCTTGGATTGTTTGAAATCTAATCGTTCTAAACTAGCAAATTTAGGATTTAATCAAATTCTTAAGATTAAAATTGATTAGCAAATGTTATTTTCGCAAACAACAAGTCACAAATTTCTTTTAGAAATTGTTTGCCAAGGCAGAGCGGGTTCTATGAAACCGTCATTCACCTTGCCGAACTTTTCTAAAAGGGAGAAATAATCTATCTAAAATATATCTAATTATTTAGATTTCTCTATTAGATGCAAGTCGATTATTTTAGATCTAATATTAGAACAAAAGAATAGTTAGAAACTCTGGCCTGTGGTCGAAGCGTGCTAGGCACTGTCCCAAGAATCTTATTGCCCCCCTCGTGCGGGTCTCGTGGCAATGGTTCTCGGAGATACGACAACCCCGGTCAGGCGACCTCCTTCTCGTCGGTACGACTTCAAGAAGGCTTTGCGAACCTCATGAACTTTTAGGAACCCAGCGACTCGATGACGATCTTCTCGAAGCGGGGAGGCAGCACCGCAGCAGAGCTTTGGTCCGAGAGAGGGAGTCTCTTCGGAGCAAAGGGGCAGCACCACAGCACCACGACACGAGAGAATGAAAAAGGGAGAGGCAGCTGTAAGCAGGGAGGAATTCCGATATTCGGACTGTACACATCCCATGGCTGCACCGGGCCTTATATAGGCCTCGGGTTGTTAATGGGAGGCTGAAAGAGGGGAGCGGTTAATGGGCTGCGATTAAGCCCATTAACCTCGCACGTTACAGCTCGCAGAGAGCAACCTCATAATGGCTAGCATGCAGCAACGGGTCGCATGCAAAACGGCTAGTAGCCAAAAAGAAATTTCATAAATGGTGGAGGACTTAAAAGCAAAAAACAAAAAGAGGGCAGGTGCGGACCAGCACATTTCGGAGGTGCTATCGTGTCCGGGTCCGTGGGCGCACACACACGTGCCGCCCATGCCCAAGCCCAAGCCCGGCTCGGCTCGGCACGGTACGCACGCGCGCGCGTGTGTGAGCTAGTGGAGCCCCTCCTCTAGTGTGATGACTAGTGGGAGGAAGTGGGCAAACCCTTATATGTTGGTAGGGGATTTCTCCCCTTACCGATATGGGACTAAACCCATGTCTGTTGTGTGGTTTTAAAACACACACCCAACAGTGTAGGAGTGTATGGGCGTTTGCGATGGTCTTGTTACATGAGCTGACGTGTTACACCATAGTTTTTCTCCTCCTTGAGGATATGTTTTGTTTTTTGTAAACGTAAAGTAATGGTTGGATGTGGGCTAGTAAATCTCGCATATCGACTAACAAATCTGATTTTCTTCTTACTGTTTGTATTGACCAGTAAAATAAACTATTACTTCAGGACATCTGTTTGGATTGACTAGAAAGTAAATCTATTGGTCGTCGTCGCCCCACCCGCTGCCCTGTCTGCCACAACCCACCAATGACCGACGGCAGGTGGTGGACGACGGAGTGGCGGCCGACAGAGGTGGTGGCTGGCTATGGCGGTGCACGGTGGCCTATGGTGGGCAGCGAGGGTGGTGGGTGATAGCAGTGGTGGGCGGTGGCGGGTGGTGGCCGATGGAGCGGAAGCCGGCGTGAGTGGTGGTCGGCAACGCGATGCACCGCGGGCGGTAGGTGTGATGGGTGATGGGGATGATGGTGGATGGCGAGGCAGTTGTCGGTAGGGGTGGTGGTTGGCAATGGCGATGCATGGCGACCGGTGGTGCAACGGGATGCCGACGACCGGTGGTGGTGGCATCTGTGGGGTAGAAATCTTTGTGCTGATCCGAAGACTCCGCCTCACCAGTCAAATGATGTTGAAGGATAGATCGTTGGTCGATCTGTTGATTGGAAGGTAGGTTTGAAGGTTGACGTATTGATGGTTATGAGTTAACACTTCTGAGGTGCGAATAGAGAGAGATGCAATCAAAGAAAGTGTTGACACAGGATGTGATCTCGGAGTTCAGTCGAAGCCTACGTCTCCGTGCTATAGGGAGCAACCCGAATTCACTAACACTTTGCTCAAAGTGACCTCGACATGCCGAGTGTCACTGATCTCTTCGAATTCTTCAAAGACAAGAAGAAGACCAAGGAGAGTTGAAGGATTGAAAGCTGGAATCCCAGAGCTCTGGTTTCTGATCTTTCTATCTAGATTTGGAACTGGATTTGAAATCGAATCCTTTTACTTCTGAAAGCTCTGCTATTTATAGGATTTCCTGGGATGGAATCTGGGGCAAATGGCGGTTTCTGCTGCCGTTTTCGGGGGATTCCACAGGCAGGGCTGGTGGGTCCCGCCGTCTCCTCTGGGGATCTTCCAGGCAGGGCCGGTGGGTCCCGCGGAAGTCTCTGTGGGCCCACCAGGCAGGGCCGGTGGGTCCTGCGGAAGTATCTGTGGGCCCACCAGGCAGGGCCGGTGGGTCCCGCGGAAGTCTTTGTGGGCCCACCATGCAGGGCCGATGGGTTCTGCGGTTTGTAGACCTCACTGCCAAAATTTGCACCCACAGTTACCCCCTCCAAGCTAGCTAGAGGCCACCCTGGTTGGCTTGGATTCTTGGTGCAAAACTAACGATCCCCTGCCATGTGAGCAAAAAGAAGTTCATTGAGTATCGATATCGAAGGACTGATCGGTCAATTTCTGACTGATCGGTCAAAGTTGACCGATCGGTCAATTTTGACCGATCGGTCGAACTTGACCGATCGGTCAAAGTTGGCCGATCGGTTAAGTTCAACCGGTCGAGGTTGAAGTGATCGGGCAAAAAACCAAGTTTTTTGCCCGATCCAATAGAAATTCGACCGATCGGTCGAACTTGACCGATCGGTCAAGGTTGACTGATCAGTTAAGTTCAACCGGTCGAGGTTGAAGTGATCGGGCAAAAACCAAGTTTTTTGCCCGATCCAATAGAAATTCGACCGATCGGTCGAACTTGACCGATCGGTTAAGGTTGATCGATCGGTTAAGTTCAACCGGTCGAGGTTGAGGTGATCGGGCAAAAAATCAAGTATTTTGCCCGATCTAGTAGAAATTCGACCGATCGGTCAAGGTTGACCGATCGGTTAAGTTCAACCGGTCGAGGTCGAAGTGATCGGGCAAAAAACAAAGTTTTTTACCTGATCCAGTAGAAATTCGACCGATCGGTCGAACTTGACCGATCGGTCAAGGTTGACCGATCGGTTAAGTTCAACCGGTCGAGGTTGGAGTGATCGGGCAAAAAACCAAGTATTTTGCTCGATCAGTAGAAATTCGACCGATCGGTCGAATTTGACCGATCGGTAGAATTTGACCGATCGGTCAAGTTTGAACGATCGGTTAAGTTCAACCGGTCGAGGTCGAAGTGATCGGGCAAAAGATCAAGTTTTTTGCCCGATCCAATAGAAATTCGACCGATCGGTCGAACTTGACCGATCGGTCAATGTTGACCGATCGGTTAAGTTCAACCGGTCGAGGTCGAAGTGATCGGGCAAAAAACCAAGTTTTTTGCCCGATCCAGTAGAAATTCGACCGATCGGTCAAGTTTGACCGATCGGTTAAGTTCAACCGGTCGAGGTCGAAGTGATCGGACAAAAGAGCCTATTTTCTGCCCGATCCTTTGGTGAATTACCCGTTCGTCTGCCTGTCGAACGGGTAAAGTCTTCGAAAAGTGCAAAGTCTATTGCTGTTTTGAGCCGGTGGTCTATCTGGACCGGCGATTCTTCTGAACCGATGGTTCACCTGGACCGGCAGCTCGCTTGGACCGGCGGTTCGCATGGACCGGCGGTTCATTTGGTTCGACGCTTCGTCTGGTTTCGACATTTCGCCTAGAAGACCGCTTGCTACGGATTGACGCCACGTGGCCCTCCTAAAAACACGGGATTTGACCTGTAGATGCCACGTGTCTCTTCAATTTTCGTGCCAGTTTCTTCGGGGTTTATTAGTCTTTTCTGGATTCATTTTTGCCTCACGCTTTCAGAATTTTTCGAACTCCCGAACTCTTTGCTCCCGGATTTCTGTTTTTCGTTCTCCCGATCAGCTTTGAAATGGCATCATCTGGCAGCTCGAAGAAGATGAATATTGTGACTTCGAAGAGGAAGGGGAAGGAGAGGGCTGAGGTTTCGCCCGTTCAAAAAGGTAGGGGTAAGGGCAAAGCTGCCCTTGGTGAGCTTGGCAAGAGGCACAAGGGAGTGGGGTTTGCCACTGCACCGTCAAGGCCAGAGCATATCCCCAAGGCAAGTTCTGTTCTGGCGCCTCTGATGCCGCTGTCCCAGGAGCCGGAGTACAAGTACAACACCGGTGGCAAACCCACCGATGTGAAGAGGGCGATGTGGCAGAAACTGTTGGCCTGCTTTACGGAGGGAAAGAATCGGCCAGCGCTCCCTGGAGTTCAGTCTGCTTTTGGGATAGACAAGCGGACTGTCTTCACATCGATCGCCAGCAAGGAGCAAGTGATGGGGACGATAATCACCATCGGCCAGTTGAACTGCGGACTGTGCCTCCCACTGCTACCGTTCGCCACGAGGCTGTTGAATAGTTCAGGGCTTTGCCCCGGACAGATTTCCGAGAATGCGTGGAGAATCATCTACGCCTTCTGCCGCGTGGAGTCTGATTTCCAGGAGGAGCTCAGGGCGTGCTATTCCCGCATCCCTGAGGGCGAGGCAGCCAGGATCGAGTTGGGCTATTTCTTCTACCACTACAAGTGGGTTTCGACGAAGGATAGCCCATTCTTCAATCTGACCGGCATCTCAGCTCTTCGCCCGATCGTCGACACCGTCGGCTCCGACAAGCTCTACACCGACTGGCCGATATCGGTTTCCGATACGTGGACCCCTCTCTCAGTGCCTGAGACTCCACAGAATCAGGTGCACAAAGAGATCGAGTTGTATTCTGCTGGAGGAGCCTTTGCTTGGACGTCCGATCGGGTCGGGGCCCTGGACAATCTCTTCTTGGAGCTAACGTGCGGCACCCGATCGTGGAAGCAGTTTTCGAACTGCCCGATCAGGCACGGCAACACCAACCTCCTCCACCGACTGCAGGCCCAGTATGAAGATAATGAGGTCTTGTACTCTGATTATAAGGAGGATCCTCAATCGGGCAAGATCGTCAGAACTATCCGGGTCGAGAAGAAAGCTTATGGGGCCAGGCGCCGTCTGCACACAGAGGAGAAGCTGGTGATAAACCGCAGAGGCCAGGTGAAGAAGAGGAAGGTCTTCATCGAGGAGAAGGAAAAAGAGAAGAAAGGAGAAGAAGAAGAGGGAGGAGAGGAAGAAGAAGAAGAAAAGGGAGAAGAAGAAGAAGAAGAAGAGGGAGGAGAAGAAGACGAAGAAGGAAAGGGAGAAGAAGAAGAAGAAGAGGGCGAGGGAGGAGAAGAGGAGGGTGAAGATGATGATGACGACGGTGATGATGGCGACGGCGATGATGATGATGATGACGACGATGCGGGAGGTGACAACGGTGGCGGAGGAGGAGATGGAGATGGGGGTGGTGAGCAAGAAATTCCTCCCACCCCCACTGGTGGTGGCGAAGAAGGGGGGGATGAGGAGTCTCAACCCGTCCCCATCGATGAGGCTAAGGCCCGTCGAATGGAAGACGTGATGGATGCTGTGGGTGACGGCCCGAAGGTGCGGCCCACGTACCATTTTGAAGAGTTGAAGAAGCGCCCAACGCGCTTGAAGATTAAGTTCTCGGGGAGTGATGGGGTTGCAAGCAACCCCACGCCCCTTGACCAAATACCTCCGAGCATTCTCCGCCTCGAGGGTGCTACTACAAGCGGGGGTTTGGAGGTTGAGCAACCTCTGCTCTCGTCGCGTTCTTCGGCTGCCCAAGTGGCTGAGGAAATGGCTGCCATTATGGCTAGGCTCGAGCAGCCTGGCGGGCAGCGTGAAGAAGGGGAGATCACTCCTCCTCGGGGTGTCCCTTCCCCCGCACAAGTGGAGGGAGGGAGCCGCGTCGAGGCTGGGACTCCCCAACCTCCGCCAGAGACAACCCCTGTCAAGGAGAAGTCGACCCCCAAGGGTAAGAGCTCCGACCGGGGGAAGAGCAAGTCAAAGCGTCCCGAGCCGATGCCACAAGTATATCCTTATTGCTTTTCCATCTTGATTGTATTGTTTTTGATGTTTGAAATATTCTAACTCTTTGAACTTTTGCCTTGGTTGACATCAACCACCCGACGCCAGTGATCCGGAAGCTCTGCAATCTTCCGGACGCCACAATCGAGGAAGCCTATGATAGGCTCGAAGTTGTGGTAAGTGCATCAGCTTGACTTCATTTGTGAATTGTATCTTCAGAAATATTTCTAACTCTTTTCTGTTGGACGTTTGCAGAATTCAGCTGTCCTGAAGTTCGCTACACGGCTCTTCAGGAGGGTCGGAGAATGGGGTGCTTCATCTGAGGTATCCCGTTTGACAGCCGAACTGAATGCTGGGAACGAGGAGAGGGACAAGCTGAAGGAACTTCTTTCTGCCAGGAAGGAAGCTCTTGCTACAAAGAAGGAGGCTCTTCGCAAGGAGAAGATCGAGAGCAAGAGCTGGCACGATAGCTATGTGGCTCAAGGCCATGAGCTTGAGCAGCTGAAGAATCGATTCTACAACATCGAGACTTTGTCCATTGAGCGTGCGCTTGAGATAAAGGAGCTGAAAGCTCAAATTGACGCCAAGGATGATGCGCTCGCTGCTAAAGAAGCCGCTCTTGTTACCAAGGAGGAGGCCTTCAATAAGGAGCTGGAGCATACACGGGCTGAATGTGAGAGCTTCAGGTCAACAGCAGAGAAAGCGGTAGAGGCCCTCCGAGTTCATGCTAGCAGCGTCCAGTCTTCAAAGGCGTCTACAGCGAGCAAGGCTTGAGGTGGATCCGAATGAGAGAGGTCGCGTGCCCCAAGTGTAGCCAAACCCTGATGTACTTTATCTTTTTCTTTTTGATGTTGTATCTGTAAGCTCTTCATATGTAAAAGCTCACTCCTGTACTTAGAAATTTTTTGAGAAATAAAGATCTTTTTTGTGTTTGAAATTGCATGTCTCTTGTATTGATCTTCTTGCATGTTTGTGTTCTGGGTGGTCTTGGAATATTTGAATTGACTAAAAACACTTGAATATAAGGGGCCGAGTCGCAACTCGATCACCCAAACTTGTTAAGTAACTTGAAAATTGAAGGTTGTGTTGTAGCACAACTCGAAACCATCTAACATGTTTATGTGATGGGTTGAGTCGCAACTCAAGCACCCATACTTGTTAGACGATACTGTAATTGAAGATCATTTAACATTTGTAAGTAAGGGGTAGTGTCGCAACACAAGCTCCCAAACATGTTAAATTGACCTAGTGACTTGAAGGTTGTTTTGTATTACAACCCGAAACCGTTTAACATCTGCCTGTAAGGGGTTGAGTCGCAACTCAAACACCCAAACTTGTTAAACGACCTGGTAATTTGAATGCAGATAATTTTTTAACTCGAATGTGGATAACTTGAAACTGCTCCAGAACTTGAATAGAGAACACGAATATTTGAAAACATCATCTTTATTCATCATAGAATTTATATCATGGATAGAACACTTTGAGATGTCTAGCATTCCAAGCTCGAGGTAGTCTATCTCCTTCTGGTGAAATTAGCCGATATAATCCTTTGCCTCCTATCGATTCGACGATATATGGACCTTCTCAGTTGGGAGCTAGTTTTCCGCTGCTGTGTTCTTTGGTGTTGTAGAAAACTGCTCTGTGGACCAGGCTGCCAATCGGGAACTGTCTCTTGTAGACCTTTTGATCGTAGGCTCGTTTGATTTTCTGTTGATACTTGGCAACACGTAGAGATGCTCGATCTCGTAATTCTTCAGAGAGATCAAGGTCATTGATTCGCAGTTCTTCATTAACCCCTTCTTCAACTGCTCTGGTCTTCAAAGTACTCGATATGTTTTCTGTTGGGAGCACTGCTTCTGACCCGTATGTCAAACAAAAGGGCGAGAACCTAGTTGATCTTCTTGGAGTGGTTCGATAGCCCTACAGAACTTCAGGTAGGACTTGTGCCCATAGTCCTTTCTTGTCATCAGGCTTCTTCTTGAGTAGACCAAGGATAGCTCTGTTGGAAGCTTCGGCTTGGCCATTGCATTGAGGGTATCTTGGAGTTGAGTAGAAGAGCTTGATCCCGTTGTTGAGGCAGAACTCACGGAACTTGTCGGAGTCGAATTGTGCTCCATTGTCAGCGATAAGAACTTGTAGCGTGCCAAATCTCGAGAAGATATTATGTCTGATGAACTTGATGACTCCGTCGTCAGTCTCTCGAAAGAGTGGCACGACTTCCACCCACTTAGTAAAGTAATCCGTGGCTAGCAGCAGATGCTTCTTATTGCTTGGTGTTGGTGGGAATGGACCCAAGAAGTCCAACCCCCATTGATGGAAAGGACATGGGCTTGTCAACTGATGGAGCTCGTCTGCAGGGAGATGGATAGCTCGAGCGTGTCGCTAGCAAGGCTCGCATCTTTGAACTACTTGGTGAGCGTCTCTTGTCATTATTGGCCAGTAGTAACCTTGCAACTTCGTCTTGGCTTCAAGAGATCTTTCTCTTGAGTGGTTCCCGCAGGTCCCAGAATGGATGTCAACTAAGATTGCCTTTGCTTGCAAACGGCCCATGCATTTGAGCAATATTTGTGTGATCTGAAATATAGATCTTCTTCTTGGAGAATGTAGCATGGTAGTTTTCTTTGAAGTCTTCGAGCTTGCAATGGATCTTCTGGTATTCTTCCTTGCTTGAAGAAGTCAAAGATTGGTCGTCTCCAATCTTCGAGTTCACTTGTAGTGGCATGATTGAAGGCTGGCCGTTGTTCACCCCCGGATATTTCTGTAGTGGCGATAATTTATTGCTCGAGGGTGATCTTGGGCGCTTCTTGGTAATCGATTTATATTTGCCTTCCTCCGAGCGAATCTCCAAGAACCGAGGCAGTATTGGCTAAGGCGTCTGCTTCTCGATTTTCTGCCCTCGGGATTTGAATGAACTCGGTGCTAGTGAAGCGTTATTGAAGATGTCGCACCAGAGTCAAGTAATGCTGCATCCTTTCTTCTCTTGCAGTGTACTCCCCATTGATCTGCCTCACAATCAGCTAGGAGTCGCTGTAGATGATGAGTCGATCCACCCCCAGGGATTCAGCCATTTCGAGTCCGGAGATGAGTGCTTCGTATTCGGCTTCATTGTTAGTGGTGTTGAATCCAAGGAGAGTGGCCTTCTGAAGATGATCAAGTTTGGGGGATACTAGGACTATCCCAATTCCCGAACAGATCACACTTGAAGCTCCATCAGTGTAAAGTTTCCATTGAGCTGGTGCAGTGGTAGGAGCCTCAAGGTTTAGATTGGTCTTTGCAGTCAGACCGAGTGGAGGTTCCTCTTCGTCTTCTAGGCGTATGTCGACATCTTCCTCCCACGTTATGGGGTCTTCAACTGGGAAGTCCGCCAGGAAGTCTGCGATTGCCTGCCCTTTGAGTGAAGTGTAAGGCTCGAACTGGATCCCAAGAGCACTCATCTCGATCACCCATTTGGTCATTCGACCAGCTCGACCCGCTTTGTCGATGATATCTTTGAGTGGGTGTTCTGAGATGACTGTGATCTGATGGGAAACGAAATAAGGTTGGAGACGACGCGATGCGGTGAGCAAGGCCAATATGACCTTCTTCGTCTTTGAGTAGCGGGTCTCGGCTGGAAGAAGCGTATGGCTGATGTAGTAGATCGGGTGTTCGATGCCTTCTCTTTTGCTGACCAATACCGCACTGATTGCTTGATCGGTGACGGCGAGGTAGAGCCAGAGATCTTCTTTTGGGAGTGGAGCAGTTAGGATGGAAGCTCGCACAAGATATCTCTTGACGTCTTGAAAGGCTTCTTCTCAGGTGGGACTCCACCCAGAGGTATCCGCCTTTTGTAGCTTATCGAAGAGCGGCTTGCATTTGTCGGAAGACTTCGAGATGAACCGATTAAGTGCTGCTAACCTTCCGGTGAGACGTTGAACTTCCTTCCGATTCGTAGGTGATGGCATATCCAGAATAGCTCGAATTTGGTCTGGGTTGGCTTCGATGCCTCTCATGGTCACAAGATGACCTAGAAACTTGCCCGATTGAACTCCGAAAGCACACTTGGCTGGATTGAGCTTCATGTGGTACTTTCGGAGGATTTGGAACGTTTCAGTCAGATCGGATAGATAGCTCTCTCGACTGGAGCTTTTGGTGAGGAGATCGTCGACGTAGACTTCAACGTTGCGTCCGATTTGATCATCGAACATCTTTATGACTAACCTTTGATAGGTAGATCCCGCGTTCTTGAGGCCGAAGGGCATTACGTTGTAGTAGTAAAGTCCCCGGTCAGTCACAAAGCATGTCTTCTCTTGATCATCCGAGTGGAGCGAAATTTGATTGTACCCAGAGTATCCATCCATGAAAGACAATAGCTCATGGCCAGCGGTGGCATCGACGAGTCTATCTATCATTGGCATGGGGAATGGATCTTTGGGACAAGCCTTGTTGAGGTTGGTGAAGTCGATGCACACTCTGACCTTCCCGTTCTTCTTTGGGACAGCAACTATATTGGAGATCCAAGTAGGGTACTCTACTTCACGAATAAAGCCTGCTGCAAGTAGCTTACTTATTTCCTCTTGAACTGCGGCTTGTCTCTCTGGTCGGATTGTGCGCGGCTTTTGCTTGACAGGCTTCACTCCCTCTTTGATCGCGAGTCGATGACACTCATCATCTGGATTGATTCCAGGCATATCTTCGAAGCACCAGGCAAAGACATCGATGTTGGATTGAAGGAACGATACCATGTCTCGCGCTTCTGCGTCGCTGAGACCGGTATCGATGAAAGTTTCTCGAGGGAGATCTCTGCTGCCGATATTGATCGGGATGATTTCTTCGATTGATGGCGATGCCTCCCACTCGACTGGCGGGGGTTCGGACAGTGGGGTCTCCTTTGGTTGCTACCTTGAAGAAGGACCAACTTCATCTCTGGGTCACTTTGGGGGTGCGATATTTATTTTGCGATCTATTCTTGCAGCAGCTGCTTCGCATGATCGCCCAGCTTGTTGATCTCCTCGGATGCATACAATACCCTCCCCCGTTGCAAACTTGAGAAGTTGATGGTAAGAAGAGGAGATGACATTGATTTGATGTAGAAATGGCCGTCCGAGGATGACGTTGTAATTGGACGTCCCTTCGACGATTGCGAACCTTACCGAGACTCGAGTCTCTCGGCTAAGGTCGAGGGTGAACCTCGATTCGCCCATTGTGATGCTTTGTTCGCCGTTGAAGCCTGTGATCACCGTCGGGACGACTTCAAGACTTGAATATTTGTGCCCCAGACGCTTGAAGTAGTTTGAGAACATGATGTCGATGGAGCTTCCGGTGTCGATGAGGATGCGATTGACGGTGCTCCCGTCGATGATGAGCTTCAGGACCAGGGGGTCTCGATGTGGAGTATGAACTCCTTGAAGATTGGCATCATTGAAAACGATAGAGGGCCAAGCCAAGCCCTTGGCAGGCTTCTCAATCCAGGTATCTTCTTTGTTCGCTGCAGAGCGAACGTAGAAGATACGTCGAACTTGTCGATCAACTTCTTTCCCGGTCAGCACTTGATTGTGCAATGACCCGTGAATGCCAAAGACGTTGGCACTCACGGTGATGGATGACTGGTTGGAAGAGATTTGATGGACCCAGCAGGCCTCTTTCCCCTTTGCGGAGGTTCGGCGCTGATCTTGTCCACCCTTGACGAACTCTTGAAGATGGCCTTCGTGTAGTAGATCGTCGAGATGGTATCTCAATCGATAGCATTTGTCAGTAGGATGGCCATGGCTGCGATGGAAGACGCAGTAAACTGTTTTGTCTGCAGTTACTTTGGTGTCTGGCTGCAAGGGATTAGGCCTCCGAAGGAATTCCTCGTGTTGAATGCGGTCGAGAATTTGCTCGATCGGTAGATTCCACTCGGTGAAAGTGGTCTTCTTCGAAGGAGAGCGGTGTCCATCGTTTCTTGACCTTTTGTTTGCAGGGGGAACTACTGCCTCTGCGTTGTAAGCTTTGGCAGCATACTTCGGGGCTTCCCTTTCGGCGGGTCGCCTCTTTGTCTCTTGCCCCTTTCGAGCAACTTGGTCATCTTCAACTTCAATCTCTCTTTGAATCCGATCGAACATCGAACCCAGAGAAGGAGGAGGATTGCGAATGAAGTCGTTGTAGATGTAGAGGTCGAAACGGAGGGCATTCTAGAAGGCTAGCATGATAGCCTCGTCGTCCAAATGCCTTCCTGAGAGGGTGGCGTGATTGTTGCGGAATCTCCTTGTGAAGCTGCGGAGACTCTCGTCAGCACCCATCCTCAGCCTGTAGAGGGAGTCAAGCTTTTTCTCTGGCTTCAAGTTAAGCTGATAGTGTTGCACGAAATGGTTAGCCAATACTCCGAACTGGGTGATGGACCCAGCGCAGAGATTATGGTACCAATTGAGGGAAGGCTCGTCGAGGCTCCCAGCAAAGGTGCGGTAGAGCACATTGTTTTCTTCCTCGTGCGGCGTCAGAGCTTGCTTGAAGGCAAGTATGTGGAGAGTTGGATCTCCCTTGAGGTAATTGAACTTGGGGAGAGTGGGAGTTCTCCATCCCCTTGGAAAGGTCGACTCGAACAGGCTCCGATGGAGAGGTCCAGCTGAGGAGTATCCTTCCCTTCGACCATGCCCCCAACCTGGGCGCAGGTCAAGAGGCACGATTGCGAGGTCTTGCTCGGGCCCTTGAGTGTCAGTCGGTTGGAGTCGATGACGAAGGTCCGTTCTGGCTCTCCATTGAAGTGGGATGGATGGAGAAGCTTTACTCTTTGAGGGCACCCCTTTCATCTGATGTCTTCTCGACAAGTCAGGCTTTGAAGGTATCCTCCTGTCACAGTTGCGACCGGAAGTGAATTGGGAGGACTCATCGTCGATACGATCCTAAACACTCTGCTTCCACGGGGCAGCAAAGGGAGTTGGGTCACGACGAAGCCTTTCAAGGACAGCAGTACCCATTGATCTCCGTGGCTCGGAGTGGATCGAATGTCGTGGTAGATCGACCCTCTCGTTAGTTGAGGGGATGGGAAGAGCAATCTCGGCTTCGGAGGCTGCCTTCTTGAGAGCATCCCTCTCAGCAGTGAGGGCGGCATTCTACTTAGTCAGTTGCAGAAGTTGATAGTCGACCGCTGATATTTGGTAGGTCGATGGAGGGTCTTCAGCAGGAGCAGGGGCAGTCTGCTCAATTGATTGTCGGAGAGGTGGTACAACCGGTCGATCGATCGATCTTCCGCTGCCTGAGCGAACCCCCACTTCGGGGATAGCAAGAGGATGTCCAAAATTGAGCCGTTGACTTATTGAGCGAGTTTCCGGGTGTGGCTGACGAGTGTTACTTCCTTCTGGTTGACCCTGATGCTTCGTCCTCGCCATTTAGAGAGCGAAGGGTGCAACGAGATTGCCGACGTCCTAACGGTTGTCTGCTCAACCGAAGGAGCTAGGAAGTATGACTATCTAGATCGGTTGTCTGCTCAACCGATTTGGATACTTGTTTTAGAGTGGACTTGGCTTCTCGCTCGAATCCAACAGACGGCGCCAAACTGTGGGGGAAAAATCTTCATGCCGATCAGAAGACTCCGCCTCACCAGTCAGTTGATGTTGAAGGATAGATCATTGGTCGATCTGTTGATTGGAAGGTAGGTTTGAAGGTTGACGTATTGATGGTTATGAGTTAACACTTCTGAGGTGCGAATAGAGAGAGATGCAATCAAAGAAAGTGTTGACACAGGATGTGATCTCGGAGTTCAGCCGAAGCCTACGTCTCCGTGCTATAGGGAGCAACCCGAATTCACTAACACTTTGCTCAAAGTGACCTCGACAGGCCGAGTGTCACTGATCTCTTCGAATTCTTCAAAGACAAGAAGAAGATCAAGGAAAGTTGAAGGATTGAAAGCTGGAATCCCAGAGCTCTGGTTTCTGATCTTTCTCTCTGGATTTGGAACTGGATTTGAAATCAGATCCTTTTACTTCTGAAAGCTCTGCTATTTATAGGATTTCCTGGGATGGAATGTGGGGCAAATGGCGGTTTCTGCTGCTGTTTTCGGGGGATTCCACAGGCAGGGCTGGTGGGTCCCGTCGTCTCCTTTGGGGATCTTCCAGGCAGGGCCGGTGGGTCCCGCGGAAGTCTCTATGGGCCCACCAGGCAGGGCCGGTGGGTCCCGCGGAAGTCTCTGTGGGCCCACCAGGCAGGGCCGGTGGGTCCTGCGGTTTGTAGACCTTACTGCCAAACTTTGCACCTACAGCATCCCCCTATATGGCTCATTCATGGCCCATCAATCGTGACCGTTGAAGCTAGGATCATCGGTAAAGAGGAGTCAAATCCATTGGGAGAAGCTCTCACAAGCATGCAATTACTTACGTGGCATGGTCAATGGAGCCTTTTACAAATAAATCAAAAGTTTTATTTGACTTTTCCAGAGTAAAATTTTTTGGCTACTAGTAAATCTTCTGTCATTTACTTTACTAAAACTTTTTGAATCCACCAAAGTAATTTTTTTCTCTATTTATTTTACTAGTTAGGACCTATTTGTATTCGGTCAACGGGCTAACTAGTAAAGTAAATCGGATAAAAAATTTACTTTGCTGTTGTTTGGATTCAAAAAGTTGTAGTAAAGTAAATGATAAGAGATTTACTAGTAGCCTAAAAGTTTTACTTCGAAAAGGCCAAGTAAAACTTTTGATTAACAAGTAAAAGGCTTTGTTGACTATGCCAACTCAGCCAATGACACAATCGAGAGAACATCACATGATAGATTCAACTATTTGGGAAGTGACGTGTAGCCTTGCCGGCCGCCGTCGTCCCCACCAGGCACCACCACCCTCGCCCGCCGCCACCACCCCGTTGGTCACCACCACCACCACCCCCATCGCCCACCACCACCCCTCGCCTGCCGCCTTGCACCGCCTTCACCTCGTTGTCGCCCGTCTGCCACCATCCGCCGTCGTTTGCCATTGTGCGATCAGTGGGCGGCAACGAGTGGTAGCCAACAATGCGGGGGCCAGCGACCGCTGGTCGGCGAGGGTGGTGGCTGGCGGCGAGTGGTGGACGGTGACCGACGGGACGGTAACAGGTTTGTCCGTGGCCAACGGAAGGTGGTGGACGACGATGGCGAGTGACCGGTAGATTTATTTCTGATTTACTTTACTTGTCAATCCAAACAGCCGCCCAGAAGTAATGGTTTACTTTACTGGTCAATACAAACAGCAATAAGTAAATCATATTTACTAGTCGCTCTGAGAGATTTACTAGCTCATATCCGATTTACTATTCTTTACTTTGCGGGTCCGAAAAACAAGCAGGCCCTTAGTGACAAACCAAACGGCTCGATCGAGTTCGGATCGGTGGGTCCGGCGCGCATCACATCTGCATGCAATTGGGTTAGAGTACGATTCACTTCAGATCGTCTGCCATCGTGCGGCTATGATGTGCGCGGGCCCACCGACCAGGGCCGACGAGAGCAGATCCGAAATGGGCTCCATCTTGTTGGGCGTCATGGCATCACTATCACAGTATCACGTGCTTTATCCGGATCCGCTACTGTACACATAGCGAGGGCGTGATCCGCCGCTGCCTCGCTGTGGTTACAGTGATGGCATCATAATGGTGCACGGTGATTTTCACTGTAGATGGTTGACTTGCGGGCCAATGACTGCTTGACAACGTGGGCTGCTTTTGCTGCGTGGTGGGTATGAGAGACACGAATTTTCATTTTTTATTTTTGAAAAGAAACTATTGCTCCCTTGTAATTGACATTGGCAGATCGGGAATGGATACAGACTATTTGACCAAACTATGAGCAGCTTTATTGTCTGAACGATAAGTGGGAAAGGGGTACAGAATATTTGGCCAAACTATTTGGGTAATGCACATCAATAAAGGGTTTGCTCTCCCCTGCTTGGTTATGTCACTGTGCATCCTAGGACTGGGTTAGGGTTAGGGTTGATGTATTTGAAGATCGGATTGGGTCAGGGTTGGAAAAATATAACCCGAGTTGAATTTGGGTCAGGCTTGGATTGAGGGGTTACGACCCGACGCAACCCGAACCCGAGTACTGATGTATGTTTTTGAGTCTTCAATATATATATATGTAACAATCACAATCATCCAAAGTATTCATGTTGAGGGGTCGCAATCACAATCATCCGTTTCACCCAGTCCTATATTATTTTTCTTATTGCTTATCTAATGATCCGATAAATTACATGGATAGAAATGTATAAAAAATTTGTATATTAGTGTAAGCAAGTATACGTTCTTTTTTATTTTTTATCTTCAAATGCCAAAATTTTAAACAATGATTGGAACTAACTATATCCAAACCTGCACAACCCGATCCGTCCTACCAACTTGGGCTAACCCGAGCCCAACCCAAGCATGAAAAATCTTGCTTGGGTTGGGTTTGGGCTAGGTATCTCAAGTTGGAGATTGGGTTGGGTTAGGATTAGGGTTGAGGATTCTAGTACTTGGGACTTGGGTTGACCTCTAACCCGCCCGAGTTGCAGCCCTAGTGCGCCCCGATCCAACGTCCTTTTATCGTTGGGAGTTGTTTTACATAGAATAGGTGGTGACAAAATCCATGTTTGAGAGAGGAGGGTTGTGACTTTTACCTGATCATTGATATGTGTATTGATATCTTAGGATTTTGCTGCGAAGATTAGGTTAGTATTTTCATGAAAAAAGTTCTGCGATATGACTTCATCATAGTGCACCTATAGCGTGGTGAGCTAACTAGGAGCTCGATCCTTCCATTAATGTCTCTAGGCAAACCTTCGAGATATTCATCTGAAATTACCCTAATTTTTCACTTTTTTTTTTTTTTGAGAAATCCCAATTTTCCACATTAAAAGACGAAATCAGGATTTTTTTTTTTATATGAAAATTAAAATGACATCAGCAACACAGCCATAGTGCATCAAGCGAGATGAACGGCTCGTGTGGCTCGGGAGAAACGCGTGTGGGCCAGGCATTGCTCATACGTGAGCCCGGCCCACTCGAGGAAGTCCACCAGTTTGTCCCACATCAGTAAAGAGTGCATTTAATGCCCGCTTTATATATCCTTTGTGGGCACTGAATCTTTCTTTACGACTTAAGTTTTGGGACGAGAGGGTATCTAACACGGTATTAGAGCTTCACCCTTCAGGTGCAGCCCCTTCCGATTGTACCTCCCATATCGATATAGGGGGCATGTACCTAACGTCTGCTTTATATACCCTCTGTGGACCTTTCCTTACGACCCGGGTTTTGAAAAAAGATGATAAATAACATGGTATCGTAATTGGATTCACCGTCTCCCTTCGGGTGCAGTTCCTTCTGAACCTTTCCTTCCAATCTGGATTTTGGGATGAGAGGGTATCCAACCTGGATTATGGAAATTCAACAACAACACATTATTTCCAATCCTATTATTACAGATGTCAGGTGCATGTTAAGTCAATTTGTCTCCTACAGAATCTCTCATGTCTACGAGAAAATACTATTTGAACCTACAATGGGACATACTCGTGGACATACTGGGGATGAATATGATGAGAAAACTCTAATACTCTATTGACCCGGTCCTTCACGTTCCAATCCACCCCAAAACGTCACCGAAAGTGTAAGTTAAAACAGAAGAAACAACAAAATAGACCAACAATATAGGTCCCTTCCACTACCTTTTCCTCTCAGCCTACCATTTAGGGGTGGCAATGGGTCGGTCGGGTTCGTGTCGGGTCTAGTTTCGGGTCGTGTCCAAAACCCCTAGACCCAGACCCGACCCGTTTAACTAATTGTGTCTAGATCCTAAACCCGTACCCGACCCGTTTATAAACGGGTAGACCCGATAAGACCCGTTTACCACACAGGTTTATTCAGTTGACCCGATCAGATTCGACCGACCCGATTGATCCGCTGATACTATATATTACAGTATCGGATTGCGGGTAGATCCGACCCGACATGGCCCGTTGAATATTAAACTGGTCTTCCCGGGTCTACCATGTCCAGACCCTAAACCCAGACCCGACCCGTTTATAAAACGGGTCTATTGTGTCGACCCGTTTACGACCCAAACCCATTTAGCCCTGACCCAGACCCGCTAACTTTGTGTCGGGTCTGCCGTGTCGGGTCCGAAATTGCCAGCCTTACTACCAATACAAGTAGGGCTTGCAACTCAGGTCGGGTTGGTTCGGATTTGAGCCAACCCGGAATCGAATAAAACGAGTTCGGTTCTACTATGTACCCAGATCAATCCGAATATGGCATGGACCCGAACCGATCCGATCCACACTAAAATCGGGTCGGGTCGATAGTTGGTCTTAAAAATAATAGTTATTGGCTATTTTACTAGCAAGCTAGATGCCCACATTAGGCTTTAGCCACATGGGTTCAACATTAGCAAACAAAAAACGGTTACTAGTGTCACAGTGTGAAGTGTGATGTCCTCGATGGAACCACCTTGGCGACTTCCAACTCCCAACGATCACTTATATTGGGAGCAACATGCCCGAGAAGGAAGCTCAAGACTGATCTAGTTTGAAGGGCTTATGGAAACTGGGCCTAGTCCTCGGGTCCTTGGAGGGCAGGGCTTTGGAAAGCCTGCAACTGATAGGGTTTAGTATTTAGGATTAAGATTAGGGCTTAGGATTTAGGTTATGTATATAGTAGGATTAGGCATGCAACTCGGGTCGGGTTGATTCGAGTTTGAGCCAACCCGGAGAACCGAACTACTTTGGTTCTACCATATTGAAACCCAAACCAATCTGCCTTGGACATAGACCCGAACCAACCCAGCCCACACTAAGGTTGGGCTGGTTCGGGTTGGTAGCTGGTCTAAAAAATAATGGCCATCGGCTATTTGATAGCAAGCTAGAGGTCCATGTTGAGTTCTAGGCTTAAGCCACCCGTTGAGTTCTCTCGGTAGTTAGTTCAAGGCTAGCAAACAATGTTTACTCGGGTGCTAGTGTGATGTCAACATTTACTAGGGTGCTTTCCCCGCCATGTGGCGGTGGTGGTGCGTCTTGTCGAGTGACAGTGGTTGTTGTGCCCTCATGTGGCAGTGGTAGTTGTTCCACTATGTTGTGGTTTTTCGCTCGCACTGGGCTGTGGTGCCTTCCGGAGATCAGTTGACCCCCACTTTGAATTACCAAAAAAAAAAAGTTTACTCGGGTGCTAGTGTGATGCAGCCCAAAAATCCAAACAAGGGACATTATGTGGACTAATATATATGTTCGGTTCTGGATTGGGTCTACTCGAGCCCCAACCCATATTTAGTCGGTCCTAAACCTAACATGAAAACCTAAAATCTATTGGCCATGGGATGAACCCTAGACCTAGGAATCCTAAACGTGCCCGTCTTCATTGCTCACCGGTACCAGGGTGGCAGCGGCGAGCAACTGAGACTCAAGGTCAGGTTCACCAAACTGATCAATTGGATCAGGGACCAGAGCGACAGTGGCGAGCAGCTGCGACTCGAGATCGAGTTCACCGACCGATCAGTTGTCTGGGACCCTAAACACATTGGCCCAAAATCGTATATCTATTACATGAGAGATAATGTGTGCAGTAGCTAAGATACTTACCTGACATGTCACTGGACAACATCAGTTTGTGGACTTTACAAGCAGTATCATAAAGGCTTTGAGAGATCTGCATCAAGCCCACAAGCTCAAGGAGAACAATGTCCTGATCCATCCATTCATTTCAAGAGCCCTTTGCGGTATGACTACGAGCAAAATGTATCTCGCATACCTTCAGCTACCGTTTGAAATGTTCCCGTATGAACCTCTCCGCATGAGGTGGATACTTGTCTCGAATATACGCCCGCAGACACTTCTGGTATGAAAAATCTATCCAGCCGCCATCGGTTCGGACAACGAAGAGGCATCTTGAGGTTCTAAACTCCGGATGCCGATCAACCTTCCGTTCAATAAAAAAAAAGGGGGCAATTTAGCTTCAATGTGTATTCATATGAGACAGGCATTAGAGTTGAATAACATCAGTTTGATGGAGTACATCTCAATTCATGTGAGAACAGGTACATCGAAGCTCCACAGAACTTCGACAGACAGGAAATACAAATACAACTATACAAGTGTTAGCCAGAACATGATCACTTCTCGTATCATTCCACGGCTAGAGCAATATTATCATCATGATCCAGGTCATCATCCAAGTCTTATCTCATCAAGATGGGGTCGGCTATTCCATGTCACAGACGCTAAAATAATTCTCAATTGGGCTTTTTTTCAAAATATTATTAAAAAAATAAATATTTAACTAAATAGCGGTTGACCAAAACTATTTACCAACCTAGCGTTCTGACAGCCACGTGGCATGTTAGCGCCGTAAAGCGAGTCGTGAGTTTTTTTTTTTTTCCCGTTTCAAGTAGAACCCGGTAGTTGGATTACCGGGTTTAAAACCGGTATTCTGGATACCGAGTTTACCTGAAATCCAATGAGAAAACGGTTAAGTATGGGTAGAGTATACAAGAGGCTTCGGTTAAACTCGGTATCCAGAATACCGGTTTTAAACCCAGTAATCCAAATACCAGGTTCTACTTAAATAGGAAAAAAAAATTCGCGACCCGCTTTACGGCGTTGACATGCCACGTGGCTGTTAGAACGCTAGGTTGGTAAATAGTTTTGGTCAACCGCTATTTAGTTAAATATTTATTTTGTTAATAATATTTTGAAAAAAAACCCTTCTCAATTTGTATCCGATTGACTTAATCTGCAGTAAAAAAAAAAAATACAGGGAATTGCAAGGAAAAGAAGCGGTATGAGATAAGAGTAGAAAGAGGACACAACAAGAGAACCAAAAGCGATTTCACAAAGCTGACGATGAAGAAGCAAATATCAACGGTCCCCAGTGTGGTTTGTTAAATAGTTCAGCGTTAGTTCCCAGTGGCTCCTTGGGATGTAGCCAAAACTAATGCTGAAGGGTATGAGCAATACCAATCCAAAACAAAATCCAAAATTTTGAAGGCCAGATTCTTCCATCTGCGTAATTGAGCAAGAAGTTTGGCTGAAACTCGATAGAATGAATTCTTCTAAGGATGAATCTATCATGAAAGTTCATTACATTCGATATTTAGCCGCTGGGGTTAATATGCACTCAAGGCCACAAGGTGAATTCAGCATTCAGAATTTACCATAGAAGTATCTAAGAGACAGAAACTGCATCTCATTATATGCAGGTTGGTATTACTTGCAATCAGAGATTTGCCCAGATGAAGATGGAACAATAAGCATTTCCGACCTTGGCAAATGCATGTTCCATGGTTGAAACTGTCATTACCATTGGCACTCGAAAAAACGAGATGGCAATATCCCATAGTTTGGGATCGGCCACCTGGGGCAGTCAGATTGACACCATCAGTACTATGATCGGAAATATGCATATTGTCAAACCCGTCTAGGCCAACTATGATGTTGGAAAATTGAGTAGAGTTTATGTTTACTCTGGCAAGAAACAGGATTCTAGTAGAGACTAAAAACTGAAATACATGTTATTAACAATATGTTTCATGATTTATGTAAAGACATAATGGATCATGTTTCAACATCTCTTTTTGCCCTATAACTTTGTGCTTAAAAGATGACACTGTTCCAGTATGAAGTCTTGCCTCTTTCCATTCTAAAGAAGGTTGTTCCTGGATTGCATCCTATGATATGGGGGACACGGGAATTCTGGGCTTCGGAGCTGTGTCTACCCGTGTCGACACGCCGGAGACGTGAAGAAATCGTCCGCGACTTCAACGCAGAGCAGTGTTCTAAAAAGCGGTCTAAGCGGCCGCCTAGGCGCTAGGCGGCCCCCCACCGCCTCGCCTAGGCCCTAGGCGTTCCAGAAAAGCAGCCAAGCTCCCAGGCGGAGCTAGGCGGCCGCCTAGGCGGTCTAGGCGGCCGCCTAGGCGGTCTAGGCGGGGCAAGGCGGCCGCCTAGGCGGTCTAGGCGGGCTGAGGCTGGCCAGGCGGACCAGGCGAGCCAGGCGGGCTGAGGCTGACCAGGCGGGCCAGGCGGGTTGAGGCTGGTCAGGCGGGCTAGGCGGGCTGAGGCTAGCCAGGCGGACCATGTTTGCTTTTGTTCTTGTTAATCACTCAATTTTGAATTATGGTTATATACTTGTTCTTTAAAATAATGGTTTGGGATAATCTTGAACTTATATTAATCTTTAAACATATATATATATATATATATATATATATATTATATAATATCAAAATAATAATTAAAATAATTAAAAAAAAAGGCAAAATGCCTAGGCGCCGCCTAGGCGCTAGGCGGCCCCCCACCGCCCGACTAGCGCCTAGCGCTTTTTAGAACCTTGACGCAGAGCAATCGATCCGTTCACGCATAGCGATTGATTATCTCCACGATTTCAACGCAATGGAAATCAATCGTCTGCGACTTCGACGGAGTAGATAGAGATCGGGGGAAAAAAAAAAACAAAAAACGTGGAGGATTTGGGGATCTAAAACCAAAAAACCCTATAAATAAGAGAGAGCGCACCTCTCAGCAGCCGCACAACTCGATCCTTTCACGATCAAGCGCGAGATCCTCCTTCGGCGAGATCTGATCTGCAGCCCACCGAGCTCCTCCGACGACGAGGGCGGAGGGATCTACTCTGCAGCCCACCGAGCTTCTCCTCCGACGAAGGCGGCGGGATCTTCCCTGCAGCCACCGAGCTCCTCCTCCTCCTCCACGACGGCGAGATCTTCGCCGCTCCGAGCTCCTTCTCCCTCCTCTCTCTTCTCCGCAGAGACGGATCGATCGAGGTCTGAGTTTTTTTTTTTTTTTTAGATCTTATAACCTTTAGTCAGTGGGCCCCGGACCCTACACAGCATTCAGATGCTTACCTCCAGTCAGTGGGCCCCGCGCGCATCACAGCCGACTATCGGCAGGCCTCTTTGCCTGTGCGTGTGATTCACGGCTCGATCGGACGGCCCGCGCGCATCACAGCCGATGATCAGCCGGCCTGCGCACATCACAGCCGCACGATGGCAAAAACCGGACGCCTGTGATGCACGCCGACTGCATGTGGCTGTGATGCACGCCGAGCCCATCGACGGACGACCGACTACATGTGGTTGTGATGCACGCCGAGCCCACCAACCGGGTGACCGTCGGCCTCGATCGATAGGCCCGCGCGCATCTTATCCGACGATCTTCTCCAATCGGCTGGCCTACGCGCATCACAGTCGCACGATGGCAATTAACCCGGCCAACTGCATGTGGCTGTGATGCACACCGAGCCCACGAACCGGGCGGCCGACTGCATGTGGTTGTGATGCACGCCGAGCCCACCAACCGGGTGATCGACCGTCGGCCTCGATCGGTAGGCCCGCGCGCATCTTATCCGATGATCTTCTCCAGTCGGTTGGCCTACGCGCATCACAGTCGCACGATGGCAATTAACCCAGCCAACTGCATGTGGCTGTGATGCACGTCGAGCCCACCTACCGGGTGGCCGACTGCATGTGGCTATGATGCACGCCGAGCCGGACTTGTTTAATATAATTTTTTGGCATGTAGAAACTGTTACACTTTTTCCTCTTTGCTGTGATATATGTATGTAAAAAGCTTTTGATACCAAATATTTATTATTTATTTATTGTTCTCTTCATACTTGCAGTCCAGTGGTTTATCTTCCGTTGGTTATATAATATGAGTTCCATCCAAAAGGGTAGTAGTGGGAGCAATAATCAAAATTCTGAAGATCCTGATTGGGAGTTTCCTTTATGGAAGTATGTTGACAAAATTGAAAAGATAACTGGCGGTGGGGGTAATTGGAAATTTCATTGCACCTTTTGTAAGGAGGTATATAAAGGGTCATATACAAGGGTAAAGGCACATTTACTTCAAATCGGCAATCAAGGAATTCGAAAGTGCAGTGGTATTGACTTTGAAAGCATTCAAAAATTAAGAAAATTATAAAATGATGCTGAAAATTATGGAGCCGGTGCTCCAAAGATTGCAGCATTGGCCTTCCGAACTTATGCATTTATCAACGATTTTTTGTATTGATCGTTTTTTGAATTATGCACCTCAAAACATGTTTTAAAAATCTTGTGTCATGTTTCTGAGTTTACATATAATCATTTTGAGCTTAGCGTCTTATGGTTTCGGGTTTCCAGTTTTAGCTTTTGAGGTTTCGAGTCGGCTAAATAGCATTGCACAAATGTGTGCAAGTGTATACTTGGCTACAAGCATCCCGTGCATGAGTCGTAAACAACATCCCTTTGTGGTTCGGTACACATCCTAGTTTGACTTTTTGATCAATCGGGGTGGTCTTCCCAATGACGCATAGTGGAGAGAAGAGGACTAGCACTTCAAAATTTTCCCAAGAGTTGAGAGGTCCTACTCTTACTGTTGAGTCCGAACCCCTTACTTGAGGGTTCAGACCCCCTACAGTGGAGGTCGGGGCCTCAAATATCGGGTTAGGACCTCCCCCCCCCTGCCGGAACCCATACATAATTAGTCACAAACACGGTTGGGACCCCTATAGGGTGCCATGCCCACTGTTCGGTCCGGACCCCCTCTTTAGAGGGTCTAGACCCCCTCGGGTTGATGCAGGTCTCCATGGGAATTTTGGGCATTTTTGGACCGTTAGATTCCTTGGGATTAGGATTTCCTTTGGAGATCCAAGTAGGGGTGGCAATGGTTCGGGTCGGGTTGAGACATAGGTATAAGGGCAAAACACCCAACCCGAACCCGTCCCGTTTAATAAACGGGTCAAAAACTTAAACCCAAACCCGACCCGCCTAATAAACGGGTTGACCCGACCCGACCCGACCCGCTTAACCCGTTTACTAAACGGGTCGGGTCGGATTGGGTCAACAGAATCCATGTAAACCTGCCGGGTTGGGTCAAGACAAGTCGGATTGGATCGGGTTTTATCGGGTTGGTTCGGGTCGGGTTGACACGACCATTTGATAAATGGGCCAAGTCGGGTCAATCGGGTTATAAGTACAAACCCAAACCCGACCCATTAAATAAACGGGTCAATCGGGTCTACCCGTTTATGACCTGAACCCGTTTAGGCCAAACCCAAACCCGCTAACTTCGGCTCGGGTTCGGGTCGGGTCAAGGATTGCCACCCCTAGATCCAAGCACAGGTATTTAAGGGTTGTTAGCACCAAAGAATGTGAGCTTTTGGGGGGTTTTCAAGGACATGCTCGCTCTTGAAGGTAGGGAAATACTTTCTTCACCAATTTGGTAATCACCTCCAACCTTGCTCCAATCGATTCCTTTGTGCCTCTTGATTTGATCTTTCTAGGGAATCTTTGTTCGTCGATTTGAACCAGTTGAAGAAGATGAATCCCTTAATTTACTTGTGTCTCTCCTTCTAGTTTATGGGCCCACATCATTAATTGAAAATCCTTCTTTCCCCTAGGTTTGATTGATTCCTCTCTTGGTGCGAGTGTGAATCTTCTCTAGGTGCTTGAGACCACTTTTGCTTGTGAGTAGGATTAGTCCTTTCTCTTTGGTTCTTCGACCTCTTCTTCTGAAGATCATAAATCACATTGTTTTAGGTTGCCAGTTGCCACTAGTGTTGGGGTAGAAAATATCTTGTAGAGGGTTCTCCCATCGGGTCTTGAGAGGGAAATCCTTTCCACGTACAGGTTGGGTTGTGAAGCTAGCAATGCCTATGAGGCCAAGGACGGACAGCAGCAAAGTTTAAGTAAAGGAGGTTGCATCGATGGTCGCGGAGCGTCGAGCTAAGCAATGTCATGGAATACCAGTTCGTGGCTACATCTGAGCCTTGTAAATCGACGTAGATCATCTGAGGTAACACTTTGTACCCTAAGAAGCATGGACACAGACATGACTCGGACACGCCGAATTATATATATATATATATATATATATATATATATAACAAGTCTTATATTATGATTTATAATCAAACATAATGCTAATAGTTAACTAAAAAGTCTCCAATAAACATCATAAATGATTCAAGTGTATTTTCAAACTTTCAAAACACAAAAAAACAAATAGAACACGCATAAAATCATCATCCATCAAGGCCAACGTCAAGTGTTACCACATCATCACCATCGACGTGAAGACCACGGCCTTCATATCCGGCTCATTGATGGAAAGATTCGCAATCTCAAGAACCCCAACATCTTCAAATGAGAAAAAAGCCTCTCCGATAATATCTGACACGCTCCAACACGTATCCGACACGCTCAGACACGTGTTGGACAACCTTTCTTCATAGAAGACATGTTTTTTGGTGTGTCCGACACGTGTCGGAGAGTGTCGAACGAGTGTCGGTGTCCGACACGTGTCGGACACGGACACGTTGAGGTCCCGAGAGTGTTGGTGCTTCATAGTCTGTACCTTGTATCTTGTGCGTAGCTTGCACCTCCGGGTTCGTCCCGGCATGGTTTTTCCCTTCGGGGTTTCCACATAAAAATTTATGTATGCTTTAGATTAAATGCTATATTTAGGGCCTAGTATGTTTTGACCATATAAAAGCCTTTGCATGCCTCAGTGTTGTGTGAGATCTTAAGATGTGAGTGAACTTGCACTTTTTCTTTATTGCTTAAAATCTTCTAAATGTTCGTTTGAGGTTCTTTGAGAAGAGGAAGAAAAAGCACATATTGATATAGTCTGAGACTTACTATTACAGCTAAGCACAGAGGTTATTCCATAAATCTTTATCCTTGGTGCATCTTGCAAAAGAAAATTGATCATTGCTTCGCAACAAAGTTTTAATTGGTATTGTTCCCTCCGCGCTATGAGAAACACCCTTGTAGGGACTTGCGAATTACAATTGGTATCAGAGCGGATCGTTTAACTGTTCAATATGAGTTTGTCAAATTCAGTCGGCAACTTCAGAGAGAAGACCAAGAAAGCGAGGAGCTTCTAAATTTAGAAGTGGATCCTGATTACATTTGCCGACAACCCCTTCATGGTAAAGAAAGCTCCTACCACCTGGTTTGTACTGATATGCCGTGATTGTGGCATTCATCGGCATTTCAGTACAGTGTCACAAGCTTAGTATGTTGGCCATAGTCCATAGGAAGCCATATCCTAAGGTCCAATCTACTAGACCTAAGGTTAGTCCAGCACATCACCGATTCACTGTGCATCAAAGCCAAGGACTAAGCATAGGAGGCCACCGATGGTAGAACCAACTCTTTCCAATTTTCGATCATGTGGGTGAGGAAATACGAGCTAGAGATGCCATCCATGCATTACATCACACAAAATCCCTAGGGACTCGTACCTTAAGAAGTTTCATACAATTAATCATGTGCTTCAAGCTTGAAATTCAATTATGTTGCTAATATCTACTGCATCTACCACATCAATCTATAAATGCTCAACGCAAAAAATAATTCTAGGGAAATAAGAGTTATTAAAGTGAGATAGATCAGAATCAACACTGCCAATTTTTCAAAGCATCAATCAAGCTGTATAAAACTGTGGTTGCTTTCAAAGCAAACTGATAGGGATCTTATATTGGTCTTATTTGTAGGTGAAATGTATTATATGCAATAGTTGAATTCATGAAAAGCTATCCAAAATCTTACACAGTTACACAGGAAGTCGATTACCATTATAGAATCAAGTCCGCTGCCAATTTTATCTTCTGAATGTGGATGGTAAGCAAGAAGCTTCTCTATCACGGTTTTCTCATCTTCATCATTTAGACGCTCCCCGTCCATATATCTGTTGAAATGTAAGTTATTCAAAAGACGGTACAAGGTTTTGACTGATACATATAAACTTGAACTTTCTAATATACATATGAAAAATTAATTTACAAGCAAGTGATTTTCTACCGTTTTTAGGATGTCATTTTTTGCTTTTTAGCATGTCAGGAAATTACTATTCTAGCAAATTGAAAATTTCCACTTGGTCTTTACCATATACATGACATTTAGGGGGGTGCTAGATCCACATATGCATGTGGAAGAAAACAGTCCACACACTGCATGAACCACACCCACCAAGCCTAGTAGTCCGAGACCCACCTACTGTGGGGCTCTCACATTAATAGAGGGGATTGGTGCAGGCGATGAATGGACTGTTTTAGTCCACATGTGAATGTAAATCTAGCAGTAAACTAACATTATTGAATTTGATGGTTTACATGAAACTTAAAACCAAGGCTTGAGATTCTAGGTTCGGATTGGGCCAAAACACACTTTGGTCGTTTTAATCATTTTGGATTCAGGTTTGGAGGTTTCAGCCAAAGTTACGGAAAAATTAACAAAGAACAATCATAAATAAAAATTTAGAAAATAAAAACTAAATGCATGAATTAAAATATTAAATAATTAATGTAACTCAAAACATAATTACACATTTTTCTGTAACATAGAGAGTAATACACTCTTCTAATCTCCATGAATGTTAAATTGATATAAATACTAAAGCAACCAAGTCTTAGCAATATAAGTGAATAGTATGCTTAATAGACATCAATAGCAACTATACGATGATTAATGATGTGATGCTACCACAAGGTGGATCAAAGCATTTAGCTGTCATCATAGTCTGAACCAGTAGCTATTACAAAAAATGATTTCAGATTCCACCCAGGGTGGACATAAGCTAAGCTGTGTATCAAAATGTTTGTACTACATAGCATGATGGTAGACACTTGCTTTGAGATTAGTCAAAAGAGAGGAATGCCAATTCAATGATTTATCTCACTCAAAAGAGAGGAATGCCAATTCAATGTTTACCAAAAAAATGTCTATCCCGTATCCATGTTACAGTAAATCAATAGGGAAAAAGTTCTTTTGTGCCATCATCATCATCCAATTCTTATCCCAACAAGATGGGATCAACTACGAGAGAAGATTGAAAAGAATTTTATGATCAATTGTCAACTGACGTCAACACTTTAAGATTAGTGCCGAAAGCCTGACTAGGGCAACTTGGCAGAGAGAGGAATGGAAAAACATAAAAATTCAGTTGGCTGGTAGGGACACCTATCGTGCTTGATGCGCAGATTAAACTCATGCAATAAGGGAGCAAACTTACAAGTTTCCCCTAGACTAGGGACAAGTCTTGACAAAGAGAGTAGAATTAAGATATTTGTTCCATTAAGAGTCACTAACCCATTACATTTGTATGTATGTAAACAACAATACTAGTAATAATCAAAGAGTTATCCCATTAAGATGGGTCAGTCATGGAGCACAACTCTAATAAACGTCTCCACAAAAAAAATGACCAAAATTTTGTGACTGCATATCCACATAACATTAACCTTCGAAGAATTGGTGTCAAAATCCTAGTTAAGGCAACTTTAAATAGAGGAGCTTGCCATGAAACATAAGGCAGTGGCGTGTAGGAAGACCGAACTCAATTGCTATAGGATTTAAGTCCGTGAAATAAGGGAGCAATTGTCCAAGCTTAACCTAGACATGGAAAATATGCTAGAAGGCAAGGTTTGATATACCAAAGCACAAAATATACACGAAAGAGCCAAAGTAAAACACAATTCCACCCTGTATCTCAGCCCGTAGTCTAAATTTATCACGTACCTATCAAAAGAGATATCATCCAATCCTTTAGATATAGTAGCTAAGGACGCATGTTTCAAAATCTGAATGGAAATAAAGCGCATTTCATCCACAAATCGAACACTTGAACTAATTGATGCCTCGTTTGATCAACAAAATGGTTATGATCGTGTTGTTATATTGTACTCCCACTTGAAGAAGTTTTTATCTTTGCCTTTAATTTTTTTCCTTTTATGTAAAATGGAAAACTATTTTTGAAGGAAAGCAATATTCCTTCCGGTTACACACCAAACAGTACCTGCATTTACATAATACAGATATAGGGATTACAGACAAACATGTATATTTGAATGTGTAGGCATAAACCATTGCAACCATAGCTGACATCAGGACATTTGCTTTGGCTGTCAACCGATCTATGTATCCATGTGACACCTTTGTCTACTTCGATCATCTGATAGTTCTTCCAAACTTGTATTTAATTCATGAATCAGTTCCTGTAGGATAACTAGAGAGAACCCCTCTTCCAATGGATAGTTATTTCGACAAAACTACATGTGCATTTTTCTTTATCATTATCCAATAATTGCTATAAATGATAGCCAGAATAAGAAAACCCCTCTCCTTAATCAAAATTAACGCTACACAATTGGGACTTGAGCAAAGTCGTCATGGAGTCATGCCTGCCAAGTAGTTGTAATCGCGCAATCTAAACTAACATGGCGACAAAGATAGAGAAAGAGACATAGTCAGCCTATAAAGCATAAAGGGTCCATAAAGAAATTGATAAAGAAACTGATGAGGGACCAGGTACGGGGCCACTCGGAATTCAATAAAATAACCCGCTGATCATGGAAAAATAATGATTGCAATTCGAAATAATGTCACAGGATTTTTCTTCATGCAGGTAAGCAACATAGGGATGAAATCTGCTCAAAAGAAGCTCTTCAAATCAGTCAAGGTTTTAAATTTCGGTTTCGTGTCGGGTTTCGGTCCAAGCAAAAACAAAAAATTCAACCGAAATTTAAAATTTAACCCAATTTTGAAACCGAAATTGACCAAAATAAACCGAAATTTATATTACTAGTTCTGGTCCTAAAAGCAGAAACCGAAATTGATCGAACTTTGACCAAAATTTGATCAAAATTGGGTTTCGCACCTACCTTTCGTTTTGATCTCGATTGAAACCGAAATATTTGATTGAAATTCCGGTATTTCGGTCAAAACTTCAATCCATGAAATCAGCCCCAAAATAACAAAATCTGGTTTTCGGAGAAGTTGGGGTGCCCTTGGAAAACTGATGCCGCAAAGCGCCCCGCCACATCGGTTTCGGCGGCCACGAAAACCGGTATTACACTTACCAAGTTTAAAAACGGTAGTTCAAATAACGCTTTATAAGTTCTGTACATGACGAGATCAACTTGTATGTCCTTCAGCTTTAGTTATTTGCAGTTAAGGCGTTTGAGTACAAGGTAGCTTGAACCCGACATGTCGGCATTTCACATGCCGGGTTAAAAAGTCGGTAATTGGTTTACCGGTTTTCGTGGACGCCGACAAAAAGAAAGGGATAGCCAACGTGGTTGGGCGCTCTGTTGCAGCGCCTCGCCACATGATTGTCGGATGGCCACTTTTTGAATTAAGTTTCTCACATGGCCAGTATAATAGTAAAGTATTTTTTAATGGGAAACTTAGTGATAACTCCATGACAAAGGAATCAACTTGCAATAAGCCCTCTTGTGAGCCCCGTATTGTAATAGCTACCTCCCGAAATCCCGCCGAACCAAATAAAAAAAAGGACAATAAGGCCCAGCTAAAGTTCATTAAATTTACATTTCCCGCCATCAATTGAACACAAATAATTTTTTGCACGAAAAACAATTGAAATCACTCCAGATTATCAATTTAAAACCACAAAACAATTTAATTTTTTTTTGTATATTTTTATCAAAAAAAAAATATATCAACCAACCAAATAGTTACTCTTTTTTAGGGATGGCAACGGTGCGGTTTTGGACAAAACCGAAACCGCACCGCACTGCGACGGTGTACCATTATGTAAAACCGAAACCGCACCATGCAGTGCGGTGCACCGCGGTTTATCATTATAATGGCCAGTGTATTCAAGGCGTCGCCTAGGCCATCGCCTAGACGTTTTGGGGCTCCGACTGCCTAGGCAGTGGCTAGGCGAGCGGTGGAGTTTAGGCTGTGCCCAACGCCTGTGCGCCTAGGCGCCTACTTTTGTAATTGATTTTTTTTTTTAATTATTCATATTCAAATTGAGTTTTCTTGGATCCCGTTTGGTTTTATAGGTCCATGTTTCTTTATAGATGGCGAACACCAAGCCATCATTAATGGGAAAAAAACTATTGTGTCCATGTTCTTAGAGTTTGAAGAGGAAAAAGTCGAAAGAGACATAAGGATTATTCATATAAAAGTGACAATGATGTAGATGGTTAGGTGATTTAGATGAGTAATTTTAATTGTTTTCTTTTTGGATACATGATTGTGAAATGTTCTAAAAAATAATAGATTACCTAATATGGTTATATTTATGCTTATGATATTTGCTTGAAATTATGGCTATAATATGGTTATATTACTCTTGCTAATATGTGATTAATATTTGCAATGTATAATCATTGTGGTTGACACATGATTCCTATTTGCTGCAATAATAATGTTTTTGTAGCTTACCATACGCTCTGGATCATACCCATTATCAAATATTATTATTTCGACCATATCTATCTCTAGAAATTAAAGTTTATTATGCATAAAACCACAAATTACTTTCATACATATATGACTTATATTTTATTTAATATATTTAATTTTTATCACCTAGGCACCGCTTCGCCTAGGAATCGCCTTGATGCCTTGACTACACTGATAATGGCCTAAACGATGCGGTTTTGGTCAAAACCGAAACCGCACCGCTACGCTACACCAAAATCGAAACCGCACAGCACCACGACGGTTTTATATTTTGACAAACCAAAATCACACCATGCGGTGCAGTTTATCGTGGTTTTCGGTTTTAAACCGCACCGCTGCCACCCCTACTCTTTTTTTAACTAATTGTTAATATTTAAGTGCGAGATAGAATCAGCTATGCTTCGCATAGTTAAATGCATTTTTTGTCACAAAAAAAAATCATATTGTAACCAAATGAGCAGAAATACCACTACAATCAATACAATTAAGGCATTTTACCATATCAAATTGTTACTCTTAGCTAACAGATTGCTGCTCTTTACCAATTGTTATTCTTTGCTACACTTGTTACACTTTATATGTATGGTTAAAAATTTTATTTAAAAAATTACGTTATTACATCTGCGCGGCAGAAGGAGCTTGCGTTAGCCAAAACTAACGGATTGTTGCTCTTTACCAATTGTTCCTCTTTTCCTACGATTGTTACACTTTATATGTAGGGGTAAAATTGCCATTGAGACAAGTACGTTATTACATGCGCGTGGCAGAAGGAGCTCACGTTAGCCAAAGTCCAACCACAGGCGGTTAATGTTAAGTTCAAACTTTACATACCCTTAACGTTAAACGGAAACATCTTAAAGGAGCTAACGTTAATAACCCCCTTTTCAAATGTGACTTTAAAAAAAATCCCCATAAAAAAAAATCATAAAACAGTCCGAGTAATGTAATACAATACAAGGTTTGATCCTAACACCTAAACATTGCCGGAATGTTTTTTTTTATTATTATTTTTGAGAAATAAATGGGTTGCCTTCTTCCTTCTAATTTATTTTGATGCTTTATACGGATAAATTGAGATGTGATTACCTGCCGGAGTGGAGAATGTCCTTGGTGAGGAAGATGATGGGCTCGATGTCTTTGAGGATCTCCGCCTCTTTGTCCTTCCAACGCCTGTACTCGGGTTGGTCCATCCATGAAGTGGACGGCGGCGGATAGGCGGGCCCTTTCGCGCTGTAGCGATTGGTAGGGGACCTCTCGCTCGCCGGCACGGCGGCATCCCCGGACTGAGATGCATTGGTCGTGGAAAATCCAACGGCGCAGCGCCGCGAGAGTGCCGCGAGAGGGGCCCGGGCACGGAGGAGGAGGGGGAGGAGGAGGGCGGCCGCAGCAGCCATGTGAATGTTAAGAGAGTGGGGGTACGGAGCGTCTGAAACCAATGCAAGCGGGTTTGGTTCTCTTTGTCCGTTTGGGACCTGATATCATACGGGCCTTTGGGTTATTGGGCCATGATTGCCACAGGCCCACAGCGTTACCGGGATGGGCGTTTGGGCTTCGAGCTTTCGCTGGATGCTCGAAATCAGATTCCAGAAGAAAAAAAATAAAAATAAAAAGTTTTTATTCTGGCTTCTGCGAAAAGCTAAGGCCTTGTTTGGATTAGCGACTGATTCTGAAAAAATTTGATTACCGTAGAATCTAAAACTTATTCTGTCGGAATCAGCTTTTTAGATTCTGATGAGAAGCAGATTATCATTTGGATTGAATTTTCAGGAATTGATTCCGGTCTGTCAAAGAGCTGGAATATTGTTAGTTTGTATGAATTGTCTGACAATAATTGTTCGACTCTAACTGTTGACCCCTAACAGGGGCTCGGATGGCAATTCATGATTCACAAATTAGTGGACATTCACATGTAGCTAATTGGATGGCAATGCACACTTCACTGTGCTGAAGCACATTTTTTGAAGGCAATTCATGGTTCACTGGAAATTGACAGTAAATTGGATGGCATTTCACAACAATAACACAAGAAATAAAAAAAAAAATTGAAGATCTTCTTGACAGCAAACAAAAACAGGGTTGAGAGAGAGAGATATCTGTGGGGAAAAAACCTAGTGTGTATGCGTGAAAAAAAAGATACGGGCCATCTTTATTGCGCACACAAGAATTACAAGCCGGTTTCCGGTGACTTGGGTGTGGTGAGCCAGGTGCGGCGAAGATTTGATCAAGAGATTGTAGGAGAGATCCTCTGGAGGGTCCATTTGATCCGCGTATCTTCATGTGAGAGCACTGGAGAGGTTGTCCAAAACATAGGTTTTAACAAGGTTTTGGGTTTCTTGAGAGGTCGAGTGGTTTTAGCCTTTGTTTTTATCCCTTCTGTGCTTCGCGCTTTCTCGGTTAGGGGGCTCTCGGCGTCATTTTCTCGATCTTCGCATCTCCATCGGCTCTTGCCAGACCTCGACGTCTTTGATCGTCAGTTCGTGGCGTCGATCTTGCTTTCACCTTCGGCTTTGGCTTCTGGCGTCTGGCTCTAACTTTGTTTTAGCGTAGCTCTGGCGTCGGCATAGCTTTGGCGTTAGCGCTTGAACGTAGAAGGGGTAGAGACTTGCGGTGCTTTTAGTCTTTCATACTTCGCATTGTATCGGCTAGAAAGTGTGTTGCTTTGCTCATGATCTTTCATAGTTGCTTGGTTTTAGCACGGGCGTAACTTTGGCTTTGCTCTGGCTTTGGCTTCTGGCGTATGATTCTGGCTTAGCTTTAGCTTTGGCTTTTGCTTCTTGCTTCTGGCTCAAGCGTAGCTCTGGCGTTCACGTAGCTTTGGCTTCAACGTTTGAACATAGAAGGGGTAAAGGCTTGCGGTGCTTTCGTTCTTCTGGACTTTGCATCGTATTAGCTAGAAAATGTGTTGTTTTGCTTGTGATCCTTCATAGTTGCTTTGATTTAGCACGTGTGTGGCTTTGACACGGGCATAGCTCTTGCTTTACTTGGCCTTTGCTTTTTTACTTTAGCTTGATCTTTCTCTCGAGCAACGATGGCGATATCTTTGAGTCTTCTTATTCTTCTAGTTTTACTTTGGCAATGACGGTTGTGGCATTTGCTTTATTCTTCTTCTCCTCCGAGCTTCTTTGGCTTGATTGGAGTCGAAGGCTTATTTTGATGACGAAGGGTGTAGCGCCGGTCTTTATGTGACAGTTGTAGCATCGATTTTGTTGTTGAAGACGACGGGTGTAGCACCGATCTCGTGCGACAGTTGTAGCGCCAATTTCTTCTCTGAGCGTATTTGGCGTAGTCAGAGTTGAAGGCTTTGTTGAAGACGATAAGTGTAGCGCCGCTTCGGGTATCCTTCTCCAAGCTTTCTTCTTCATGAATGGAGCAAGTATCCTTCTCCAAGATTTTTTATTTGTGAATGAAGCGAATGTTTGCTGAAGACGACGGGTGTGGTGCCGCTTCGATCTTCTTTTCTGGATCTTTCTAGTGTTTTCAGAGTTGAAGATTGTTGAGACGACGAGGTCGTGTCAACTCCGGGCCTTCTTGTTCGAGCTTTCTTCTTCGTGTACGGAGTCGAAGCTTTGATCTATTGTGCAAGGTCTTCACGTTGATGAAGACTTTTGCGAGCTAAGCCATTCCCATGGAATGCGCTTGCACGTGCCTCGTGCATCGAGAGCAAGCCTCCTTTTTTACGGAGCCTTCGTTTTTAATTTTTCTGACCTTTGAAGGCATCCCTATGCCCCTCTATTTATAGGCAAAGGGGGGAGGATGGGAGAAATATGGCTGCGATTTTTGAATCCTTTGAATATCTCTCTCCATAATCGCTGAGATTTATCTTTCTTTTTTGGGGGAAAACAATATTTATCCCTTTTATTTGTAGCGACGGTTATAGGCTAGATATAGCTCAATCTTTTGGGATATGAGTCATATTTGTATATTTTATCGATGGCGACACGACTTCTCATCTTCGCCACTGGATCGACGTAGATCCATGGCTTGTGTAGACGTCCACGCTACCTCCCCCGCACTAGACGGATTTCTTTTATTTTTTTTCTTTTCTTTTCTTTACTTTCTGGCCGGCCACACCTTCCCGTGGGGGAGGGGGGCACGGTATTGTATTAAAGGGTTAGTGGGCCCTATTTTTCAGGTGGGCCCGTTTGGCCCCTTTTTGGGCTTAGGTGAATCCAGTGGGCCCACTTGGGTCCATTCGAGTCCGGTTTGGCCCTGTTCCTTTATGGGTCATTATGCATGAGTCGGGCTTCGTGTACGGGACATTGTGTGTGGGTTGAGTTTTATTCATAGGCTAATTTTAATGCCCACAAATGCTCTCTCAAGGATGAGTGTGCCCATGAAAAACGCATAGCACTTGTCCTTGACACGTTTATTTAAAAGGCCCTGCCTCTTTTTGTTATTTCTTTCATCTTTCGTAGGAGCTTTGGTAGGAGACAAAGAGCTAGGATTTTCTCGTTTAGGGTTTCTTGTCTTTCAACGATGACGCAAAGGTTGAAGGTGGTCGCCATGAGGAGTTCGAGGAGACAGGGAGATCGCTGGGTTATAGAGTATGCGGCTCCACAAGCGAGGAACGTCTTCTTCTCCTTTCTTCTTCTTCTTCTTCCTTCTTTCTTTCCCTTATTTTCTTTCTCTTCTTCTCCACAGGGCCGACGAGGTGGCGAGGTTGGCTGGAACAGCGTGGGCACGGGTGAGGCCGAGCACGGACATGAGCTGCAGCGGTGCGAGGCGAGCTGGACGCAGATGCAGGCGCAGGTGAACCAGGCGCAGGCATAGGCGAAGCCAGCACGGGCGCAGGCTGCAGGCGAAGCCGGTGCAGGTAAAGCTGGTGCGGGTGAGGGTTACGGTAAGCTGGGTGCGGGCTGCATGCATGGGGAACCAAGATGAGCGATGGTCCAGTGGATTGGGCCATGGGGCTCGCAGCTGGCGGGGGCTGCGACTCTCGAAGGGGTTGTGGCCCCCTTTATTTCTTATCGCGCGGGTAACAAGGGGTTGTAGCTCTTTTCTGCTACAGTACCCTGTATGTTTTTTTTGTGGGTCTTTACTTGACTTTTCTCATACCTTGAGCTGCACTTGTGCTATTTCTCCCTTCTTTTTCAGGATTCATCGTTACGAGAGCTTTTTGTCATCTGGATGGGTCGTCGATGTGGTCTCCCATAGGAGTACGCATCTTCGTTTTCCTTTCGCGCAAGTCTTTTATCACCATACTTTGAGGCAGGAAGCTCGACTATCCATGCTCTAAATTTTGACCCACATGCAGTTCCTGGAGGATGGTGTTTGCGGACGGTTTTGGCTGTGTGTTAAAGTTGGGTGAGCGCATCCTCACCGATGAGGCATCCTCTTGACAGATTGTTCAGCCGAGTCTGGAGTTGTCATTCCACCATATCGATGAGGAGTCAGTTTCTAGTGCTATCGTGGCGTTGAATATTTGCTCCCATCGTACGCGATGCGGCACAGAGATTCGGCCGCACAGGGACGTCATGCATCTTGGCGGCTTCTGTGACTGGATGCAGGAGTTGTTAAGTGCCTTGGAAGCTGAGCTGGGGATGGAGTGCCTAGCGAGATTTATGACACCGGCCTGTTGGGAGTACAGTCGACTAGACATATGTACCAGGCCCCTTTGTGAGCTGTGGTGTCCAGACACCAACACCTTCTTGACTGGAGCAGGTGAGATCGGAATCACCCTTCGTGACGTGCATATTATTTCTGGATGCTCAGAGGTTTAAAGTTACTATCAGGAGAAGGTACCTGCTTTGGAGGTCTTGACGGATCCTGAAACATCTCCTAACTCTTGTCTTTTACTGTTCAAGGTGTATGCTATCATAGTGACGCACGAGCAGTCAGATCGAGTATGCCACTCAGCTTGGGTGGATTTCTGGTTTCGGGATGAATACCGTTACACTTCCCCTTCTAGTCACCCGATGTGGACATTTGCTTCATCGAGGAAGCTGGCACCTAGTTCTTTTCGATGTCCGATTGAATCCCTAGGGAAAGAGTGGTGTTCGATGGCAGAGGCACAACATCCTTGGAGGTGCTGGGACTGGAGGGAGGCATCGATATTTGGCGGGTTGTCTACCTGTCAACAGGACTGATGTTTATTCTTGTCACTTCGCCCTACTTCTAGAATGGGGATGTGATCCATCCTGGGACTTTCCTTATGGCTGCTCGGATGGCGAGTGGAGGTCTTCTTAACCTAGCGCCAACAATTCTTTGCTCGCTGTATCAGGGGCTTAACAAGACGTACTAGAGTTTATTGAGTGGGGATAACGCAAAAGGGAAGTAGGTCGGTCCAGTTCTTTTTAATCCTTGCATTATCTTTACGGCTGAATTGAGCTCCACTTCCCGAAGGAGATCTTCGCAGTGTGCGAGCATCTGGCATCAATGCCTTTCCTTTATTGTGTGGGAGGAGTGATGAACGCCTACTATATTTGGGAGAGTCTGAAGCCCAGTGCTCAAGAGCTGTTGCGGCGTATGGGACCATCTAACTGTGACTGTGTGTCGTAAACATGATTGTGCCCTTAGAGAGATACACGGTGCATAATGGGTTGCATATATCTAAGCATCTATATTGGAGCATGTTGAGTTGCAATCCCGTGTACCTTATCTGGCGCCATGGGGATGTAGTGGAGGTAGAGCGGTAACTCTCCTCACCAGTTTGCTCAGCAGTAGGATTTTCGTCAAGAGATACTAGGGACTCCGCAGCGAATATAGCCACGTTACACTCCACAGGAGGTGTACCATCTTTGGATGATGCTTTTTGACCGATTTACTGAGTGCATCTTCATACCGGTGATGAAGCAAGGATGGAAGGATGCCACAACTTCATAATATTGTCACTGGGTCAATGAGTCATTGCTTTCACTTCTGGCTAGTTTTCTGATGGACGTCCTCGTTAGCAGTGAGCGAGTTGACTATGCTTTTGAACCTTCAGTCAAGTCAGATGACCGTCGTCTTTGGTCCGGAGGACAGCGACTCAAGAGGTCACACAGTTATCGAGAGAGTGTTTCCCGAGCCTCTTCTTCTGTACGGGAGGTGGAGATGATTCCAGCTGGCGGGGTTCAGAGTCTTCCTGAAACTTTGGCTCCTCGGGATTGGAGTATTTCTTCTAAGAGGAGAAAGCAAGATTTCTTGTGCTTGGATAGCGCTTGCGAGGCAACGCATACTCGGGTGGGAGAGCCAGGGATTTTTGTAGATGAAGTGATCCCTCTTTCTGGGGTAGTTTTATTGGTTGTCGCAAGTGTTGTAGCTCATGTGTCCTGAGCGTGGATTTTATGTATTAACATTAATAAATATGACTTTGGTTATTGCTCTAATTAGAATACTACTTTGGTATATGTTAATACATATATAATAAAGGACCCTAGGGAACACAGTAGGCCACTGAGGCGCATGGTGGATTCATGCTTGGGAGACCCAGTGGACCAGTTCTGTGTAGACCTAGAACTAGTTCACATCTTTGGTGATGCCGGTCGCTTCATCGAGAATAAGCTGTTAGCAGGTAAAGAATGTGGTGAAGTCTCCACCATGGGAACGTGGGATTCCTATTCGCCTTACCAAGCACGATGATTGTGTTGAACATGAACTAAGATGGTGCACAGTTCAGTGATTCAGACACTGGTGCATAAATCGTCTTACTACTATAGATAATATGTCCTTAACCTTGAGGGACCATGTACACTAGGCCAACCAGTTGTGTGGTGCTTTGATGTGCCAACGTGTGCGAACCTTCCATAGTCCAATACCATGGTGCGTTGGGTTACCCGGCTGGCGTTTGAGTGGCATGCAATCCCTACAGGTTATTCGACGTCCAGTGTTGGATGAGTGTGTTTTGATGAGTCAATCTGTCCATACAATTAATCCAGGCGTGGTGGTTGTTAGTATGACTGACGACGTTCTGGATGCAAGGCATAGCACCGGAAGGTGTATGGTGTTATAGATGACAAGTCATCAAATCTTAGTCAGATGATCGATCGGGATCTAACGGTGCTCCCTATCGCCCGAGTCGAATCATGGCACCAGTAATAAGAGGGACTAAGGATTATCAGAGTATAGTAGAGAATAGGGTTACGAGGGAGTAACATAAGTTTAGGATCACTAGAGTTCAACTCGCGTCGCACTCTGGGTGGCTACGCGAGTTAATCGGATTAGAGCTGATTAACGGAACTTTCGATGTGTCACCGGAACAGTTAATCAGGGATCTGGTTGGAGCTGAAGATCCTAAACCCTGAAGGTTCCACCCTGTCGTTGCATATAGGAATTGTTCCCCGATCTGGTTGGATACGTTGGATGCGAAGTAGCACGATGGAGCGCAATCTCGGAGCTTAAGAACCTAATTCACATATGTTATGAATCGTAGGGTATTTTGGTAAATATTAAAATATGGCTCAGAATATATTGAATATGGATCTTAAAATAAGCGAAATAATTTCAGGAGCTCATAGGCCCTGACGGAACTCGATTTCGAGTAGCGCACCTCACTCAATCTCTCTTATAGTGTTTCACTTTTCGTGAAGGGTGTTTTCGTCTAGGCTTCACGATAGGCATGCTGAAACCCTAAAACCGACCCCCCCCTTATCCTAATCCCCTTGGGGCTGGTCCTAGCTTGCGTAAAGCAGTTAAGGACCGGCCCTATATGAGGAATAGAGAGAGAGGGGCCGGCCCCAAGCTCTCCCCTCTTCAGAAAACCTGAACCCCTCTCCCTCTCTCCCTTTTTGTGGTTTCCGCCAAGGAAGAAAGAGGAAGAAGAAGGAGAAGGAAAAAGAGAGAAAGAGAAGGAGGAGATCTCGCGGCTCACCTTCGCCTTCGCAACGAATTCCTCCATCGGCTCGTAGTCCTTGCACTCAGATATAGGACTTCGAGAATTCCTCCCTTCGCAAAGTACAAGGTGCCATCCGACAGCTTCCCTTGCGATTCACGTGCGGTTCATCATCGTTCCATTCTCTTCGGATCATAGGTCTACAAGGTATGATGATTCTAAACATCTAACTAGATGAATGCATGCCTTCCATAGATCATAGTATGTCTCTAGGGTGTCCGCACATATGCTAAGATCATAGATTTATATGTAGATTGTTTTATAGAATTAATTGTAATGAAACATACATCGTAAGATCTTCGGATCTATCTTGTATTTCCGCTGCGACTCTGATAATAGGATTTAATTCCAACAGCAAGTACATCCCGTCTCTAGTTGCTTGTGAATTTTTTACTTGCATCTTTGTATTTGTTGAATGAGTTGTTTTCTCTCATTTTGACAGGTTCAGCTATACAGGACCGTGAGTCTGCTCCCACTGGAGTTAAACATGGGTGCCTTCTACCGGGTTGGCGCCGGCTGAGAAGTGTGGACTAGACGTCCCTTGGGACGATCTGGAGCTCTTGGAAGCATGCGGAGTAGACTTTGATGGCAGCGTTGTCAACTTGGATGATATCAATATAGAGCAGCTGGACTTTGGGGAAAAGAATGAGGTCTCAAGTGTTGGGAGAGAGCAATCTCCTCTTGTCGCTTTACTTGTTTGACAGAGGTTGCTACTGGTGTTGTTCCAATATTTGTTTTGGACGAAACTTCCTTGTCAGTTTCAGATGACACCTTTCGATAATTGTCTTGGCGATGGTTCAAGAGGCGACTCCTGTGTTTGGGTCTTTAGGATAGGATCGTGCCTTGTCTACACGCTTATAGGCTTGCAAGCAAAAGTGTAGATCCTGAAGTCTTCTCTCTGAGATCCTTCTGGAGAGCTTCCAGAAGTATATCTAAATGATGCTCGCATCCTTCTAGGAGGAGGGTCTTAATGCTTTGAGCTACCGGTGGACTTCTGTGGAGCCCCAGTTTAGCGAGTGTCTATAACTTTTAAGGTGGATGGCTCCTTTTTTGCGGACCGTATGCACACCCTTATGGAGGATAGCAAAGCTTATCGTTCGCGATGGGCTTCGCTGGAGGAGGACACTTCCTTGGCATTAGCAGAGGCTGAGGACGAGGAGCATCGACTGGAGGAGCATAATACACTTGGTACTACGGATTTAGCTCAGGCACAGAAGAAGCTAAAGATTTCTCGTGCATTATTTCATAAAGCTGAGGAGATCGAGAAGGCTTTCGGAGCGGACCTTGTGGAGTAGTGTGCAAAGCTGGCAATGCACAGGAGCTGACGACCTCTCAAACCTTAAGTTGTAGCGCACGGAGGCTGCAGGAGGCGAGCTGCTCAACGCCTTAGGGATTTTGACTCGCTTTACTAGTCGTGTTGCCTTTTTTTTTTCTTTCTTGTCGTCTTTAGTTTACTAGATGGACTTGTGATTTTGCATCCTTTTCTTTTGCTTGACGATGGCGTTATAATATGCATCTCTTTTCTGGACTTATCTTATGGAATGTTGGTTTGTTTAGGTGTTTCTTTTTTTGTTTGGACTTGGATTCTAGGATCGAGCCTCGTTTCTTCATGCACCAAGGCCTCGTCGACGCTATGGCGAGCATCGTTGGTAGTAGTTTTTGACGTGAAGACATCCGTAAGAGTTTGAGTACGCCAACAACTTGACAAAGGTATTCTCGAAGCAGGGAGGCAGCACCTCAGCATAACCTTTGATCCGAGAGAAAGTCTTATCGGAGCAAGGATGCAGCACCGCAGTAAGAGCTCGAGAAAACGGGAGAGGGAGAGACAGAAAGTAGGGAGCAATTCTCACTTTTTTGTGTGTTATTTTCCATGGCTGTACTGGGCCTTATATAGGCCTCGTGCTGTTAATGGGAGGCTGAAAGAGGGGAGGCAATCTTGGGCTGCGATTAAGCCCATTAACCCCGCACGCGTTACAGCTCGTAACGGCTGGCATGCAGCGATGTTTCTCGCGCAACGGCTAGTATGCAGCAACGGCTAGTAGCCCAAAATAAAATTAATAAATGTAAAGGGTTTAAAAGCAAAAAAAAAAATGAGGCAGGTGCGGACCAGCCCATTTCGAATGTACTATCGTGTCTGTGGGGGAAAATCTTCGTGCCGACCCGAAGACTTCGCCTCACCAGTCAATTGAAGGGTCGAGTCGAAGATCGTTGTTCGATCTGTCGATTGGAGTTAGAACTCTCAATATGCAAGCAGAGAAAGTTGGACACGAGAGATGTGATCTCGGAGTTCAGCCGAAGCCTACGTCTCCGTGCTATAGGGAGCAACCCGAATTCACTAACACTTATATCGAAGTGATCTCGACAGGCCGAGTATCACTGAAAACACTCTGATCTCTTCAAAGGAGAGAAGAAGATCAAAGAGAGGTGGAAGATGGAAAGCTGAGAAATTCCAGAGCTCTGGGTTCTGAAAATCAGATCTCAGAGTGGAAATCAGAGTTTTCGGATCCTTTTTACATTCGAAGGATCTGCTATTTATAGGATTCTCTGGTGGTAAATGGCGGTTTTCTGCTGTCGTATCTGGGGATCCTCCAGGTAAGGCTGGTGGGCTCCGCTGCCGTCTTAGGGGGCCCACCAGGCAGGACCGGTGGGTCCCGCTGTGGTCTTCGGGGGCCCACCAGGCAGGGCTGGTGGGTCCCTCGGAAGCCTTCATGGGCCCACCGGGCAGGGCCGGTGGGTCCCGCGGTAGTCTTCGGGGGCCCACCAGGCAGGGCCGGTGGGTCCCGCTGTGGTACTCGGGGGCCCACCAGGCAGGGCTGGTGGGTCCCTCGGAAGCCTTCATGGACCCACCGGGCAGAGCCAGTGGGTCCCGCGGTAGTCTTCGGGGGCCCACCAGGCAGGGCCGGTGGGTCCCGCTGTGGTACTCGGGGGCCCACCAGGTAGGGCTGGTGGGTCCGCTGTTGTCTTCGAGGGCCCACCAGGTAGGGCCGGTGGGTCCCGCTGTTTGCAGACTTCTTGCCAAAATTTGCATCCACAGGGCCCACCAGGCAGGGCTGGTGGGTCCCTCGGAAGCCTTCATGGGCCCACCGACAGGGCCGGTGGGTCCCGCGGTAGTCTTCGGGGGCCCACCAGGCAGGGCCGGTGGGTCCCGCTGTGGTACTCGGGGGCCCACCAGGCAGGGCCGGTGGGTCCCGCTGTTGTCTTCGAAGGCCCACCAGGCAGGGCCGGTGGGTCCCGCTGTTTGCAGACTTCTTGCCAAAATTTGCACCCACAGTTACCCCCTCCAAGTTAGCTAAGAGGCCACCTTGGCTGTCTTGGATTCGTGGTGCAAAGCTAACGACCCCCTGTCACACATGTAGAGGAGCTTTGTCGAGTGTTAGCGTTTTTTGAAAATAAGATTTTCATCGGTCAACTTCTGACTAATCGGTCAAAATTGACCGATCGGTCAAGTTTGACCGATCGGTTGAATTTGACCGATCGGTTAAATTCAACCGGTCAAGGTTGGAGTGATCGGTCAGAAAACACAGTTTTCTGACCGATCCAGTAGAAAATCGACCGATCGGTTGAATTTGACCGATCGGTTGAATTTGACTGATCGATCAAGTTTGACCGATCGGTTAAATTCAACCGGTCAAGGTTGGAGTGATCGGTCAGAAAACACAGTTTTCTGACCGATCCAGTAGAAAATCAACCGATCGGTTGAATTTGACCGATCGGTCAATTTTGATCGATCGGTTGAATTTGACCGATCGGTTGAATTTGACCGATCGGTCAAGTTTGACCGATCGGTTAAATTCAACCGGTCAAGGTTGGAGTGATCGGTCAGAAAACACAGTTTTCTGACCGATCCAGTAGAAAATTGACCGATCGGTTGAATTTGACCGATCGGTCAAGTTTGACTGATCGATTAAATTCAACCGGTCAAGGTTGGAGTGATCGGTCAGAAAACACAGTTTTCTGACCGATCCAGTAGAAAATCGACCGATCGGTTGAATTTGACCGATCGGTCAAGTTTGACCGATCGGTTAAATTCAACCGGTCAAGGTTGGAGTGATCGGTCAGAAAACACAGTTTTCTGACCGATCCAGTAGAAAATCGACCGATCGGTTGAATTTGACCGATCGGTCAAGTTTGACCGATCGGTTAAATTCAACCGGTCAAGGTTGGAGTGATCGGTCAGAAAGCACAGTTTTCTGACCGATCCAGTAGAAAATCGACCGATCGGTTGAATTTGATCGATCGGTCAAGTTTGACCGATCGGTTAAATTCAACCGGTCAAGGTCGGAGTGATCGGTCAGAAAACACAGTTTTCTGACCGATCCAGTAGAAATTCAACCGATCGGTTGAATTTGACCGATCGGTCAATTTTGACCGATCGGTTAAATTCAACCGATCGAGGTTGGAGTGATCGGTCAGAAAACACAGTTTTCTGACTGATCCAGTAGAAATTCAATTGATCGGTTTTTGAATTTGACCGATCGGTTAATTTTGACCGATCGGTTAAATTCAATCGGTCAAGATTGGCGGGATCGAGCAAAAAATCAAGTTTTTTACCTGATCGAGTAGAAAATCGACTGATCGGATGAATTTGACCGATCGATCAAGTTTGACCGATCGGTTAAATTCAGCCGGTCAAGGTTTGTGGGATCGGGCAAAAAGCCAAGTTTTTTACCTGATCCAGTAGAAAATCGACCGATTTGACCGATTGGTCAAGTTTGACCGATCGGTTAAATTCAGTCGGTCAAGGTTGGCGGGATCGGGCAAAATGCCAAGTTTTTTGCCTGATCCAGTAGAAAATCGACCGATCGGATGAATTTGACCGATCGGTCAAGTTTGACCGATCGGTTAAATTCAGCCGGTCAAGGTTGGCGGGATCGGGTAAAATGCCAAGTTTTTTGCCTGATCCAGTAGAAAATCGACGGATCGGATGAATTTGACCGATCGGTCAAGTTTGACCGATCGGTTAAATTCAGCCGGTCAAGGTTGGCGGGATCGGGCAAAATGCCAAGTTTTTTGCCTGATCCAGTAGAAAATCGACCGATCGGATGAATTTGACCGATCGGTCAAGTTTGATGAATTTGACCGATCGGTCAAGTTTGACCGATCGGTTAAATTCATCCGGTCAAGGTTGGCGGGATCGGGCAAAATGCCAAGTTTTTTGCCTGATCCAGTAGAAAATCGACCGATCGGATGAATTTGACCGATCGGTCAAGTTTGACCGATCGGTTAAATTCAGCCGGTCAAGGTTGGCGGGATCGGGCAAAATGCCAAGTTTTTTGCCTGATCTAGTAGAAAATCGACCGATCGGATGAATTTGACCGATCGGTCAAGTTTGTCTGATCGGTTAAATTCAGCCGGTCAAGGTTGGCGGGATCGGGAAAAATGCTAAGTTTTTTGCCTGATCCAGTAGAAAATCGATCGATCGGATGAATTTGACCGATCGGTCAAGTTTGACCGATAGGTTAAATTCAGCCGGTCAAGGTTAAGTTCTGAACCTGCCCATTCGAGATGGCAGTATAGCCTGTTCTTTCTGCGTGATCTTCGGACAGAGCCTTTGAACGTTGATGGAGTTTGATTTTTTCTGCTTTGAATCTTTGGTTTGTCTGAATGGTTTTTCGAACCGGTGGTCCGGTTCACTTGGATCGGTGGTTTGCTTGGACCAGTGGTTTATGTGGACCGGCAGTCTGACGCTTCGTCTGGTCCAACGGTTCGCCTGGTTTTGCGCTTACTACGGATAGATGCCACGTGTACCTGCAAAAACACGCGATTTGATATGGTGATGACACATGTCATCTCGATTTGTGTGTCTAATTTCCTCAGGATACTTAAGCTTCTCTGGCTGTCATTTTCGCCTCACGCTTTCAGAAATTTTTCGAAGTCCAGAACTTTTGTTTCTAATTTCTCGTTCTCTGTTCTCTGCTCTTTCTCGATCGATCGAATGGCCTCCTCGGGTAATTCGAAGAAGATGAGCGCAGTCCCCTCGAAGAGGAAGGGGAAGGAGATTGATGAGGTCTCATCCACTCCCAAGGGCCGTGGCAAAGGCAAGGAGGCACTTGTGGAGTTGGGCCAACTGGGCAAAAGACACGCTGGAGTTGGATTCGCTTCCGCTCCCTCAAGGCCGGAGCACATCCCAAAGGCAAAGTTTGTCTTGGGCCCCATGACGTCTCTGGTAGAGGAGCCTGCCTACGTCTACAACACGGGTGGCCAGCTTACCGACAAGAAGAGGGCAAAGTGGCAAAAATTGCTGGCGTGCTTCACGGAGGGGAAGATCCGGCCGTCACTGCCAGGGGTTCTATCTGGTTTTGGCATCGACAAGCAGACAGTGTTTGTGAATGTTGCCAACATGGAGCAGGTGATGGGGACAGTGGTCTCTGTGGGCCAACTGAACTGCGGCCTTCGTCTTCCGCTGCTGCCGTTTACCGCGAGGCTGCTAAATAGCTCCGGCCTTTGCCCAGGACAGCTCACCGGCAATGCGTGGAGGATAATCTACGCCTTCTGCCGCGTAGAGTCTGATTTTCAGAAGGAGCTAAGGGAGTGCTACTCCAGCCTCCCAGACGACGAAGAGGCCCGGATTGAATTGGGCTACTTCTTCTATCATTATCGATGGGCTTCAAGGAAAGACAGCCCTTTCTTCAATCTGACAGGGGTTTCTGCTCTACGCCCCCTCACCGACACGGTCGCTTCTGACAAGCTGTACACTGAGTGGCCGCTTTCGGTTGCTGGTGCCTGGACTCCTCTTTCAGTGCCAGAGACTCCTCGCTCTGATGTGAACAAGGAGATCAAGATGTATTACACAGGAGGAGAGATGGCTTGGCCTTCGGAGCGGGTTGGGGCCATCGACAACCTTTTCCTGGAGCTGACCTGTGGCACCAGATCATGGAAGCAGTTTTCAAACTGTCCAGTAAGATATGGTAAGGCCAATCTCCTTCACCGATCGCAGGCCAGATACAAAGACAATGAGGTCTTGTATTCAGACTACGAGGAGGATCCTCAGTCTGGCAAGATTATCAGAAAGATTAGAATCGAGAAGAAGGCCTACGGTGCAAGGCATCGATTGCCCACCTCTGAGGAAAAGCTGGTGATACAAAGGGGCCCAGTGAAGAAGAAAAGGAAAATCCTCATCAACCAGAAGGAAGATGAGGACAAAGAAAAAGAGGAAGATGAAGAAGAAGAGGAAAAGAAGAAGGAAAGCGAGGAGGAGGAAGAAGAAGACACCGAGAATGGCAGAAACGGCAACGGCGGTGACGATGATGATGAAGAAGACGGGGGTGGTGAGGATGATCCTCCTCCCACCCCCTCTGGTGGAGATGGTAGAAATGGGGGTGGTGAGGAAGTAGTTCCTCCCACCCCCACTGGTGGCGACAAAGGACAAGGGGGTGGTGGGGATGAACTTCCTCCCACCCCCACTGGTGGTGCAGAAGAAGATTCTCTGCCTATTCTCATCGATAAGGCTAAGGCCCGTCGCATGGAGGAGGTCATGGATGTGGAGGGCGACGGCCACAAGGTGGTTCCCGCCTACCATTTTGAGGAATTGAAGAAGCGCCCGGTGCGCTTGAAAATCAAGTTCTCAGGGAGTGGTGGGGTTGGAAGCAACCCCACACCCCTCGACCAAATTCCTCCAGTCACTCCCCGCATCGAAGGAGCAACTACGAGCAGGGGTTTGGAGGTTGAGCAACCCCCACCCCCCTCTCGCTCTTTGGCCGAGGAGGTGGCTGCCCTCATGGCTGGGCTTGATAAGCCAGGCAAGCAGCAAGAGGAAGGGGGTGTCTCGCCTCCCCAGGGTGCTTCTTCTCCTATTCACTTGGAGAGGGAGAGCCGTGTGGGCGATGGGACTCCCCAACCCCAGCCAGAGCCAACTCCCACCAAGGAGAAGTCGACCCCTCGGGGTAAGAGCTCCGATCGTGGGAAGGGAAAGGCTCCTCGAGTCGATGTCTCAGGTACCTGCAATAATTTTGCCTTGATTAACTTGCCTTCGAAGTTTGAATTTATTCTAACTCTTTGAACTTTGTGTTTATTGTAGGTACGCCTACTGGCTCGACTCAGGAAATAAAGAACTTGGGTGAGGTTGACATCAACCACCCAACTGTTGTGATCCGGAAGCTCTGCAATCTTCCGGAGGCTACTCTAGATGAAGCCTTCAATAGGCTTGAAGTAGTGGTAAGTATCTCTGCTTGATCGATCGTTGGAGTTGTAGTTTTAGAATAATTCTAACTCTTTTGATTCTTTGCAGAACTCAACAGTCTTGAAATTTGCGAGCAAGCTTTTCAGGAAAGCAGGAGAAAGGGATGCTTCAGCTGAAGTATCCCGTTTGACTGCTGAACTGGAGGCTGCAATCGAAGAGAGAGATAAGCTGAGGGAACTTCTCTCCTCCAAGAAGGAGGCTTTGAAAGCCAAAATCGAGGCTCTTCGCAAGGAGAAGCTAGAAAGCAAGGGCTGGCAGAACGGCTACGAGGCCCGGGGTCACGAACTCAAGAAGTTGAAGAATCGATTTTTCAAGATCGAGAACTTATCCTTCGATCGAGTGACTCGAATAAAGGAGTTGGAGGCTGAACTTGCTGCAAGGGATGCTGCTCTTGCAGCTAAGGAGACAGCCTCAGCTGCCAGGGAGGAGGCCCTCAAAAAGGAGCTAGAGCATATGCGTGCTGAATGCACGAGTTTCAGGAAGACGGCGGAGAAGGCAGTGGAAGCACTCAGGGTCCATGCTAGCAGCGTCCGATCTTCTAAGGCTTCAGTGGCGAGCAAAGCTCGTGGTGGATCCGAGGGAGAGAAGTCGCGCGCGCAAAGTGTGGCCAAGCCTTGAGATGTTCCATCTTCTTTTTTGTCGTTTGAACTTGTAAACTCTTTGATATGTAACAGCTCACCCCTGTACTTAGCAAATTTTTGATAATAGAGATCCTTTTGGTGTTTGAAAATTGAATGTCTCTGGTATTGAATTCTTTGAATGTTGAGTTCTGGAATATTTATTGGAATGATTGAATATTCATACACTTGAAAAATAAGGGGTCGAGTCGCAACTCAATCACCCGAATTTGTTAAGTAACTCGAAAATTGAAGGTTGTTGCGATGCACAACTTGAAATCGTTAACATTTATATGTGAGGGGTTGAGTCGCAACTCAAGTACCCAAACCTGTTAGACGATATTGAATTTGAAATTGAAGGTCCTTTAACAGTTGTGAGTAAGGGGCAGTGTCGCAACACAAAGATCCCAAACCTATTAAATAGACGTAGTAATTTGAAGGTTGTGTTGTAGCACAACCCGAAACCGTTTAACATTTGCCTGTAAGGGGTTGAGTCGTAACTCAAACACCCAAACTTGTTAAACGACCTGGTAATTTGAATATAGACGATTTGAAACTGCTTTAGAACTTGAATTGAAAAGCTGAACATTTGCACACTTGAACATTTGAAAGAGAACTTTATTCATCATGGTATTTACATCATGGATAGAACAATTTAAGGTGCCTAGCATTCCAAGCTCGTGGCAGTCTTTCCCCTTCAGGTGAAATCAGTCGGTAAGACCCTTTGCCTCCCAATGATTCGACGATATATGGACCTTCCCAGTTGGGAGCAAGTTTCCCACTGTTGTGTTTCTTTGTGTTGTAGAAAACTGCTCTGAGGACCAGACTGCCAATTGGGAATTGCCTTTTGTAGACTTTTAGATCGTAGGCTTTCTTGACCTTTTGTTGATACTTGGCCACGCGAAGGGATGCTCGATCTCTTAATTCTTCAGAGAAATCCAGATCATTGATGCGAAGCTCTTCATTGATTCCTTCTTCAACTGCCCTGGTCTTCAAAGTATTTGATATATTCTCTGTTGGGAGTACTGCTTTCGATCCATACGTCAAACGGAAAGATGAGAACCCTGTAGATCTTCTTGGAGTTGTGCGATATCCCCAAAGAACTTCAGGTAGGACTTGTTCCCACAATCCTTTCTTGTCGTTGAGCTTCTTCTTGAGTATACCAAGAATAGCTTTATTGGAGGCTTCAGCTTGACCATTGCATTGAGGATATCTTGGAGTTGAATAAAAGAGTTTGATCTCGTTGTTTAGACAGAACTCTCGAAACTTATCGGAGTCAAATTGAGCTCCATTGTCAGAAACAAGAACTTGAGGTGTACCGAACCTTGAGAAGATGTTGTGCCGAATAAATTTGATCACTTCATCATCGGTCTCTCGGAAGAGTGGCACAGCTTCAACCCATTTGGTGAAGTAATCCGTGGCTAGCAGTAGATACTTCTTCTTGCTTGGAGTTGGTAGGAAGGGACCCAAGAAGTCCAACCCCCACTGATGGAAAGGCTATGGACTTGATAGTAGGTGAAGCTCATCTGCAGGAAGATGAATAGCACGAGCGTGTCGTTGGCATGGCTCACACCTTTGAACTACTTGGCGAGCATCTTTTGCCATTGTAGGCCAGTAGTAGCCTTGCAATTTTGTCTTAGCTTCAAGTGATCTTCCTCCCGAATGATTCCCGCAGGCCCCAGAGTGGATATCAATCAAGATTGCCTTTGCTTGTTTGGGACCAACACACTTGAGCATCACCCCGTTGTGAGATTTGAAGTATAGATCTTCTCCTTGAATGGTATAGCATGGAAGCTTTCTTTGAAGTTTTCGGGCTTGAGTTGGATCTTCTGGTATTTTGTCATTTTTGAAGAAGTCGAAAATAGGCTGCCTCCAATCTCCAAACTCACTTGTAGTAGTGAGGTTCAATGTCAGTTGATCTCCACCCCCAGATCTTTTTGCAGTATCAAGGATCTGTTGTTCAGGGGTGGTCTTGGGTACTTGTTGATAACTGATTTGTATTTGTCTTCCACCAAGTGAGTCTCCAAGAACTGAGGCAGCATTGGCTAAGGTATCTGTTTCTCGATTCTCTGCTCTTGGGATTTGAATGAATTCAGTATCAGTAAAACGTTCCTGATGATGTCGTACTAAAGCTAAGTAGAGTTGCATTCTCTCTTCACGAGCTGCGTATTCCCTATTGATTTGCCTTATGATCAGCTGGGAATCGCTATAGACGATGATTCGATCTACCCCCAGGGATTCAGCCATTTCGAGTCCGGAAATGAGTGCTTCGTATTCGGCTTCGTTGTTGGTGGTATTGAATCCGAGGAGAGTGGCTTTTTGGAGATGATCAAGTTCGGGGGATACCAAGACTATCCCAGTTCCCGAACCGATCGCACTTGAAGCTCCATCAGTATAAAGCTTCCATGGAGGATTTATGGCAATAGCCTCGAGGTTTGGATCGGTTTTTGTTGCAAGATTGATTGGAGAATTAGCCTCATCTTCCAAGCGCATGTCGACATCTTCTTCCCAAGAGATGGGGTCTTCAACCGGAAAGTCAGCTAGAAAATCAGCAATGGCCTGACCTTTGATGGAAGTGCAAGATTTGAATTGAATCCCCAGAGAGCTCATTTCGATTACCCATTTGATCATTCGACCAGCTCGACCAGCTTTATCAACGATATCTTTGAGTGGGTGTTCTGAGGTGACAGTGATCTGATGAGAGACAAAATAGAGTATGACTTATGTAATAAACTGGATGTTCAATGCCTTCTCTTCTACTAACTAGGACCGCACTGATTGCTTGATCGGTCACGGCGAGATAGAGCCATAAATCTTCTTTGGGAAGAGGAGCCTTCAGGATAGGAGCTTGCACCAGATATTTCTTGATGCTTTGAAAAGCCTCTTCACAAGTTGAACTCCATCCCGATGTATCTGCCTTTCGCAGTTTGTCGAAAAGAGGCTTACATTTGTCGGAAGACTTTGAGATGAACCGATTGAGGGCAGCAAGTCTTCCAGTGAGACGTTGCACTTCTTTCCGATTGGTAGGTGATGGCATGTCGAGGATGGCTCGAATTTGGTCGGGGTTGGCTTCAATGCCCCTCCTGGTCACAAGATGTCCCAGGAATTTACCCGATTGAACTCCGAAAGCACACTTGGCCGGATTGAGCTTCATGCGATACTTTCGAAGGACTTGAAAGGTTTCCGCCAGATCGAATAGATGCTTTCCTCGAATGGAGCTCTTTGTGAGGAGATCGTCGACGTATACTTCGACGTTGCGACCGATCTGATCTTCAAACATCTTTGTGACTAACCTTTGATAAGTGGAACCAGCATTTTTGAGGCCGAATGGCATTACATTATAGCAGTAAAGACCCCGGCTAGTCACAAAGCATGTCTTCTCTTGATCATCAGCGTGAAGTGGAATTTGGTTGTACCCAGAGTATCCATCCATAAAAGACAATAGCTCGTGGCCAGTAGTGGCATCGACGAGTCTATCTATCCTTGGCATGGGGAATGGATCTTTGGGACAAGCCTTGTTGAGGTTGGTGAAGTCGATGCATACTCTGACCTTTCCGTTCTTCTTTGGGACAGCAACTATATTAGAGATCCAAGTAGGATACTCTACTTCACGGATGAATCATGTTGCGAGTAACTTACTGATCTCCTCTTGAACAGCAACTTGTAGCTCTGGTCGGATAGTGCGTGGCTTTTGTTTGACGGGTTTTACTTCTTTTTGATAGCGAGTCGGTGGCAGGCATCATCTGGATTGATCCCTGGCATGTCTTCAAAACACCAGGCGAAGACGTCGATGTTGGATTGAAGGAAGGATACCATGTCTTGCGCTTCTGTGTCGCTAAGACCGGTACCAATAAATGTTTGTCGAGAGAGATTTCCACTGCCGATATTGATAGGGATGATTTCTTCGATTGAAGGTGAGGCTTCCCATTCGATTGGTGGAGGATCGGCCAGTGGAATCTCCTTTAATTGCTATTTGGAAGAGGGACCAGCTTCGTCTAGCGGCCACTTTGGAGGAGCAATATTGATTTTACGATCTGTTTTAGTCGCAGCAGCTTCACAGGACCTCCCTGCTTGCTGATCGCCTCGAATGTAGACAATGCCTTCTCCTGTTGCAAACTTGAGGAGTTGGTGGTAAGAAGAGGAGATGGCATTGATCTGGTGGAGGAATGGTCGCCCGAGAATGGCGTTGTAACTGGATACTCCTTCGACAATTGCAAACCTCACCGAGACTCGAGTCTCTCGGCTAAGGTCGAGAGTGAATCTCGATTCGCCCACCGTGATGCTTTGTTCGCCGTTGAAGCCAGTGATCACGGTTGGGACGACGTCGAGGCTTGAGTATCTATGTCCCAGACGTTTGAAACAATCTGAGAACATAATATCGATGGAGCTCTCGGTGTCGATGAGGATTCGATTGACGGTGCTTCCGTCGATGAGGAGTTTCAAGACCAGGGGGTCTCGATGGGGAGTATGAACTCCTTGAAGATCGGAGTCGTTGAAAACAATGGATGGCCAAGCCAAACCTTCGATAGGCTTCTCGATCCAGGTATCCTCCTTGTTCGCAGCAGAACGAACGTGGAAAATGTGTCGAACTTGCCGATCCACTTCCTTCCCGGTCAAGGTTTGATTGTGTAATGTTCCATGAATACCAAAGACGTTGGCATTCATAGAGATAGGTTGCCGGTTGGAGGAGATTTGATGGACCCAACACGCTTCTTTCCCCTTTGCAGAGGTTCGATGTTGATCTTGTCCGCCTTTGACATATTCTTGAAGGTGGCCTTCTCGCAACAAGTCTTCGAGATGAAATTTCAGTCGATAGCACCGATCGATGGAGTGGCCGTGACTTCGGTGGAATTCCCAGTAGACCGTTTTGTCCGCCGTGAATTTAGTGTTTGGCTGAAGCGGATTGGGCCTTCGAAGGAATTATTCGTGTTGAATACGGTCGAGGATCTGTTCGACTGGTAAATTCCACTCAGTGAAAGTGGTCTTTGTTGGAGATCGACGCCCATCATTTTTTGATCGCTTGTTGGCTGGAGGGGCTGCTGCCTCAGTATTGTGGGCTTTGGCAGCATACTTAGGAGCTTCTCTTTCCGCGGGTCTTCGCTTCGTTTCTCGCCCTTTTCGAGCGACTTGATCATCTTCAACCTCAATCTCTCTCTGGATTCGATCGAACATAGAACCTAGAAAAGGAGGGGGATTGCGAATGAAGTCGTTATAGATGTGTAGATCGAAGCGGAGGGCATTCTGGAAAGCCAACATGATGGCTTCATCATCCAGATGTCTTCCAGAGAGGGCAACATGCTCGTTGCGAAATCTCCTTGTGAAACTGCGGAGAGTCTCGTCAGCACCCATCCTCAGTCGATAGAGGGAGTCGAGCTTCTTTTCTGGCTTCAGATTGAGCTGATAATGCTGCACGAAAAGGTTAGCCAAAACACCGAACTGGGTGATGGACCCAGCTCGGAGATTATGATACCAATCGAGTGACGGCTCATCGAGACTCCAGGCGAAAATACGACAAAGCACGTTGTTCTCTTCTTCGTGTGGTGTCAAGACTTGCTTGAAGGCAAGTATATGGAGAGTCGGATCTCCTTTGACGCAGTTGAATTTGGGGAGGATATGAGTTCTCCATCCCCTTGGAAATGTTGACTCGAAGAGGCTTCGATGGAGAGGTCCGGCGGAGGAATACCCATCCCTACGACCGTGTCCTCGACCTAGATGTGGGTCAAGAGGCAAGATCGCAAGGTCTTGCTCAGGCATTGAAGTATTTGGCGGTTGAAGTCGATGTCGAAGGTCCGATCCAAGTCCACGTTGAAGTGGAATGGAAGGGGAGACTCTACTCTTTGAAGGAGCGCCTTTCATCGGGTGCTTCCTTGGTATATCGAGCTTTGAATGTGCCTTCCTGTCGCAGTTGCGACCAGAAGAGGATTGGGAGGACTCATCGTCGAGATGATCCCAAACACTCTGCTTCCATGGGGCGGCAGAGGGAGTTGGGTCGCGATGAATTCTCCCGGGGGCAGCGGTGCCCATTGACCTCCGTTGCTCGGAGTGGATTGATGGTCGTGGCCAATCGACCCTCTCATTAGTCGAGGGGATGGGAAGAGCAATTTCAGCCTCGGAGGCTGCCTTCTTGAGTGCATCCCTCTCAGCAGTGAGGGTGGCATTCTGCTTTGCCAATTGAAGTAGTTGGAAATCGACCGCCGAGATTTGATAGGTTGAAGGAAGGTCTTCAGCGGGAGCAGGGGTTATATGCCCTATTGATGGATGAGGAGGTGGGGCAATCGATCGATCAACCGATCTCCCACTACCTGATCGAGTATCCATATTGGGGGCAGTAAGGGGCTGCCCGAAATTGAGCCTTTGACTCATTGATCGAGTCTCAGGTCGAGGTTGACGTGTGTTACTTCCTTCTGGTTGACCATGGTGCTTCGTCCTCGCCATTCAGTAAGCGAAGGGTGCAACGAGAGTGCCGGCGTCCGAGCGGTTGTTTGCTTAACCGAGGGGGCGAGGAAGTTTGACTATCGGTCAGTTGTCTATTCGACTGATTTGATAGTAGTTGTGGAACGGACACAGCTTCTCGTTCGATCCCACAGACGGCGCCAAACTGTGGGGGAAAATCTTCGTGCCGACCCGAAGACTTCGCCTCACCAGTCAATTGAAGGGTCGAGTCGAAGATCGTTGTTCGATCTGTCGATTGGAGTTAGAACTCTCAATATGCAAGCAGAGAAAGTTGGACACGAGAGATGTGATCTCAGAGTTCAGCCGAAGCCTACGCCTCCGTGCTATAGGGAGCAACCCGAATTCACTAACACTTATATCGAAGTGATCTCGACAGGCCGAGTATCACTGAAAACACTCTGATCTCTTCAAAGGAGAGAAGAAGATCAAAGAGAGGTGGAAGATGGAAAGCTGAGAAATTCCAGAGCTCTGGGTTCTGAAAATCAGATCTCAGAGTGGAAATCAGAGTTTTCAGATCCTTTTTACATTCGAAGGCTCTGCTATTTATAGGATTCTCTGGTGGTAAATGGCGGTTTTCTGCTGTCGTATCTGGGGATCCTCCAGGTAAGGCTGGTGGGCTCCGCTGCCGTCTTAGGGGGCCCACCAGGCAGGGCCGGTGGGTCCCGCTGTGGTCTTCGGGGGCCCACCAGGCAGGGCTGGTGGGTCCCTCGAAAGCCTTCATGGGCCCACCGGGCAGGGCCGGTGGGTCCTGCGGTAGTCTTCGGGGGCCCACCAGGCAGGGCCGGTGGGTCCCGCTGTGGTACTCAGGGGCCCACCAGGCAGGGCCGGTGGGTCCCACTGTGGTACTCGGGGGCCCACCAGGCAGGGCTGGTGGGTCCCTCGGAAGCCTTCATGGGCCCACCGGGCAGGGCCGGTGGGTCCCGTGGTAGTCTTCGGGGGCCCACCAGGCAGGGCCGGTGGGTCCCGCTGTTGTCTTCGAGGGCCTACCAGGCAGGGCCGGTGGGTCCCGCTGTTTGCAGACTTCTTGCTAAAATTTGCACCCACAGGGCAGGGCTGGTGGGTCCCTCGGAAGCCTTCATGGGCCCACCGGGCAAGGCCGGTGGGTCCCGCGGTAGTCTTCGGGGGCCCACCAGGCAGGGCCGGTGGGTCCCGCTGTGGTACTCGGGGGCCCACCAGGCAGGGTCGGTGGGTCCCGCTGTTGTCTTCGAGGGCCCACCAGGCAGGGCCTGTGGGTCCCGCTGTTTGCAGACTTCTTGCCAAAATTTGCACCCACAGTGTCCGGGTCCACGGGCGCATACACATGCGCTGCCAAGCCCGGCACGGCACGCACGCGCATGTGTGTGTGAGCTAGTAGAGATGACAAGTGGGGGGAAGTGGGCAATCCCTTATAAGTTGGTAGGAGATTTCTCCCCTTACCGATATGGGACTAAACCTCAAAGTGTTTTGTGTGGTTTTCAAACACACACCCAACACGATGCATCAGCCGGAGCCTCACCTTCTCCCTCCTTATCGGATGTGGTCGCTGTAGTCGCGGAAAAAGATACGGGTCGTCTTTATTGCGAGCACACGAGATTACAGATGTGTGGCGAGTCCGGGTGCGGCGAGTGTTTGATCAGGAGATTGTGGGAGAGATCCCTGGAGGGTCCCTTTGATCCGCGTCTCCACGTGGTATTCGTGCTAGAGCTTTGATGGGGTTGCCCAGGACAGAGGTCTTTACAGGGTGAGGGCTTTTGAGAGGCTAAGGAATATCGGTCGTTGATTTTGTCCCGTCCGTGCTTCGCGCTTTCTCGGCTAGGGAGGCTTTGGGCTTCGTTCCTCGGTCTTCGTGTCTTCCTCGATCCTTGCTCGACCTCGGCGTCCTTGATCGTCGGTTCGCGGCGTCGATCGTGCTTTTGGCGTCGGCTTTGGCTTTGGCTTTCGGCTTTGGCGTGGCTCTGGCTTTTGCTTTGCTTTGGCGCTTGCGCTTGAACGTAGACGGGTAAAGACTTGCGATGCTTTAGTTCTTCCGGACTTCGCGTCGCATCGGCTAGAACGTGCGGTGCTTTGCTCATGTCCGGCGTAGTTGCTTGGCTTTGGCACGTGCGTTGCTTTGGCGCGGGCTTTACCGGTGCGTCTGCTTTGACTTCTTGCATTGGCTTTGGCTTTAGCTTTGACTCGATCTTCTTCTCGAACGGTGATGGCTACTTTTTCAGGGCTTCTTTATTCTTCCGGCTTCCTCGACGGTTGTGGCATCGGCTGGCTTCTTCTCCGGGCGTATTTGGCTTGATCGGAGTTAAAGGTTACTTGTGGAGATGGTGGGTGTAGCACCTATCTCCGTGCGACGGTTGTAGTGTCGGCTTTTGTTGATGAAGACGACGGGGGTAGCACCGATCTCCGCACGACGGTTGTAGCGTCGGCTTTTGTTGACGAAGACGGCAGGGGTAGCACCGGCTTCAGGCCTTCTTCTCCAAGCTTTCTTCTTCGTGCGAGGAGTCGACGCCTTTGTTGAAGACGACGGGTGTTGTCGGCTTCGATCTTCTTCTCCGGCCTTTGCTTGTGGCGTCTTCGGAGTTGGTGAAGATCGTTGGAGAAGTCAGGGTGATGACGACTCCGGGTCTTCTTCTCCAAGCTTTCTTCTTCGTGCAAGGAGTCGAAGCTTTGATCTTCGAGTGCAAGGTCTTCACGTTGATGAGGACTTGAAGGGCCAAGGATTCCCGTAGGACGTGCTTGCCGTGCCTCGTGAAGCCTTCGGTTTTCAAGCATTGGAGCTTCTCTTGCAGAGCCCTTTCGTTTTCAGCTTTTCGGACCCCTTGTGCCTTCCCACACCCCTTCTATTTATAGGCAAAGGGGGCGGTTGGGGGAGATATGACTGAAATCTTTTTGTTTCATCCAATATCTCCCCCCATAACCATCAAGATATTGTTCCTTTATTTGGGGAAACAAACTCGATCCCCTCCTTTTTAGTTGGGGTGGTTACGGGCTAGATGTGACTCGAACTTTGAAGATTGAGTTGTTATTTTTTTGCACTTTTGGATCGGATGGCGACACAACGTCATCTTGTCCGTTGGATCGAGGGATCGTCGCGGATCTACGGCTGCGTAGACGTCCACGCCACCTCCCCCCGCATCGAGGCGGTTTTGATTTTTTTCTTTCCTTTTCTTTTCTTCTATTTTTCTTTTCTTTTTCTTTTTTTCGTTCTTTTCTTTTCCTTTATGGCCGGCCCCACCTCCCCATGGGAAGGGGGGGCACGGTTTTCAAGAAGGGGGGCCGGTGGGCCCCCCTCTTCGTGTTCGAGTTGCGGGTCCAGTGGGACCCGTTTGCTCTGAGTTGGGCCACGGCGCGCGAATTGAGTTTGCACGCGGGCCGGGTTCGCATGCGGGCCGAATTCACAGGTGGGCCGTTGTGTATGGGCCAAGCTTGCATGCGGGCCGTTGTGTGCGGGCCGAGTTTCGCATGCGGGTCATTGTGTGCGGGCCAGTTTTCGCATGCGGGCCGTTGTGTGTGGGCCGGTTTCACATACGAGCCATTGTGTGTGGGCCAGGTTTCGCATGCGGGCTGTTGTGTGTGGGCCAGGTTTCGCATGCGGGCCGTTGTGTGTGGGCCAAGTTTCGCATGCGGGCCGTTGTGTGTGAGCCAGGTTTCGCATGCGGGTCGGGTCCAATCCGTGGGCTAATTTCGATGCCCACAGTCGCATTGAGAGAGAAATGGAAGAAAAAAAAGTAGAAAAATGATAAGTTCGAGTTTATTAAAAAAAGAAAACTTTAGTAGACCCTGTTCATAGGATGGATTTGTTGCGAGGGACTGTCTCACACGTTAGCCCAAGATTCAATTTGAACCTCTTTCTTATTGGACTTGGCCCTGGTCCAAAAATGGCTAGAGACGGACTAGTCGTCCAAGTAGTGTGGGCATGTGCGATGAGGAAGCAGCGGACACACGATGCGCTGCATGTGCAAGGGCACTTTCGTCACTAGCGGTTGGCCGGGCATTGTGGCTGCTGATTCCGCCGCTGCCGGCCACGTCAGTGCACACCGGGGGTGGGAGGCCAACGGTTAGCTCGATCAGACGGTTGATGGCGCCCGATCCTGTTGCCCGATTTTCTGGCAACCACCGCTGACGGGGCACGCCGGAGTTTGTTGAAAGGCTGCCGTGACGCACTTTGTTTGTTTCCGTGTCAACGCGGCCGGTGTGACTGAGACCGGAGCGGCCGTTGGTGGCGACGACGCGCACCCACTGTGGTTGACGCCCATCCGTCCGTCCGTCCACCGTCGTAGGTGTTCAGATCTCCTCCAGTCTGTCGGCCCCGGTCGGTGGGCCCGACGCGCATCATAGCCGAGCAATGGCTAGTGACCAAAACAGTGAATCGCACTACAGCGATTGCGTGTGCCTGTGATGTACGCCGGGCCCACCGACCGGACCGACCGACTGGAGGAGATCCGAGTTCCCGTCGTAGATGTTAAAGACAAGGGGGGAGCCCCCCACCCGCGCCCCAAAGCTTAAAGAAGAATAAAAACAGCAAAATAAACCCGATTTGATCCCCATTTTAAGTCCGTCATCCTCATCCTTGTAGACAAGAGAGAGAGAGAGAGAGGGCAGGGTCTCTGTGAGAGAGGGGGAGGGTGATGTTAGGTGAAGCGCCACCATCAACGCGGCCGTCTGCGGCGTCAGGATAACAGGTGTCGTATCCCCGCCGGCCGCCGTGGATGGGCCAGTCCTTCTCCACCCCGTGCAGAAACCCCTCCTCCCACCGCCGCCCCAAGACCGCGCCCTCGCCACCGATGGCCGCGCCGACGACGGCCGCCCCGGGCGGCGGCTATCTAGAGAGAGACCACACATCAGACCTCCCCGACGAGTGCCTGGCACTCATCTTCCACTCCCTTGGATCCCGCGACCGGAAGCACTGCTCCCTGGTGAGCCGACGCTGGCTCGTCGTTGAGGGGCAGAGCCGGCACCGGCTCTCTCTCGACGCCCGCGCCGGGCTGCTGGAGGCCGCCCCCGCCCTCTTCGCCCGCTTCGACGTCGTCTCCAAGCTCGCCCTCAAGTGCGACCGCCACTCCGACAGCATCGGCGACGAGGCCTTGACACTCATCTCCCTCCGCTGCCCCAACCTCACCCGCCTGAAGCTCCGTGCCTGCCGCGAGCTCACCGACGTCGGCATGGCCGCCCTCGCCAAGCACTGCCCCAGCCTCCGCAAGCTTTCCTGCGGCTCCTGCACCTTCGGCGCCCGCGGCATCGACGCCGTGCTCCGCGGATGCCACCTCCTCGAGGAGATCTCCATCAAGCGCCTCCGCGGCCTCACCGACACCTCCGCTGACCCCGTCGGCCCCGGCGCCGCGGCCACCTCCCTCCGATCCATCTGCCTCAAGGAGCTCTACAACGGCCAGTGCTTCGCCCCCCTCATCGCCGGCTCCCCCAACCTCAGGACCCTCAAGCTCTTCCGATGCTCTGGCGACTGGGACCGCCTCCTCGAGGAGATCGCCGACCGCGTGCCCAGGATCACCGAGATCCACCTCGAGAAGCTCCAGGTCAGCGACCGCGGCCTCTTCGCCCTCTCCTCCTGTACGGATCTTGAGGTTCTTCACCTCGTCAAGACTCCAGAGTGCACGGACGCCGGGCTGACGGCAGTCGCCGACAAGTGCAAGCTGCTTCGCAAGATCCACATCGATGGGTGGAAGACGAACCGGATCGGAGACGAGGGCCTCATGTCCGTGGCGAGGCGGTGCCCCAATTTGCAAGAGCTGGTCTTGATCGGGGTCAATCCCACCGCCCTAAGCCTCGGCCTCATAGCCAGCAACTGCCGCAACCTCGAGCGCCTGGCCCTCTGTGGCAGCGAGACCTTTGGGGATGCTGAGATCACCTGCATCGCCACCAAGTGCATGGCTTTGAAGAAGCTCTGCATCAAAGGGTGCCCTGTGTCCGACCAAGGGATGGAGGCCCTCGCCGAGGGCTGCCCTAATCTAGTGAAGGTGAAGGTGAAGAAGTGCAGGGGTGTGACGCCGGAGGGCGCCGACTGGTTGAGGGCGAACAGGGGATCGCTGGCCGTCAACCTGGACACCGTCGCTCCGATCGAGTTGCTTGATGCGAGCATCAGTGCGAGTGGTATGCTGGACAACAGCGAGGATCAGCTTCCTGAATTGGAGGACCAGATGGTGGGCATTGATCTTCCGTCAAGCAGTAGTGGTCGGTCAGCACCATGGAAGGCCGGGAGGAGCTTTTTCGCCGGGCGGAACTTTCTTGTATCCACTTTCAGGAGATGGTCCAATGGTAGCAGCAATCCCCATCACACATGAAGGGAAAGGAAAGGAGAAGTGCTTGCATTGTTTGTCAAAAACACTTTATCAACCTTCTAATTTAAGTTCTTGTTTAAATGGTATCCTTGTTATTGTTGTTGCTATTTAGTAGTAAGTAAATGCTATCTCATAACTGAAACATTAATAGTTTTGATGCTTGAAGTGGCAACAAAAAGTTCCGTTTTCATCGAATAATATATATATAATTCTGTGCGTTGGGTTGTTTTTTTTGTGCCTTTTGGTTTAATTAAATCAATATTTTTTAATTTCTGATACTCCTGTCTACTCTGTACAAGGTAGAAGCATTTGGATTATGTATTGGACGGTGAGTACTGAGTTGCTTGAAGGGTTTCGCATTTATATGCTGTATGTATCAGTTTTATCGAAACCTCAGTAGCAAAACTTCTGATTGAACACTTCAAAAGGGTTAAAAGAAATTGTAATATTCACTAACTCTTGATCTCGCAACTTTGACCCATTTCAATTTACGGGTGTCATGGTAATCCCTAACTTCTTTTTCTCAAACTGAAGGAAGATAAAGGGACTTAACTTAAAAATCAACTATTTTCTCCATATTTCTTTCTTTGTTTGCTCTACTAAAGTACACACAGAAACTTCATCCAGTACTCTCGGATAGGCTAATAGCTAAACATTTTGGTATAAAGAAAAAAGTATTAGGTGTTTTTGATTATTAGATATTGGAATACCAATGTCCTCTTAGCATTATAAATTTTTTTAAGTATATCTTGAAATTGGGCATGCAATGATGGGGGATTAGAACATTTACATAAGTCTTTTCATGACAATCATTTACAGTATCATGGGAACCTATGAAGAATGGCTACGGATACAACTACTGTTACATTAAGGATACGTTGATACAACAATTCTTGAATAGAAAGGATACGATACGACGGAGTTACTTCAGTAAATAAATAAATAAATATTTTTTTCTAAACATTAAAGCAAATGTCAGATTTCAATGCACATTTAAAATCAATTAAGGTGCAAGACTTGATAACCATCAACACGTCTGTAATTCACAAAAGTAACATCAAGATTGCAGATTAGTCATCCTTGTGTTCATATTCATAGAAAACTCTCAAAATAACATCAATATTCTCCAACAAAATCACCATCTCCCTCATCGATGAATAGCATGACCTTCATATCTGGTTCATCAAGTGAAATTTACAATATCAGGTATCTCGATCTCTCAAATGGATCAAATGTCTCCTCCAACGCCCCACATCTTGCTTTCTCGTATATTGTTCACTCTTTTTTCATAGAAAATGAAGATGTACAAATACTAATATCCATCATGATGTGTTCTATATCTAATTCTTCTTCATTGAATTTAAAAAGAAGTACTGCAAATCCTCTCACAACATGATGATGAGCTATGTTGCCTGAGAATAAGCATGTCGTAGAATCCTCATGGACCAACTACCAAGCCTTTGGGTCCAAGGGTCCACTACCATGCATGGAATAAAGCTTACTAGACTCTAGTGTACTCAACTCAACATCTTCCACCCCTCTATATTATGACGCATTTTTTCAAACACTTAATTCTCTCTCTTGCAGTCTCCTATATATGGAGTAGCAGGGGTTGGGGCTTTATTGTACAATTCCTTGCTATAATACCTAGAATTTAGAAAACAAAAAATTAGTTTACTTTATAAAATCTTTACCATTTAAGCTAGCCGTATACATGTCATAGATCGTGTTTCTGTTTATAAAATTTATTTTTTAATTTAGGATACACTTAAGATATAGCGAATAAGTACCCCCATACATTTGATGAGTTTCAGTATCCAATACGGACCCGATATGGACACGAAGGTGTTCTAAAAGTATCCATGTTTTATAGTTAGGGTAACTATTCCATATCGACAAAGAATGTTCGTTACAGTATCAAATGCATTAATATCATCATCATCATCAATGTTGTAAAGTGCTATGTGCGATCACACAACTCCGGCTGAGCTGATTGAATATGCGATCATATATGCAATTGTGCGATTATACATCCTTGTGTGTTTTTTATTTGAAAAAAAGGCAACCCAAAAAATTCTACAACATAAAAAAAGCTCTAATAAAATATTTAAAAAACTTTTGAACTTGGAAAATAATGAACACTTTCTTTATTGGAAGCAGTGTAGTCAAGGTGTCGCCTAGGCTGAGCTGATTGAATATGCGATCATATATGCAATTGTGCGATTATACATCCTTGTGTGTTTTTTATTTGAAAAAAAGGCAACCCAAAAAATTCTACAACATAAAAAAAGCTCTAATAAAATATTTAAAAAACTTTTGAACTTGGAAAATAATGAACACTTTCTTTATTGGAAGCAGTGTAGTCAAGGTGTCGCCTAGGCGGTCGCCTAGGTTCCACCGCCCGCCTAGGCCATCGCCTGGGCACCTAGGCACCTAACTATAGGCACCGCCTAGGCGCATAATTTTGTAATTGTTTTTTTTTTTAATTAGTCATGTTCAAATTGAGTTTTCTTGGGTCCCGTTTGGTTTTTTAGGTCCATGTTGCTTTATAGATGGCCAACACCATGCCATCATTAATGAAAAAAAAACTGTTGTGTCCATGTTCTCAGAGTTTGAAGAGGAAAAAGTCGAAAGAGACGTATAAGGATTATTCATGTAAGAGTGATGATGTATATGGTTAGGTGATTTAGATGTGTAATTTTAATTATTTTTTTTGGATATATGGTTGTGAAATGTTCCAAAAAATAATAGATTACCTAATATGATTATGTTTATGCTTATAATTTTTGCTTGAATTTATGACTATAATAGGGTTATGTTCCTCTTGCTGATATGTCATTAATATTTGCAATGTATAATCATTATGGTTGACACGGGATTCCTATTTGCTGCAATAATAACGGTCTTATAGTTTACCATACGTTATGGATCATACCCATTATCAAATATTATTATTTTGACTATATTTATCTTTATAAATTAAATTTTTTTATGTATAAAACCACAAATTACTTATATGTGTGTGTGTATATATATATATATATATATATATATATATATATATATATAACGTATATTTTTTTAATATATTTAATTTTTATTGCGTAGGCCTCGCCTAGGCAGGCCAAATCGCCTAGGTATTACCTTGACACATTGACTACACTGAATAGAAGAGTAATTTGATTACAAATTTTGCAAAAAATATGAAAAATAAAGTTTGTGGCATTACAAATTTACAATTATAAGAGAAAACTAAACTAATAATCTACTAAATTTTTAACTTCCTATCGGGGGAGGTCTACATCGTCAGATCCGTTGGTGAAGACGTCATTATCTGAGTTATCTTCTTCTTCGATGTACTCAACATTTGTCTTCTCCTTACCACTCTTGACGAGAGGCTCATCATCCATATCATTTACTGGCTCAATCTCTTAGGTATGCCCATCAAGTCTCCAATAGTCTTCCTCGAATGCCGCCTGACTGCTGGTTGCTTGTCCACGACCGCCACACCTCGACAAGCACCTTGTTGGTCTCGAGCTTTTCCTTTCAACACATTGTGCAGCCATACAACACTATGTGACCACACAACCTCAAACGGCTATAAAACTAGCCATTACACATTGTGTTGTACGGCCGCATAGGCTCATTAACGTGTGTGCGGTGTCCGCACAACCCGGGTGCCCTTCTATGTTGGCATATGTGAGCATACAATTCAATATGTGGTAGTACTTGACAATATTGATCATCATTGTCATCATCACCATCCAAGTTTGTATCCCATCTAAATTTTAACATGGGGTTGACTATAAATAAGATTGACAAAAAATTTCCAATCAGCTGCTGCAACATGACTTAAAGAGGGACATGCCAAGAAACCGAAAAGACAATTGGCGGGTAGATAGTCCCACCTTGTTTGTTGCGCAACATAAGTTCACGCAATGAGGGGGAACCATGCAAATAAATATTCAAAAAGTCTCATCATACAAATGGTTCCTCTTTCTCGTATATTTTGTTCTTCACACACTTTACAATATCCTATCTAGTGTCAATTTTTATTCAATCTGGGTTTGCTCCCTCTATAATATTGTATACATAAGACTTTCCAAATATATTAGGCTTCCATCTCAACCATTTGTACCTTATGTCATATTAATTCAATTTTCCATTTATTACCTCTTTTAGGGAAATAGCAAATCTAATGACCTAAAAGATCAAATCAGATGGCCTAACAGTTATTTGCTATTCAAGAAGATTTATTATACGATTATTAGTTATTGAAGGGTCACAAGCTTATGTCGATTAATTACATGATGCTCTAGTCTCTACTATAATACATGAATAAGTAAATTCGATTGCTTTAAAACTGAGCTGGTTTCGATTGGGGCAACGTGTGGATGCTGGAGTCCTAGGAGAGTCTCTGCGCCGACTGATATAAATAGATCAGCTCCTTCTGCGCCGAGTGTTATGAACAAATTAGCTCCTCCTTCGAAGGCCTCATTTCTTGAACGGAGCTCCTCTGTTGAAGAAGTTATCAGTTGCTTCTCTGTTGAAGAAGTACTCTCGGTTGCGCCTCTGTCGAAGCCGAAGAAGCTTCTGTTCCTCCTCTGTTTTTGAATTTGAAGTTCTTTATGGGATCTCATCTGTTGTTCCCCAGTTATTGACCGGAGGAGGAGTCGATGTTCTTGTTAAGCTTCAAGTTCACAAGTTTCGCCAAGATGATGGAGGGTCTCGGAGGCTCGTCTCCTCTGAGGAATCCAAACATTGTTACTGCATCTATGACTTCTTGGACTCCTGCAAGCTAGTGGCAGTCATATCTCAGATGCTCCCCATCTCCCTCCGGCAACAGCATAGCCAACAAGCTGCTCGATCACTGGTTCTAAAGAGCCAGAGAAGCTAGGTGGCATAATGGGTGGCTTAAGCTCATCATTGGCATCGATTAGATCGCCCTGGAGTCTTGGATCGGTGGTGGAATGTCAAAGGAGGTGGGATCGAGGAGAGACGGCAATGGCGGATATCGAGAGGAGAGGTGCAGCATCTGCTGGAGGATTTCGATGTGGAGGCTCAGATCAACAGAGTGCCGTGCTTCCATGAGTTCCATGGCTACTGCTTGAATAAGTGGTTGGAGAGAAGCCCTGCCTGCCCTCTTTGCCAAATACTTGGTATGTTTGTAAATTGATAGCTACTTACTCTTCTTCGTTTCCTTTTCATTTTAGGGAAAGAAAAATTGCAATGGTCGAAGTTGATAGATAATTGGTATGATGATGCAATATTGAATCAGTCCCAAAATAGTTCATGTTAGTGCCTTTCTAATTTTGGACATATCATTTGAAGCATGCATATTTTGATGGAAGAAATCACCAATGCTTGAATCGGTCAGAAAATACAAGGTTTATTGTTATTTTGCTCAAAGACATGAAAATTTGGTTGTTGCTGTACCTGTGTTCCTTGAAGAGAGCCTCCTTGACATGGTTGATTTGTACCTCTTGTGGTTCGGCGGTTGGCTTTGATTTTTTGGTGGAAATTTTGTTCTTTATATATGTGTACTATATCAGGTCAATCACTTTCCAGTGTACATACACTTGGAACATTACTCTGGATGGATGCATAGGAGTTACTTGATTTGTTAGGGTCTTTTCAGATGTTCAGCAGTTCACTCTCTCCTATTCCCAGGTTGATCATCAACATCATCATCAACATCATCATCATCCAAGTCTTATTCTTTTACAATAGGTCTGCATATATTTTTGTTATATTTCACCGCTGCACTAGCGGACTAATGTTGTGGCATTCAACACTTTATGGAGTCATCAAAATATTATTACAAGGGAATTCGTTGTCATTTCTAAATGATCAGTTTCTTGTGGAGTGATTACTTCTGCATGTATCAAAATTCCCTTCAGCTTCTCTCTGCATCGATAATCAATGTTTGAAGTAGCTGATCTCACAGTCCCATGTCACTGGTGTGATCAGTTGGATGGACCCTACAAAGGGCTTCAATGTAAAAGAATGTGTAAAAAAGGAGCCAGATTGATTGGTAGGAGTCGGCTACTGGAAATGTGCATGTTCAATATTGGGTCTGATTTTTGGTAGGGTATATGTTCAATATTTAAGTGTTTTTTTTTTTCTCTGAATGGTATTAGATGATGCTTATGTAATTGTCTAGTACATCTGTCATATTTTGTAATGTATGCAATCGGGGAGATCCCGTACTAGGGCTGTCGTTGTATAGATAATACATGCATTTTGGCAAGGTTCGAGATTTCGATTTCGATTTCGATTTCGTGTCTCTACCAGATGGAAATGGTAGACCTTGTAGGAGTCGAATTTCGAAGTAGTAGTAATTTTCAATACATATCAATTTCATTATATATGGTGTCCGTGTCTACAGATCATAGCTTCTAATCATAAGATGGTGGATCACCTACAAAGGAATCACATAACATATTTCAAAGAATAATTAGAGGGAAGTGGAACTTTTACTAAGTGATTAACCTCCCTGCCGATCACGATCAAGTGATCAACCTCCGAAGCACACATACATAGCGGTGGATGTATAGGAGTTGGTTGATTTGTTAGGGTCTTTTCAGATGTTCAATAGCTCACTCCTATTCCCAGGTTGATTTGGTTCATCATCAACATCATCATCATTGTTGACGGATGATAGTCCCACCTCGAAGAGGGAGGCACCTATCACCCGCTTAACATAGCCCATGTGGGCCCTCCCCTTAAGACCCGGGTTTTGGGGGGTGAGGGTATCTAACATGGTTTCAGAGTTAGGGTTCACCGTCTCCTCCTCCAGGTGCTCTCCGTCGATTATGCCTTTGTCACACGTGCTCCTCATGGAAGGATCCTTGTAAGGTGGGAGTGTTGAGGGATAATCTGTTCTTGATGAGAGAGGCACCCATCACTTGCTTAATATAGCCCCTGTGGACCTCCACTTACCACCCGGGTTTTGGGGAGTGAGGGTATTTAACCGTGGTTGTCATTATCATCATCCAAGTCTTATTATATTAGAAAATGTCTGCATATATTTTTGTAATATTTGACCCTCTATTGATCATCATATATCTAGCTGTTGGTCATCAAAACATTATTACAATGCGAAGAAATCCCTTCTCATTTCTAAATGATCAGCTTCTTGTGGAGTGAGTACTCGTGCATCTATTAAATTTTCTTTCAGCTTCTCTGCATCTGATGATCAATGTTTGAAGAACATGCCACTGGTGTGATCAGTTCTTCAAAGGTAAAAGGAATTTGTGTAGAAAGAGCCAGATTGATTGGTAGGAGTGGGCTAACTGCTGGAAACATGCATGTTCAATGTTGGGGCTGATTTTCGGTCCCGTGGACCCGCGTTTCAATGTTTTATCAGATTTTGTATGTTTGATAACACCGAAACGGTTTCGCCTGGACCCGATTGTCGCATCCAGAGTGACCCCGATTGTCGCCTCCTGCACACCATCTTGGTGAAGATGCTCCCTTTCCACCTGAAAACCATTCATCATGCTTATGGGTCATCTGAAGCATGGTTCAATGCAATTCTATTGATCATCATATATCTAGCGGTTGGTCATCAAAACATTATTACAATGCTCTCATTTCTAAATGATCAGCTTCTTGTGGAGTGAGTACTCGTGCATCTATTAAATTTTCCTTCAGCTTCTCTGCATCTGATGATCAATGTTTGAAGAACATGCCACTGGTGTGATCAGTTCTTCAAAGGTAAAAGGAATTTGTGTAGAAAGAGCCAGATTGATTGGTAGGAGTGGGCTAACTGCTGGAAACATGCATGTTCAATGTTGGGTCTGATTTTCGGTCACGTGGACCCGCATTTCAATGTTTTATCAGATTTTGTATGTTTGATAACACCGAAACGGTTTCGCCTGGATCCGATTGTCGCATCCAGAGTGGCCCCGATTACCCCGGTTTGATCACAGGCCGGCCTCTGTCAGGTATGGAGGGTCGAGGATCGCAGGCACGGCGAATGAGCCACTCATAAAGGCCTTCTCGTCAATTTTCCGCCGTCCATGTTCTCGATTATCATCCTGCGGCAATCAGGCCACGGTATGGGAAAGAGAGACATGATCAAATTACTGTGGTAGAAGTAATCCTGGTTTTGTATAGGGAAGAGAGTAGAGTCGGGACTGAGGAGACCACCATGCATTGTAGGCCAGTGACCCCCCCCTCTCTCTCTCTCTAGACGAAAGAGGGGGAGGGAATCTCTAATCGTAGGAGTGAAACGGACGGCTGTGATCATAACCGGTTTTGATCATGCGGCGGAATTTGAAACTGATTTAAAATCGCAAACCCTTTTTATCCCCGCACCCCCTTTCAATCCCGGCCTCTCGTTTTTATCTCTAAAAAAAATTCATGTTAGCAAAATAGCATGTGGGACTGTTTTGGGTCAATAAATGGTTGGTAAGATAGTTTATGTAAACCAAATCATAAATTAAAACTGATTAAAAGTGGAGAAAGATGACATTATTCCAAATCGGCCTCGAGAGCGAGCCCTCAAGAGAATGATTCCCATGGCTCTTTCGGAAAAGAGAGCCAAATTCCGGGAAATGCTATTCAGCTCGAAGGTTTTCCAACTCCGCTCAGTACGACTGATGTGGCAGCGTATAACTGATGGTGATTTAAACATCACTTGTGAAATTCAGCCACCAGTTGTACACTCCACTGCACGTCAGTGGCGGACCAGAAACTCTAAAATTCAAAAGGTTGGGGGCCATGTGTAAAGATTTTTTTTTAATTTTAAAACCTCAAATGGACCCTATAGAAAAAAATTTCAACTTAGGGGTGGAGGGGGGGGGGGGGGGGGGGCATGGCCCTCTCACGGCTCAGCCTCCCCTTGGTTCTGCCCCTGGCACGTCAGCCGTACTGAGCGGAATCAGAAAAACCTTCGGGTTGAATAGCACTTCTCTATGTCTTCCTCTTTTCATGACTTCATTTACTTTCATTCCCTTAGTGCTAAAATCTATATAACATGGCACGGCGCTTTCGTGCTGACTAGACAAAATGGCACCAAAAGCTGACTAGACAAAGAAAAAAAGAGAAAGAGATAGTCCAACTCATTGCTCCTAAAAAAACGGAAGTCCAGCTCATTGCAATTGAATAGCATTGCTCATAAAAATAAAAAAGAAAAAGAAAGTCCAGCTCATTGCAACTGAATAGCATTGCCCTTTAAAAAAAAAAAACCAACAGCCCAACCCAACTCACAGGTCACGCCCCACCCCCCCAAATCGGGAAACCCTCATCGCACCCCTCCCCCTCGAGCCACCCCCCCCCCCCCCTCCCCCACTCTCCTCATCGCACGCCGTCCCCCTCGAGCCGTCCTTCACGCCCCCCTCTTTCGCGCGAGATGATCGCTGCCCCTCCAAATCGGGAAACCCTCATCGCACCCGTCCCCTTGAGCCGGCCCTCCCTCTCCGCGCGAGATGATCGCCCCCCTCATCGCACCCCCTCCCCTCGAGTCGTCCTTCACCGCCCCTCTTCCGCGCGAGATGATCGCTGCCAAATCCTCCGACGCCCCCTCTTCCGCGCGAGATGATCGTTGCCCAAATCGATAAGGTCGTCCCCTTCCCTCTCTCGATCCTTCAAATCCCCAACTATGGCATATTGTTGCATCAGCCGCTCTCGCAATCAACTCCCGTGATCTGCCCAAATCCTTCATTGTCCCGATATGAAATCCTTCATTGTCCCCAATTCCTCACCACAACCCTTCAATAATTCAAGAATATTTTTACCAAATCCTCTCCCTTCTCCCTTTAATTGCGCTCACCCCTAACCTTTCAAGAGAGGCCCTGATCGTGCAGAAGGACGGATTGTGCATAAATCATCAAACACCTTGCCGCACCATTGTGCAGAAGAATGGATCCTCTATTGTTTTTTGAAGTTTTTTTCATAGAAAAAAACGGTCCGAGGTGAGTTATTCTTTGCAGCAAAAGTTTTCTGTGCAAAAATCTGATGTTGGTGTCTATGTTTATTTTTATTTGTGCTTCTTGGTTTCATTTGTGGTGTATAAAGAAACATTTTACTACTTCATCCATTGCAGTTATTCTGATTTTTTTCAACCTGTTTTTTCTTGCTGATTTTGCAAATAATCAGCAAACATGATGATCTTCCTGATGTTGATTTGCAAAAATGCAGCCGAATACGATGTGTGGGTGGGGTGGTGATGCTCGGGGGGTGTCTTGCGTCGATGGCGACTCACTGCAATGCCGACAAGCGTGTTGCCGTCGAAAGTGGTTCGACTGTGTTTTGTCGCCGAAGGCGGCCCGCTGCAGTGCCGACAGGTACGGGCATGCACTAGTAATAAATAAATGAAGTATGAGATCATAGTGTTTGGGAGTTGTATTGGTTATTCCATGCTCTATGGTGACTTCTAATAGTCCCCTACGTCTTCCTCTTTTCATTCTTCTATTTTCATTTCCCCTTAGTGCTAAAATAATTACTGAATTACGAGAGCAGTAGGGCTGGCCCTGGGCCGAGCTCAATCAAGTCCGGTTCAGATTCATATTTTTTTTCTCGATCCAAGACTGGCCCGTTTTGTATCGGGCTTAAAGACAAGGCCCAAACCCAATTCCGTATTAAAGATTTAGGCTTGGGCCGCGTCCTGGCCCGAAAGCTTTTAATGACAAACTTTCTTTGATGGATTTATTTGACATTAATCAATGTTGTTAGCATAATTTTTTTATTTTACAAAAATACATGTTTTTATTTTATAAGCTATGTTGTAAGCTAGCAAACTCTAAGCTTTTCCCTAACCTATTGTTGTTATCTAATCGAATAGAAAAAGTACATTCCTCCAAATGTTGGGTAGAACCAACCCAACTATGAAAGTGGGCTGGGTTCTAACCAGACCTATTCAAGCCAAAGCCCGCCCAATTTGGTTTTGGGCCCATACTATAAGCTCAAGTCCATATAAAAAGTTTGGGATATAGATCCAAACCTGTTGGAAATGGGTCGGGCACAATCAGGCCTGGGACGGATCCGGACCCATTGCCAGCCCTAGAGAGCAGTACTTGTTAGTGTATCTGTAATGGTGTTTTTGCTGATTACGGGATAAGATGACATTACAAGGGCTATAAGGGTTCATAAAACCGACCCCAAGTAGATGGATGGGACATGGCTTGATGATTATGGTATGAACACGCGATCTAGTGT